>WFIU01000007.1:30689-177386 GCA_009756545.1 Metschnikowia dekortorum
GACAAGCGTGAGAAAGAAGCGCGATTTATCATACCCAGGTGGATTGTCAAAGGGGCCACTGACATCCATGTGTAATATTTGTCGTGGGCCCGTAACACGGGTACCAGTGGTACTAGACTCCGGATAACGATAAGTCATTTTGGATAAGGCACAAGCATCGCAGTCTTGGGTGTGAATGTGAGTAATGGAACGTGGTATCAGCCAAAGAGTGCCAAGTGCGTTAAAAGCCTGACGGCTAGGAAGACCAAGCTTCTCATGCCACTCCCTCGATTCCAGAAGGAAGTCAGTGAGTTTGGAGCATGGATGAAAGAGACTGAAGGCGTTTTGAAGTCAAAGCAATGATAGATCCAAAGTCGTTTGTTTTGGTAAAGGGATGCAATGACAACCGGGGCAGAGTTAGCAGACTTGGGAAGGGAAAACTTCACATAGGGTGTGCTGTATCCAGACTCCAAAGAATGAAGACGTATGGAGAGGGAAGGAATGTCAAGAGCTACAAGAACATTACTGCGAGCTTGAGGAACAAAGTACACCTGCGATAACGACAAAGAGTGAGACGGAGTAAAACGAAGATGCATTTGAGCGTAGCCAGAAGAAGGCATGGGTGCCCCATTGGCAACCTCAAAACATTTGTAGTCCGAGACAAAGTCAGAAAGTAGAGACTTGCCATTAACTAAATGAATAGCAGAGCCGGAATCCAAAAGGAACCTACACCGAGAATAATCAGAAGAATATAATTCAGAAGAAGGATGAGTTAGAATTCTTCTTAGAGTCGATTTCAGCTGTTTGCTTATCCCTATTAAGGTATTGTATTTTCAATAAAGGTATTTGAGAACCATATTCGAGCAATATAGGATATAGCTTAAAGTGTATTATGATTAACTAATAAGCTTGTTTTATCTCCTTGATAAGTATCAAATTCATTAACTTCAACATGATCAATTTCTTTAGCAATAACTTTAATTCATTTACTTTATCGCTTTTGTAATCTGCTATACCATATAAATCTTATTAGGTCCTATAGGCGATTATAGGCGATTATATAGATTATTAATAATCTTTCAAAAATATAAAATCCCCACAAAGTAATATAAACCAAAATATACCCTAGACGGCGCACTAGCTCAAAATAAAGGAGCATTAAAATATGTGGTCCTATAGTACGCATATCAATGAAAGTAGCAATGTGATTTATAGCACCTAAACTAGATAAACTAGTTCAAAGCAAGGCGAAAATTGCAAGGTCAACAGACGGTCCAGAATGTGCATTGATAGAAGATAACGGTGGATATACTGTGCCAGAACTACTACCGATATATTAATCTAACTATTAGATAAACATTAATTTATAAATGTGGGATATCCCTGCCTACGGCACGCATTATAATTCTTTAATCATCACCTGAAAGGTGATATAATTATTTATATATTTACCGGCTGTATGCCGGCCTTATTATCGGATATTATTATCAGATATTATTATTTTTATATTATAATTTCTGTATATCACTAGCTTAAGGTAGAAGATTTTACATTAACAGGAGGAGGATATTACAAAGGAAATTGTATATTAGCATATAGCGAAATTTAATCATAAACTACCGGGAAACCCCCCGCAATGCGGGAAATACAGGACTTGTAATTCCTAATTTTGTCCATGTCTTAGATATTTATCAGCAATTTATTTTGTTTTAATGGTCAACAAGTCCCAATGTGGCTAGCCCGTGGGCCTTGGCGGCGGCCTTTGCGCTGCATCTGGGAAACCACGACGTTGCATTGAGTAAGCCACGGCGCTGGAGCTACTGCTGGGGCCCTCTCGTCCAAGTTTCGGAGTCCGTCGGGTTCGAACACGCCTGCTCCAGGTGGCCGGCTTCCCTTGCAACCGCAAAAGGCAATTGAGCCCATTCCTTCCCCGCCTATTCACTGAATGACCTTCATTGTCCACTGGACTGGATTCTGAGCTCTTTCTGTCCAGCAACCCGGAGTATGAACGATTCATCAATATTCCAAATTTTCTACATAGCTAATGAAAAGGGTAGAGGACTCTATTTTTGATGATAAATCTTTACAAGTATAAGTCCATTTCTATAGAAACACTCATAGACCCCAATTGTACTTAAAAACAACACTTTATTAAACTCCTTGCGTTTAGGGTATCATTCTGGAACTCTAATATCGCTGTGGATCATACCGTTGATTTTGCGGCTTCGGAAAACCGTATACTTTTGACGGATTCCACTTGCTAGACACATAGGCCAATCACTGAGATTCTTTTTCACCTTCCGCTTAAGACTGTTGTATTCAGCCTTTACCACATAGTTATAGTTAAAACCCTTAGAAGCAGTGTCTAACACCATTAATGATTAGGATCCTCCTTATTCAATCCGTGTGTTTCTTAGATAACACAAAATCTCTAAAATGGTTCTGGGCTTAGATCATGGTTCCAGACTTTCTTTAATCAGAAAATGATTAATCCATTCTGTGTATCGTTACTAGCACCTTTGATACCAAACATGCACCAGAAGCATTAACATGGTGAGGCGGAACCACCAGCACCCGCATGGAGAGCGTCCAGTTCCGACCGTCCCTTGGCAACGTCGTGGGTGGCTCGAATCAAGGACCAAGCCGCACCGCCACTCTCGTCTAGCTAGCCCGGTGGGACCACCGAGTGGTGCCAGTTTCACCCATGGCCTGAGAATCTTCTTGTTCTAGGCATCATCAAGAATTCGTTCCAAGTAAAGAGAACCAGCGACATAGCATCAAGGGCAGTAGCCAAGGCGAATAAAGGTTTTCATACTGGCTCGGCCAGTGACTCCGGGCGGGGCAATATGACTGGCTGGCTCGGGCGGCCAGCGGCAGCGCACACACATGGTGAGACTGACATCTTAATAATGCTCTCTCGTCAGATCAAAGCGTTGCCACTTCCGTATACCGATATCGTTCACCACCGGAACTAATGCAGAGGATTTGGGCCGCCTCAAGGCCGCTTTAATATTTGAACTCCTCCCTTCTTCATCTTAGCTTGTATGTCATCACGCCGGGGTCATCAAGGGAATTACCGAAACTGTTCCATTAACGAGGCCATTCATATACTCAAATCACTCAATTCAATTGGCCCTATTCGTTTCATTGAATGATAGGTTGCATGAAATCTTGACTTTTGGTTCCATTGAAAGCATCAAAGACTAATTTTGGAGCACAGGATTCCAACATGCAGATCGACTCTTTGCCAACGGGATAACCACGTTATTTCCCGGTGAACAAGTGCATTAGAACATTCAGGAAATGGTTCATTAGAACATTCAGGGAACGGATGAATGTTCATCCCATCCAGGACTAGCGTGTTGCAAAAGTAACCAAAACCGGATGGCATCAAAGATCACCACATCCACCGATCCAAATGTACCTGTTCCTAGTGAACAAGTCCATATCCATGATGAAAGGCTGATTGGAACCTGCCACCGAACATTCGTGCATGGTCTCTCTCCCCCAACTCTATGTATGACACAGAGTCGGAAATATCCTAGATAAGAGGCTGACAGCACGGAGTAACTTCTCAACGCCTTGGTTTCTGGAATATCTCTCAGTTCAGCAGACATTAATGTAGAGGGTAGCGATATTGACTGTAGCCAGCTCCGGTTGAAAGTCATGCCTGGTCACTGACTGTAACACATTGAATATATGGACGAGAAACGATCCAGGCTCTTCAAAATCAAGGATGGGAGGTACTTCGGGTTCAAACCGGAAGGCCTTAATCAGAGGGCTTTCCCTCGGTAATGATGGCCCCCGGGCCGGCCATCATTGACCATTAGCCTGCTTGCAGGCGCTTATTTGATGTTGAACCTTGAGGGTTTGGCCATCCCGTTGTTAGCCAATGTTGTCCTGTTGTCCTGTGTCCTGTTGTCCTGTTGTCCTGTTGTCACTGATGTCACTGTTGCCACTCACATGCACATTTCGACTACTCTGAGTCCGTGCCAGAAACAGTATAAAACTGGCCAATCGTATACCATTGGTATACATCGGTGCACTTCTGGCGGATCATCTCTCGTGCACTCTGCACCTCGGCCACACTGGGACCGAGCTCCCGGAGAGCCCTGTCTTGGCCTCGTTGCCATGCGCCAAGCCGCTCGCCCACATCCACCGCCTGCCACGCCGTATACGCGTCGAATAGACTCTGGAGCGACACCCCGCCTGCGCATGCAGGCCCCGACACCACCTTCACCGCGTGCTTGAACTGGGTATCGCCCGGGACATCGCCCACGCATGGCCACAGACCTGGCGGGAGGATTCGGGCCACAAGATACGCAAAGTCCGCTTCGGCTTGGCCGGCATTGAGCCCGGATTGGCCCGGCATGGTTCCCGCTGGAGGAGCCGCTTGGCCCGGCATGGTTCCCGCTGGAGGAGCCGCTTGACCCGGCATGGTTCCCGCTGGAGGAGCCGCTTGACCCGGCATGGTTCCCGCTGGAGGAGCCGCTTGACCCGGCATGGTTCCCGCTGGAGGAGCCGCTTGGCCCGACATGGTCCCCGCCAGAGCGCCGCGCCCCAACACCTCCTCCACGTACCAACGGTTGGCCTCTAGTTGCGCCTGGATGCCCAAGTCACGGGCCCGGCGCCGCTGCTTGTTGCGGTCGCGGACCGCCGGCCGGCTATTGTACTTCTTGGCCGAGCGCCGGCGAGCCTCGGCGCTTCGGCTGGGCGCTGGCGGGGCCGCCATTGCCGCCGCCTCCTGATTGCTAGTACGCCGCCGCACATTGGCCCGGAGTTGCTCCACCTCGCGGGGAGGGTGTTCAGAGTCGCCCTTTTTGCGGTCCAAGTGCCGCCCCAAGATGCCCTTGGACGTGAAGCGCCGCTGGCACAAGCCGCACGTGACCGCCGGGGCGGCGGCTTCACGTCCAAGGGCATCTTGGGGCGGCATTTGGCCGGGGTTTTTTGCATTTTGGGGTGTGTCCCCGGCCGCCGGACCCGGCTGTGCCGCTTGGTCTGCTGTGAAATGCATGGGCGTTGGGCTGCCGCCGTCTCCCGTTTGGATGGAGGTGTCCATAGGAAGGATCCATGGGGTGATGCGGTGCGCCCACTGCTTGTGTACAGGACCCCGATCGACCGCCTACAAAAAAGGGAATAGATTTCCTCTGGTTATTTGCTGATAATAATGATCTTTTATGGAAAAGATAAATAAAAGGATGGGATGGGAGAATTTCCATCCTGGTCTAGCCAATGTGGTCCGCCCTTGGGTCGCTCACTGTTGCATATCATGCGGCCTTGTTGCTGCACCTTTTCTCTGGCCTTCCACCAGTCATTTTTGGACCAGTCTGCTGCCAGTCTGCTGCCAGTCTGCTGCCAGTCATTCCACCAGTCACTTCTAGACCACACGCTGCCAGACATTCTTTGACCCGGTTCCCCGTGCGATCCGACCCTTGCTGTGTTCTGTAGTATCTGTATTCTCTGTTCTCTGTCTCCTCATATTCACATTCTTGTCTTTCATTTTCGTTCATTCTTTTTCATTGACATCATTCGAATGCGTCACCAGGCCACACGTGAAGGCCAAGTGGCTACCTTGAATGAGCCAGACACCCAGTGGCGCTTGCACAACAGGACTTGCTGAGGGACTTGCCACATCAAACCACGTGACACCCGGTGTCCGGGACATTCCTAGTTCCTCAACCACAATCAAGAAGCCAGGCTTCGCCAAAACATATCCAAATATGACATGAATTCTGCGAAAACTCTCCTGCTAATGCCCGATTCGCACAACCTGGTTCCCCAGACCCCAAAAACATCCCCTGGCACCAGTGCATTCTGCGGACCCCACTTCTGACATTGTTGGTGAAATCATTGAAATGCCTCACACGCCTAACTTCGACGTGATGTTTCGGAGATCTGACACATAGACGTTGTCAATGGTGTGGCCAAGCCCTCCAACCACCTTGAGAACCAACTCGTTCAATTCGGCGGAGCCGAGAATATCCACGTGCTCCGCGGTTTTGGCCCCGCCCCGAATGTCAAAGCGGTCGGGCTCGTGCTTAATTTCAACAATCTTCACTTCGATGTTTGCGGGATTGAACCGCAGCCCGTGCCGCTGCCACTCGTGGCAGATGCTATGCGTCATCAACGCCAACGTGCCATCTCCATCGCCAAAGTAAACTGGGTGGTCGCTTTCCGTGTCAATCACATATGGGATGCCTGCATCGCGCCCGCCCTTGCGGTACGTGTATGCCCTCTCAGTGGGGTTACCCACTCCGTAGAACGAAAAGATCTTCATGTCCGGCGCATTGGGGAGCGCCACCTCCAACGGGTTCGACCACTTTGTGTGATCGAGTTCGTTCTTGCGAAGCTCTTCTGCAGATTTAGCAAGGCCAAACGAGTAGTTGTCTCTCACGCGCTTGGAAAACCACTCTGGCGACACTTTTAGTAATCGGTCGATGGTCTCCACCACCGTGTAGTCGGTTTCCGGGTCTAGGCCGTTTTCGGTGTCCACTGCCTCGCCACGGTACCGCACAAATTTGCCAACGGTGTCGTTTTTGGGTCCGGACATCTCTGCATCGACACCACTGGTCGAGAGCGTGTTGCCAGGGTCGTCCGGAGATGAGGTCAAGTTGCCCCATATCGAGTCCCCGCCCTTGGGAATCATGGCTGGAATTCCGCCAAACGTACGCAACATTTCCACGCGTTCTTTCTTGCTGAAGAACTTCTCCAATCCGTACACCGCAAAGTAGTTTAGCTGGACGGTATCTTTCATTTCTCCTGACAAGAGCGCAGGGATGGCTTTTGGGGTGCCCAAGAGGGATCCGCTGATATCGATGAAGCCGGCCAAATGATCGTTACACCACAGCTTGCCTCCATTACCATAGAAAGGTCCCTCGGCCTCCACCCACTTCATGAAGTAGTAGATGACCTGCAGGCCCATTGAGTGGCCCACCAAGTACGACTTCTGGCCGGTGAGCCTCTTCGTGGTTTCGATCTGCAACCGCAACTTGGTGAAATACCCATCTCTTCTTTCAAGATCCAAGTAGGCCAATCTCCAATCGTACCCTGCGCTAATCATGTTCTCAGGTCCGTAGCCAATGACCGCCAAGTTTTGGAGAATCTTGTTCCAGATCCAGTAGCCCGCCACGAAAAAATCCGCGGCATCAAACCCCGACAGCGCCCGCACCTTGATGTTGGGAGGGTCGAGCCCCGTTTCAGGGTCCAACTTCACGTGCTTCAACCAGCACGCCTTGTCCAACACCATCGTCCGCAACATGTAGAACAGGCCCCAAAGGCGTTTGCGGAAGTGAGGAAGCGATGGGCAAGGGCCTTCATCGTTGGTTCCCCACGACTCCAATCCAGTTGAGATCACTCCGGGCACCATCACCACATTGTACTTGGAGGTCAAATTCAACTCGTGCTGCATTCGCTTGCCCACGGAGAACGACTCTGCCGAGCCTTTCAATTCGTTGCTTTTGGGCCGATCGTTGCCGTCCAAAATCAGCTGCAACCCTTGGGGAATGGAGTCGCGCCAGTCCTCCATGAATTCGTTGAACGAATCATAGCGCATGAGCTTGTCAAGTTCGCCTTTGATGTCTTCCGACGACATGGCCGTGATGACGATGGTGGCGAGAAGCCCGAGAACTGCCCCCAAGATGAAGGTCACACGCCGGGATTGATAAAGCTTCTTTTTGAGCTCCTTATCTTTGTTTTTGCGGATCTTTGAGACGGCCGCACTCTCATCGGCAGCTTTGGCTGACGGGCTTTCTGCATCCTCGGCTTGATCCCTCTGTCCTTGAGATTGGTGAGGTTCACGTGAAGATTCGCCTTGGGAGTTGCTTTTGGTCTCACTTTCACCTTCGGAGCCAGACTGGACATCACCATCCTGCGGGATGCGCCCGGCTATTTCCTTGATAGCATCCTTTGCAATTTGCCGCTTTTTCTTGCGATTTCGAACCTGGGACCCCATTGATGGCTATAGAAGTTGGGGACGGCCCGGGTCTTCGCATGTGCGACCGTATGGACGTTATACGCACTACCGCGCGTGGATTGGTGCACTGCACACAAAGCCACTAGACCAAGGGCCATGTTGCTCAGCAAGCCTGGGTGCATTCTGTTGGTCTAGCAATTGGTGGGACACGAAATCCTCGTTCCGATTCCTCCCGGAGCTGCATCATTGGAATGCGAGATCGCCGTTCGAGCGCCGAGGTAGAAGAATTAGAGCATTCAACATCGTTTGGTCCTAGTTTCATGAAACACCAACCAAGGCAGCGAAAGAGGGACAGCCTTATTTGCCATTGTACTCTTGTATAAAGAGCCAAGCAGAGCACAACCTTGTACGAATCAAGCGCTGGGCCCCGCCACCAAGAAGAACCTTCAAGAATCCTGCGGTACTATGAAGTCCATCGAGCACGTGTTTCTGAGGTCGGGCAGTGGCGGAATCTGGGGCCTCAAAGAGCGTCCATGGTGAAGTCGTACTCAATACCCGGCGTCACGCTGGCCATGAACTTAAGGAAAATAACGAGGTAGTGGTCCACACGGACGGTTGGCTGCGAAGTCGGTTCACCCTTGGGGACGCCTTTCTCTCCGAAACCACCTCCGGGAGTATCTGTGGGGCCGGAAGAAAAAGACTCGGGGCCTTCGGAGTTGTTGGGCAAGGAACGGGCCTTTGCGTGCTCCATCAACACCCTCATCACGGACGAATGCTTGCACGGGTGGATGGACACGCCGGTGGTGTTTTGTGCCATGGGCAACGGCTCTATCGTGGCAGTTTTGTCCTTGTGGTCACCCGAGATGTCCTCGTACATCTGTGAAGGCAACAATGGGATGCCGTTGCCGTTGAACCCCACCAAGTACATCTTGGGAACTCGGTACGATGTGGAGTAACCAATGTACAAGTCGTACTTGCGGAGCCCCAGCTGGTCTGTTTGGATATTGGCGTAGTCATTCATGTCATCGTCCACGTCGTCTTCAAGGAGCTCGGCATCAAGGTCAACCTCAGGGACCTCATTTGCAGCCGCCGGCGCCGTTGAGAAGGAGGCAATCACCTCGGTATCTGAGTCGAGCCCGTCCTCCAACGCCTCCAGCAAAGCACCCAGGCCGATGTCACCCGAAATAAACGACCCATAGCGGCGGTACGAAGGCACGTGGCGCGTGACCAAAAACTGCTTGTCGGGGGGCAAAAACGTCTTGTGGAGGCCCTTGGCGCTGGAGCCCCAGCTCCACGTCGGGAATTTCTGCACTAGGTAGTCGCCCGCCAAAACAAACTCCTCGGGGGAGATTTCGCCAGTGCTGATAAAGTTGGAGGTGTTGTTTACAGGCGTTAGGTATTCCCTCAAGGAAGATAGTCTGCTTCGGATGTTCATGGTGTGGTGTTAAGAGTGGCACTGTGTGATAAGGGTAGCGCGATAGCCTGCACCCGCGCGCACACCCGTGCACCGCCCCTGGACCACGAGCACGTCTTACTAGGAGGGCACGTCTTATTACGCGTGCATATAAGCTCCTTGTGGAGTGGCTGGCGTTCCGGGGCGCTACGGAGTTGCAGTACTTGAGCCGCGGATTCGCGCAGCTTGGCGCATGGTACAGTGCCGGGTGGGGCAGGAATCACTTTTGGAAACCGGAAGTGAGGATAAGTCTTCAGGCATGCCCGGAAAATCGCATCACGTGCCGCGTCGGGTACACATCCACATTCGGGAAATACAGCACTGGCATCGTCATCCTGAAACATCCCTATGTTTTCCAAATGCCCGAACGAGTTCTTTAGCTGCAACATTTGGGAATTTCGGCCACGTGATTTTCGGCGATGAAGGCCGGACGCAATAAACGTGGGGTCTGCACCAGTACCGAGGGCGCTGCAGTAGTCCGAGGGTAGTCAAACTTTCAGCTCTAACCCTGTACTCCTCGGAACCCGCAGACCAACCATTGCATCCCGGAAGAAGCCACATGTGTGGCATTTGTCTCAAAACTTCCCAAACTATATAGTCCAGCGTGTGGTGTACGGATCGTTCTTTGGTCCCTTGCAGATGCCGACGTCAAACTATTAGCGTGCCGGATTGTGCAGGAGCGCCATGTTTCCGGTCCTCTTCCCCGGTGAAACTCCCTTCACAAACGAGGGTCTTTTGGCGCGTCCAGTGTGGCAGGCAATGCACGTGTACCCCGAAACTCCAGCGCCGCTTGGAAACCGGCCCACCCCTTCTTTGGCTACTGGCCACCAGAAAAGGTTTCCCGCAACCTTGCGACCTCGGGCGGCTCGTGCTACATCGTCTGATTCCAATGCTGGGCGCTCGCTTGTACTATGCAACAATTACAAATTTAGCAATGCTTGCGGTGTGCATATAATTATGCGACCTGCTGGTCGGAACTCCCCACCGAACCACGGGTTCCGGAACCATTGGACTGTACACCTGGATTCGAAAGATTTCCTTAAACACATCGTCTTTCTGGGGGTCTACTTCGGTATGGGTGCCAGCGCTACTGAAGAATTTCATGGCCCGAGCACGTCTTGGTAAACACGCAATGGCGTGGTGCACGGATGTTGCGACCGCGACGGTCCAAGATACATGACGCGCATTTTAGTGAAAATAGCGCGCAGGTGTAAGAATTGACAAGTCAGAGGGACGGGCCGGCGGCCGCACATGCAGCGGCCCTCGGAACGGGCCCCCCAGCATGTTCAGAGCCTTTACAACCACGAGTCTGCGCCGGTTTATTCGGCCCTTCCGGCCGGTCGGCTGTCTTGCCACACGACGCGCTGCGCGTCGACCAAAATTCAGGGCCATGTTTCCCATGTCCTGCATATTATCCGGGATGCGTCCGAAGCAGATTTCCCTTAAAATTTCTGTTTATTTGGATTGTCCCAAAGGACATGCGTTGACCGACGTGCAGCTTGCATATAGAAGATGGTTGGTGCGTACCCGAACCACGGTGTAGGTCACGTGTTGGCCGGGCCATAAGTACTAATTCCGGTCGCGTAGCCACGTCCCAGCGTCTGTGCGGATAATGACCCATACGGACTGCCGTCGGATTGGGCACAATCGGTTCCAAGGCCAGATTGGCCGCCCGTGGCCGGGCCTGTAGGCAGGGCGTAAACAAACGCGGTCCGCGTGCATGCACGACCGAGATCCCGCGGTACCGCACTATTTTCTTTTCGCATGCTTTGGGCCGGGGCCACCGCACGCCCGTACCTCCGCGCAGCTACAACAAGTCCAACGCGCTCAGGCCCAGGCCGGAAACTCTCCACCTCACACCATCCACTGCACCCTCCTTGCACCCTCCTTGCACCCTCCTTGCACGCTCCTTGGAACCACTCCTCGGACTCCCCATCGGCTCCCCTGCGCCAGCTCCCTCACGTCCCTCCTCCTCACCTCCCCTCCTCCACCCCCATCTGCATTTCCACGCGTCGGAGTAGCCGCCTCCGCCCCCAGGTACAAAGCAAGGGCTACACAAAGCATCAGCGCCTAGCAGCATACGTTGGAGCATCTGACAGACCCGAATCCGACCCCTGTCCAAGCCCACCTCCATCCGAAACTGCCGCCAAAGTGTAATCACGGTGACATTGACCATTGCTTATTGACGTTGACCGCACATACTTGACCGCCGCCCCTGGTATTGACACACTTGGCCGCCGCCCCTGGTATTGACACACTTGATCAGCATACTTGGCATCGACGGAATACCCGATCAGCATTCCTGGAGTTAACCATTTCTCACTTGACACTTGTCAGCACTTGAAACCAGTGTTGGACACTCGCTTCCTGGACCAACCAGTGCTCCCGCAGACCACGCAGGTGCTGAAACCGCATCACACAATGCCAATGTCTTCCACGCCTTCTCGAGTGGCCTTGGCGCCGCTCAATACCAACGTTTCCATGGACTCGCCTGCAGTCAAGCTGCGGCTGTTTCATGGGTCGTCGATGGCGTTGGCACCGCTGCTTACGCCCAAGTTCGCCATGGCCAAATCCGCCACGTCCATCGTGCCCAGCAGAACCTCCTACACAAGCGCCCGCAAGTTCGATAGCTTCAGCGACTACCGCATCTCCAATAACCGCAACGTCAAGGCCGACTTGGCCGCCACCAAGTTGAAGCTTCGCTTGCAATTGGCTTTCTACAAGCTAAAGGTGCAGAAGAAGGCATCCCATGCGACGTCCCCCAACATTCGAGTGCTGGGCCAGTTCCGCGTGGCCAAAGCAGGCCGTCCCAACATCAATGGTCATAGCGCCAAGTCCAAGGCAGACCTCAGGGCCGACTTCAATCCCTCCAATGCCTCCAATGCCTCCAATGCCTCCAATGCCTCCAATGCCAGCCTAAACACCAACTCCAATAACCCCGACGCCGACTGCCATTCCACCAATGTCTCCAATGCCAACTATAGCTTCAACTCAAACCCCTCGGTAAAGTCCCAAACCCCCAATGGGGACTTTTCCAACGGAGCAAATGTCAATTTGCAGAAACCCCGACTGGTGAGCAACCCTCGGCTCAGTGTGGTGGCCAGCAAAAAGTCTACCCTAAAACTATACCACATCAAGGCTCTGTCGGCGTTCCACAATGCCACGAGCACGCGGCTCCCGCTCTCCAGCTCGGCCACCCAGCACCCTGCAAATGCATCCTTGGCTGACATTCTGATGGCAAGCAGTCACGGCCTGGCAAGTAGTGTGGCCCAGCAGCGGCTCCCGCCTTTACACAAAATCTTGAAGACGCCCATCAAGGGCACCAGCAAACCCCCCGCCTCCACAAGCGACGAGACCATCGACGAAACCGCGGACGAGTCGACCTTGGAGGTGAAGAAGAGAGACGATATCTTGGGGTCTCTGCCGCTAAGACATAACTTCGGCACGCCCAACAGCTTCTCCGTGGCCAAGTCCTTGTTGCAGCTTGGCCTGGGCTTTTACTAGCCACGGCATTGCCCCACTATGATTCACGAAACCCACGATGGGCCTTGCCCGATCTGTAAATTAATTAATTGATATAACTTGTATAATGACCTACTGCAGGATACGGGGAGTATGTGGAGGTGGAGGCACCGTATAATTGACTAGAGCTCGGCCAGCGGAGAGGTCCATACCTTTAATAGAGTCTTTGTTAGCTTAAAATAGAGTCTATTAGCCCTAAATAGAGTCTTTTTTGCTCTGGATAGAGTGGGCTCTGCATACATAACCAAGCTTTATGCAGTATTGGCTGGTGTAAAGGTGTTTTGGGCGTGCGGTACTCAAATTTGTGCGGCAAATGCAACCACGCAGCTAACTCCACACCAAGTCCATGTCTCGTACTCCTTCGCCCAATGGTGCAAGCATAATAGCGTGCTATTCAGCCCGTTAAATAGTGGCGAATATCGAAAACAGTGGTACTGCACTTTGGAGGCTTTCAATTTGACTCAAGGTCATTCAGTCAGCGGGGTGATTGATCAATGAGGGTCAACGATCAATGAGGGTCATGATCTATGAGGATAATTGGGCAGCCAATCGATGATTTTCGAGCGGAACGTTGTTATCGCCGATCCGGGTCGCTGTCGGAGCTGAAAGTCTCAACGCCTTTTCTTAGCAATTGTGGGCGCAGTCTGCCATGGTCTCATGAGTCGGTGGCTCTACCCCCGAGGTCCCGGTTTTTGATGGTAAACTTGCCCGGATTATCAACCTTTGAAATACCTTTTCTGTACTCAGGGTAAGCGATCATCGGGATTCTTGCGTTTTAGTTGAGGGTGGGGACCACTCCGAAGTTTGAGGATAGGAAGGCGATTTGCAGCCAAATATGAGAGTACTCTGGCAGTCGTTTTGTATCGAGGCTGGTCTGCTCAAGTGTGCAATTGAGGCCTAATTGCACATTATCCTCGAATATTACTGGGACTGTGACAAAGAGGCTAATTGACGCACATTTCACTCCAGAATCACGGTCAAAGGCCAATGAGCGACGGATGGACAATGGGCGCACCTGATTGGGTTCCTTGGTAACCCGTGTACAACCCCGGGTGGCTGGCTTGTGATTTGCTCCTTGAGTTTGAATATTCATGATGTGGGTCGAAGCATTCTCCGCATTCTGTCTTGATGGTTGGGGTTTTTGTGCCCGGTTGAATCATGTTGAAAACACCGTCTTCGAGAAACTGGACCCTAAGTACGGTCCTTCAGCCCCAATGGCCGAAAATCACAACCGCGCTTCATCACTGAGCGAAGCAGGCCATGCGTTTGACTGGTCCGTGACTAATTGTGCCACTTTCTCTCGGTGCCGTGAATGGAGCAGGAATGCCCGTACATCCCTTTATGCAGGAATAGTTGTCTTCTCTCATCGGACATTGGACGAAGCTTGATATGAGCAACATATCTCGGCAGGTACACAACCGGGCTATTCCGTCGGCTATTGCGTCGGCTATTCCGTCGTCTGTTCCGAATTGGGTATGAAACTATACTGAAACATCCATGGCCACGGTCGTTGTTCCGGAACCCGTGCCCTTTCAACAGTGGGTTCATAGCTCGAAGCCACCTGAGTCTCTAGCCATGCGCTCGCTCTCGCAGGTGACGTTTTGCTTGTCAAGTTGATAAACGACTACGAGTTTTGTGGTTTTATGCAAGCTGATACGATTAAACGTGTTTCTGGAGCGCTTCAAATGAACCCTGCAAATCAGCTCTCAACATCCAGACTAATGCGACACCGAGTTCGAAATACTCAAGGAATGTCACCTATGTTCAGCTGTTCAAGCATCCAATAGATACTTGCCAATGGGGTGTCTTTCTGGCACTGGACGGGAATTTTGTTTTTCTTCAGTCAAATCAGCTACATTGCCAGACCCCCAATGGGTAACCCATGGATACACAATTGAGCTGCGGCGTGCGGTTACAAGATGAGACCGTGGGTAGCCCGCATGGAGAGGGGCTTATCCGAATCCGACCGCCTATCTCCGAGGCTTAGACGAGGTGGCACAGTTGCACCTCATCGGGCGCGACGCCGTGGATATACTCGAATGCAATGTCGTGGTTTCTCGGATGCGGACCCGCCGCAGCTCCTATTGTCGCCTATAACCAACCTCACCGGGACCTTATTGGCCATATGGGGTTGCGGCCGTGACAAGTCCCTCCACACCGACCAAAAGTGTGAGAGGGCCCCCATGCCGGCAGAAAGTGGCGCATTCAGGGTCCCGCCCTCGCTGAAGCGTCCGACGCCCCGTGCGGCGCGGGCCAGTTTTTACTTACATGAGTTGGGTGATCCGTCTTGGTTCAGGGATCATCAATAAATACTTCTTCCTTGGTCCTTGACGTTAAGAAGAACAAAAGAACATAAGAATGACATTTTCATTCCAAAATGGGACACTATATTGACGACTTTTCATCCGTATAGTATCAAGCCTATTGAAAGCGTTTACGAAAGCCTCTTGGATTGGGGATCTTCCATAGATGAATGTCCGAAAACATGCAATTCCGGTGAAAATCCATGGTAGCCATATGCTCTGACACCTGTTGGGAAGACTTGGAAAAAGAAGAGATGAATACAGAATGAAAACGAGAAACATGATGTGTTTGAAACTGAATATTCATAAATATGGTGACTCTGGCCACTAGGAATTCCCAGATTGACTATTTTATCTGTCCCCTTGAATTGGCATTACATACACTTTACTGTCCATGCCCTAGAATTTTCCTTCCTATCCATAAGGGAACTTGACCCTCCCAAATTCTTATTTCACGGGGGGCGTTTTGCAGAATCATCCTTTACCTCATTTTTCCGCTTTTGAATCATTCATTTATGACTTGTCCACGTCGAAACCGTCTCTGATACTGGAGCCAATGCAAGGTCTTGATACAAAGTTACACGGCCCTGTATATCTGACGTACTGAAACATAGGCTGAAAATTTAGAGTTCAAGAGTCAAATTTTTACCAATTGAGAAGAAAGATATGGATTAACTAGATCAACGACAAGTTCTCATCACCAATCAACCTCTAAGAGGATTCATCATACGAGGGTTTTCGTGACGGATGTCATTGTCTCGTTGAGGAGATACGGGAGTTGCCATGCATGTGAACACCAATAGTGGATAGTGCCGATAGCCATGACCACTATCGAAGAGAAGGAATAATCACCATGAGGGGGATTACAGTCAAGAGCCGCTGGGCACAGTCGCTCAGAGTCGGTGCAACTAGCACCAAGGACAATGCCTGGGGTGAATCAGTGTTGTTTTCGAGGGTGGGAGCATATACTCAGCAGCCACAGGTAGTGGAACCAGATTGGCGCAGTTGGAAACAAGGATTGGCACACAAGGGAGCACGAAGCGGAAGGCCAAGTCAGCTCAGCCGGAGTTAAGGACTCGAGTTTGGTGACTTCCGTATGTTTGGTGACTTCCGTATATTGTGGAACCGTCCAGTCCGAAACTGGCGATGGCTATGATAAGCATGAGCCGAAGCTGCCCGCTGGATTGCAGCCTCTAATCAGATCCATGCCAGAACAAGATATGAGGTTTGTCCTTGAGCCACTGATGTGCATGCGCTTTTGAATCTGCGTTACTTATTACCCGTCCACCAAGGGTATAAAGTAGAACTTTTACGCTCCCCTACACTCGGATAATCACACTTGGATGATCTTTCCTCTTCCCATATTGGACTTGCGCTTGAATTACTACACAACAACTGAATAGAAAGAGGTGAATCTTTGCCATTTATCATGTTTACTATCACGTCTTACCTCCAGCCGATCCCAAAAGGTGCAACCGAATTCAACCGCCCCATTCAACCACCCATTTCACCTATTTCACCCATGATCTTTGTCTGCTTCCCTACCTACAGGTTTTTCCTTTACCCTGATTACACCTTCCTCCTCTCACCTGTTACACCGGGTGCTCCCTCATGCGCTGACTGTGCTGACTGTGCTGACTTTGCTGAGTCTCTGTTTACCTCTAACTGGACGATTTTCTCTCAGACGCCGCCAAGCAGAAACGGAAACAATCTAGGGAGAGCCCAAACACGCTACTCGTGAATATCCAAAAATTCAACTCGTCCCAAGTCCACGGGCTCCTTTATGAACTCACCCCCACCTCGGTCCCCCTGTGGGGTATGAGTACGAAGTAGCTCAGCCGGACGCGAAGGACACTTCTTTGGATCTCGCCGAGCCAAAGCCTACATTCACGCGGAAGCACGTTGTTGCTGCGCGAGGCCTTGCCCAGATTACTTATCAGGCGAAGTCGGCGTTGCGGCAGACCAAGGAGTTTCGACTGAGAGGCTTTGATTCAAGAGGAGCTTTTTGAGGTCAGCGATAAGGCTGTACTTTGGCCTACAACCTGGCAAAGGTCATAATACTTCTTCCACTGCTAACATGGAAATGGTGATATCTGCACGAAACTCCACCACTTGAAGCTAATTGCCATCATTCTTATTGGACAGGTTTCCCCGCAACCACAGTTCGGGCGATGATCCTTTAATCGAATGCATCTTATCATATGAAGCCAGATTTGTCCTCTATCATTCATTCATAGCTTCTTTGGCAATCTTGACGAAAGTGTCGTCAACCCAGATTGAACCTGTCCCAGAGAATCTATTTCAAGTCCTGACAATGTTGACAAGGTAGGAGTCTTTGTGGTATAACATCCCGTTATATACACCCCTTTTGTTTTTTCTAAAGCTCTTTTTGGAATCATGACGGTGAGCCAATCATTCCATTGCACCACGATACAAGATACCACGTCATCATGAATATCTTCTTAGGAAATGCTTTAATAGGGCCATCGTATACAGCTCTTTAGAAATCATCAGACTTGATGGCACCTTTGATTTTGCGCCAGGAGAAAGACAAGCTCCCGGTATTCTCATACTTGACTGGGACAAGTGAGGAGATAACGACACGGATATATTTTGAAGTGCTAAACTGCTATGCTTTGATGCCCTGAACTCACTCAAGCAATGCTCCTTCATAGTCTGAACTCTGAGGCCTTGCTCGTTCCAGAAAAACCACTCTGAGTGTGCTATTGGCCTGCCCAAGACGCATTGAAAGTTTAGATTTGTTGGTATCCCAACCTCTGGAATTGCCAACTCTGTCAGCTCTATAGAATTAGCGGCAAATCTTAAATGAGAAATCTTACATGAGAAATCTTTCCTGAGAAATCTTACAAAATCTTACATGGATACAGATTTCGCATGTCATCGACAACCGAATACCACCGCACATAATTCTTGTGCAAACTTATAACGCTTCCTTAGTATTGTTGAAAAGTCATTATAAATTTACTAATGTTAAAAATCATTTAATAAAGATGATTTAATCCTGAGCGAAAATTACATATCCATTGGGTTTTGGTCAGTTATGAAGCTTAATATCTTAACAAATGCGATGCTTGCGAAGAGCAAATGCTATGCTTGGTTGAACAAATGCCAAGAGTATGGAGGAGATGGCGATGATGAATAGATTCTAGCTTAGAATATTTGCAAAAAAACAAGGGTGAATAAGAAAGTTGTGCATATAATTATCTAGATGGTGGCTTCAGAACCAAAGAAATGCTAATGACCCAATTAAGACCAAGCTATGAAACATGTTCTTCGTTTGATTTCAATCTTATAATTATTTTGCCTCTTGCACACAAGATCACGACTGTCAGGTTACGCCGTCACTGAATGGGATGTTGTTGATGACCGGTGGGCATCACCCGAGTTGTGTCGGCCACGACTGCGCCAGCGTGGGCGATAGGGCCCAATCCGTGCCCAGTGGCCGACCGCATAGCCTCAACGGGCTCATCGGTTCAGACTCGGAGGAGGGAGCCACGGCGGCTCGGACCAAAGAGGCAAGGTCCGACGTCACACCGCGTCGAACGAACCGCTTGAGCACCTATGGGTGGCGCACTACCCATAATGATTAGTATTGTGACATGTCAATGGTGATTTCATCATTTACATGGGGACTTGAATGACTGTCGATAGGCTCTTTGACCTCATTAGTTTGAGCTCCGCCAATGGAAGCATTTTCTGCCTCAATTCTGGACCATCTCGTCAAAGCTTGTTCAACTTCAATTTCCTGAGGAAAGGTGATGCCCTCTTGCGCTTCTTCTATTGTGATATCGCTTCTTCGATTGTGATATCTCGCTTCTTCGATTGATCAACTGCCGCAAAGTACGGCTCTTCTGTATGCTCGGCCTCAAAGAAGCCCCAATTGCTGAATCACTGGTGCTGCTATCTCCGTTTCGTGCGTCATGTCATTATATTCGGAGTCTGTTCTGAGCCACGAGATTATTAAAAACTTGTAGTACGAGCCTCGGTTATTGTTAAGTGAAAATTAGGTATAAGTCGATCAAATTAGAGTTCATTAACAAGTGAAGATTATTTTAATTACCTTGCATATTCTGTTAGGCTCCCCATGGGTAGTGTACTACCCATAGACACTCGATTAGACACGGTATGACGTCGGACCTCGCCTCCATGCTCGGTCCAGACCCCTATGGTCCCCTTCTCCCGAGATCTGGACTGATAAGCCCTTATCTCAATAAGACTTATCCGGTCAACCACTCGGCACGACTCGCCCGATAAAGGCCTTATCTCCCGATAACGGCCGTATCTCCCGATAACGGCCCGAATACGTGGCGCAGTCGCTGCCGGCTCTATATAACTCGGATGTGTCCCCTTTGTTTCACGGATCATCAACAATATACTTTCTTCTCTTAGTCTTACATCTATCGAACAAAGATTATTTTAATTATCGTCCAAATTCTTGTCTGATACTTAGTTCTTGCATTAGAAATATCTTCAAGGATGACATCGCGTCATGGGAGTAATTGAAATAGTGTAGAAAAGTACAGGCCGTTTAGCGGATTCTCATGTATTGATTTAAGCTTGGCAATCTTTTTCGTATCTTCCATCTTTTTGTATTATGTGGAGATTTTTGTAAACGTGGTAAAAGACCGTTATATATTTGGGCAATATCAAATGGGCAGAGTACTTCTTGAATTATAATATCTTTAGAAATAGATGTGGAGCGGATGTGACCACTGTGCATTGGCAGGTCGATATACGCTATGCTCCAGAAGAACTAAATGAAAGACGTTCAGTTACTGGATACGTCATAATGCATGGAAATTCACTTATGAAGTCAAAACTACAAACAATTGTTGCAAGGTCCACTCTAATTTCAGAATTGATATAGTGCTACAACAGCAGAAGCACTATGGATCAGATTTTTTTTAGAGGACTTGACAGAAGGGAAGAAAACCAAATCTACTGTGACAATTAGGCTGGAATTATGACCATCAAAGGGAGTAAGCATTATGATGGATCCAAACATATCTGTGATAGAGTGGAATTCGCCAGAGAATGTTTTAGGAATGAAGATATCAATCTTGAATATGTGAACACAAAAGTGAACATTGCCGTTATCCTCACGAAAGCCCTTTCAAGACAACCGTTCTACAATCTACGTGACCTTCACTTGAATCTACACGAGATGTATTTCTTGTGGGTCTGGAATTGGAGGTCGCTCTTGGGATGTCCCACCTCCGTGGTTTATCTGATTACTTTATAAGCTTCTGGCCTGGGTTTAACGGACTTGGCTGAATCGCAAGAGCCGCAGGAAGACTTGCGTTTTGGCCGGGAGACAAAGCGGCGGGCATTCATGCTCGGAGCAAAAAGAGCAGGAGAAGATGAGAGCCTCGGGATGTGCGGTGGCACCCTTGCTTGCATGACTTTCACGGCTTCACGGTTCTCGATGACACTACCTGGGCTTGTATGGTGCTTGTGGTCAGCCGGCCGCTCGCCCAGGCCTGACGGATATGCCCAAAGGAATTGGTCATCAAGGAGCGGAGCTGTGGAAATTAGAGCATAGAAATAGAGCATAAATAGAGCATAAATAGAGCATAAATAGAGCATAAATAGAGCATAAATAGAGCATAAATAGAGCATAAATAGAGCATAAATAGAGCATAAATAGAGCATAGAAATTGATACTTTAACCGAATTTTCACCTGATATTGTTTAATTGTACCCCTACTACATCCTTTTGTAGACGTCAAGTACTTGAGAGTATTCGCTGATGATCCCGAAAGCAAGGGGATCGATTTGCTCTTCTCTTGTAAAAACAAGTCATCGAAATCTCTCTTCAGCCACGCTGTTTCTCCAGCAATGGCGCATGCTATTCAGTTGTGTTGCCTGTTCTCTCCTTCTAGTTACTCCAAATTCCCTGAAGATGACTACATCAATGCCGCTCATGGTTGGATAACAAGGAGTAATGCCGAGGAGACTTGGTCAAGTCTAGCAGAGTGAAATGTCTGCAGAATGTGCTATAGCTCATCAAATAAACGTGTCGTCTTGAGCCTGGTCAAGCGTCCCGTCGTGCCTGGATTGCCAGTGGATACAATGGTCGGCCGATGAATGAGCGCCCTCTTAAGCAACTAATTGGACACTCTCAATCTATCATTAATTGAAAAGAATATGGGCCGCATGCAAGGCCCTAACCAAAGAGAGGCCTCGGAACGAGAACATCCATTGAAAGCTATGCACAGTCACACACTCCGTTTTTGGCGCAATGCAAACTGACCCAGCTGGGTGGGTGAATTGCCGAAGACGTCAGCGTAACGTGCATTCCTTGACAAGAACCAGACAATGCTGCACCAGGCCACACCAATGCCATTGACACAATCGTTGGACTTGTGCCATTGAGACAATCGTTGGACTTGGACCGCTTGAGCCATATCACGCTTCAAATCTGCGATGACTTTCTTTGGTACAATGCTCGCGTCAGACCCTCGCGTCAGACCCTCGCGTCAGTTAATTTTAGGCTTGAGTCTTCTGATGATTCAATCGAGCAGAAGGCGTTGTATGGCTTCGAGAAGTCCCTTGATAAAGCACTACCATTGCCTGTGGAGCGGTTCGTCTGGAGCGGCTCGCCTGGAGCGGCTCGCCTGTGGAGCTTTTTCGCTCGAAACCATCAACAACTCAATCACCACTTTCCATAAACGTGGCCTGGCCACTGGCCGAGATATTAGTGCCGAGATATTAGTGTCAATTAGTACCTGATATTGACGGGTAAGACACACTGCAGGTGGCCTTACGAGTACCCATGTCATAGAATTGATAGAGC
The DNA here is from genome assembly GCA_009756545.1 of Metschnikowia dekortorum. Classification (NCBI taxonomy): domain Eukaryota; kingdom Fungi; phylum Ascomycota; class Pichiomycetes; order Serinales; family Metschnikowiaceae; genus Metschnikowia; species Metschnikowia dekortorum. The sequence goes on from WFIU01000007.1 coordinate 52,676, forward strand.
ATAGATTTAGAGCACCATGAGAATCGCAGAAAAACACCCAAGAAAGGGCTGTATTAATGAGATTATTGATGGAACAGCATAAAGCATGTAAGGTTTCTGGGAGTAAATCAGGTGATTATTGAAGAATCAGGGAAGGAGATAGATTTGGCACTCGTATACTTGGTTCTGGGATAAACAACGAGTGATAGATGCGACTGATGAAACGCAAATCAAAAGGAGACCTTTGGGAGCTAAAGGCGCTTGTGCTTTGAGGAGAATCCGGCAAAGAGCGCACGCCTTCAAGAGGGTAGTCACCTTTTGCTTCAACGGGCGAGCGTACAACTTTCGGGCTGTTTCCGAAGGGATGATTCCAGCTGCTAGGATCAATATAGATCACCTTGGCAGACCTTGGTGACCCAGATGTGGACCTTGGTGACCCAGATGTGGACCTTGGTGACCCAGATGTGGACCTTGGTGACCCAGATGTGGCCAGATGCCCACGTCCTCAATGTGCTTCTCCATGATCAAGACTCCTGTGATTCACCTCATGATGAATCCTCCAAATAGGGAGGCACACGAGCACAGCAGCGGACGTGGTACAGCAATGTGCGGAGCGCTTCACAAGCGTTGATCCTCCAGCCCCGAGGGCTGCCAAGTATAGCAATTGGGTGAGCTCCAACCCCTTTTGGGCCAGTTCTGACGTCCGTTGCACTTGCTCCATGTGCCTGGTACTCGTCCATAATCGCCGTGAATGCACTGGAACGAGAAATGTCAAAGGTGCCATTATCACCATACGCCTGGTCCATCGGTCACATTGTTCCAAATAGGGGACAGGGGGATTGATCAATCCACACCCGTTGGTGATGTGGATCGAGATTATGGTTAGGGTCACCGATCCTTCCCTTTTGGACTTGAACAGGCGGACTGCGCTTGGAATAGTCAGTGACGTTCTCTTTGGTCAGCTATTCTGGTCCCGCCAAAGACTTGGTGCTTCCATATCTTTCATATCGAAACTGAGGTTCCGGTACCTCTTATCTCCACTGGTTACCAAAGGTCAATGGTGATCAAGAATGTTCCAGGTAATATACTTGGAAATGCCGCCTTGGTTCCACATTACCAAACTACCCCTCAAGCATCGGGTCATTTCAACAAGGGTCTCCCATGACTGGAAGTGCATGAGCTGCCAAGCATCACGGGCCGAACGGAGATCTCCAAGAATTGGCCGGAAATCTCCAAGAATTGGCCGAACGGAATCTCCAAGAATTGGCCGGAAGGTCTTCCAAACCTGGTGGCATTGACACTCCACGCCACTTGCCCAATACCTGCCCGATGGATAGATGAACACCACCCGTTATGGGTGAGTGGGTGCAAAATTGCTCGCCAGTCATGTTTGTCCAGTGGATCCCAGTCATGGTTTGTCCAGAGCATATCCGCTCACGTCACTCACAAAAGAGGCGAGGACCTTGCACGACTGCAGCGGGTATTTCATTTGTCGTGTTTCAATCATCGCCGCGATACTCCAACCCTTCCAGCACGCCCACCAACGATGCACGTTTGCGACAGTTGCCAACATTCCGTTTTGGCTATAACCTTGGCCCTGCTCAAAGTAGAGCTTCAGATCTGCGGTCATAAATGGGATGAGCATTTCTCGTGGGACAAACTTGGTTCGAGATCACGTTCCACTCTCGGAGAACACAACCTGCTTTCACACTGCTTTCAGTTGATCCTTTGTGGTGAACCCTCAGTTCTACCCACCACCTGCAGGGCTTCTTTAACGACGAGAAAAAGGAATAGTTGGAATAGGCCTCATCAGGTCAACATATTTGTTTGATAGAAGCCCAATCTGAGTGGCATCCTCTAATTCTGCATGATCAATGATTGCCGAAGATTTCTGAAAGAAGTCAAATTGAATACCGTCAGCGACGTCAAGCTGTGTACCGGCCCCGCCAAGGCAGCATCCAGGCAGAATCCTTTGATCTCTGCTTTTGGAGGCATCTCGGTACGTCACGGGCAGTTTACCTGAAGCCCGAGGTTCCAAGCTCGTGATTGGGTATACGGATTCATACCGCCTGCGTTCGTCATCAAGTTGTATTGGAGTTCCGAAGTGTCTTCAAGAGGCGTTTTCTGAACCACTGCTTTGTTGGCGGAGCGCACTGCTCGCGGATCATGGCGGGCATTGGCGATGGTGGATTGCCCTTTGGATCAACTTGTCACGGGCGCCATTGACCATCTTTTCAGCATGATCTATACGCAACACACCGCCGCCTTCATGCTTGCACAGAGCAACGGCCCGTGCTTGCAAGCAACTAGACTTCCTATGCCTTTGGGGATGCACGGGTGGACTCAGCACTCACTGGTGTTTTCGGTCTCCATAGACAAAGGCTCCTTGAAGAGCTCGTGAAGCTGACCCAAATCTTTGCCCCAAATCTCGGGCCCAAATCTCTGACCCAAATATCTGACCCAAGTCTCTGGGACTCGGCTTTGCCTGGCACCATAGACGCCCTTGAGAAGCAATTGGGTCAGAGGCCAAGTTCAAGCTGGTCAGCCGGCCGCTGAATCTTCAATGCTCCGACGGCACTGACCTTTAACTGGGTGGTACCGCCTTTTGAGGCTTATTGATTTCTTTCTGATGCTGTTCCCCACAAGGCATCGCAGATGTTTTGTCTCGGCGATTGGATCCGACACCTTGGTGTTTCATTTCTGTTATGTCCAACTGCAACTCCTCATTCCTCCGGAAAGCTCCACCCAAGATCTGATCATGGCAATACTGGAGTTGGTCTAGAGTGTTGCTCTGCATTCTATCAACACACTTGAAATCAGTATTGACGGGCGGGGGTTGTTGGTTAAGCCTTGCTGCAAAAGTGGACACCACTCTGGCTGCCTGGCGCAAGGTGGAGAGCCGGATCCGCAAGACGGAGGTCAACTGTGGGTGCTTGGAATGAGAGGCATTTTGCACCTGAGCACCATACTCTGGGACTCACTGGTCTGTCGTTGACGTTCTTGTTGAAGGGTATTGAGGCCCTTTCAGCGAATCATTGAAACGAATGTAACTCACATCATCAGAGGAGGAAATAACCAGTTGATTATTGAGTATTCTCATTACTCCCGGATTCAAGGGGCACCACAGTTCGAAGGGGTGCCAAGCTTGACTTGCACAGGAACTTTGCCAATCCCAGGCATTCTGATCCGCCTTCAGTACCTCTGGACAGTTGCAGTTTGAAAGCCAATGAGGCAGGTCACGAAATGTGCACCTCTGGTGCTTGGAACCGTTTTGAGGCTCCGGAACCCTGGGACCACTGGGTTTATACAGAAGCGCAGCAAATTGCAACAGGTTCCTTTCAATGCCATCACAAGAAAATTGACCTCAACATGTCAGAATTCATCAGCATTGCACCTGAATCACGGATCAGTTCGCAAAATATAAGGCAGCAGTTTTCCTCCAACATTCGTGTGGCCTGACATAGCCCAGCTCTGTTGATTGACGGAATCTCCAGAAGCACCACCAGCCTATTAGACAGCTTAGACATACCGGATTTGAGTTAACCCTGTACAGCTTGTTTCCTGTAGACACATTGTGCGTCAGCCAAGGAACAGTGACAATAATGCTCGTCGTATGACAGGCGCAGAGTTAAAGTGTTGGCGGACACCAGAGTCCAAGACAGCATACAATCCTATCTCTTACTTCCTGGTTGAGATTGGACTCTGGCCTTGGGGAAGATAACGCCAGATCATTTCAATTAACCAAACGACAATCAGGCTTGGAGTGTCTGGGCCAGGGTTTGCCTTTCATGACCCACCGCCTGGATGAGGAATTCGAAACTGCCCGTCCAGTTCAAGCATTCCAAATCGGTTCCTTCTCACACAGCTCTTCGGGATGCTTTTTGATGTCTTCTGCCGGAGTAGTGGCCATTCAAGGTTTCACATTTCTTCGGCAAACAAGTTTGGGTCTCTTTCTGGGCGGGCTAGAGTCGAGTGATAGTAACTCAAGCTTAACTCAGCGAAAGAAGAACCGTGGCCCGTCCATTCGGATTTGGTGTCCTTGGTATTACCGCGGATTGAGAGGTTTCGATGTTATCATTGCACGAATCAACTGTACCTCCACTTGATCCAAAAAGGAAGAGTTTGTGCACCTCTGGAGATTTGGGAGGTTCCCATCAGAGAATCCAGTTCTGGAAAGAGGCGTCTCCCTTCCGACTTTGCTCCCAGAACCAAGGTTCCATCTCCGAACAGGAGAGACCCACGCCTTGGTGCTGTGCGAGGCCATGGATTCCTGGAGGGCCTATCATTCCCAATCTGGAGCGTGCATGCCATTCACTGTCATCCTTTTGGCCTAGCCATGGCCTTGCATCAGTAGCCGACGATTGGTCAACCAAGTCCACGAGAGGCCCTGCACCGGGATAGTGGGGTCTCGAAGCGCCATTCCAGCTGGCCAGGTGCCGGTGTTGACAAACAGCCTGTGGCATCTTTCAAGGAAGCACCATAACAAGGGCACACCTATGCTGTCTCCACCATCAGAAAAGACAGGACGAAACGCGGGCCTTGAGTAAGGGTTTGATAAACGTTTCGGAGAGGTCCGGAATTGGCAAGACCAACAAGAGAAATTGGGGGAGCGGAGGAATAAACAGTTAGAGAGTGGACGGTTTAGAACTGAGTATATTGGCCGGCTTAAAAACCACCTTTTTAGGCCAGGCTGGTGGGGCAACTCGTGGTCTAGCCAATCCCTGTTTCCCAATCTCTTTTCCTCGGCAGGTTGAGCATATTCTGACGTTTCTTGAGCCACAAGTGTCGACACAAGATGGTATCTTGTTTTCACTTGTCTATGCTGACGCCTGGTCTGACATCTGATTGACCTGATTGACACCTGGTCTATGCCGGAGTATCGCCGTTGGCTTCCATGGAGTAGTTTGTCCCCGCATCAATGCTGGCATTTTCCTGGACACATTTCATCTGCCGCAGAGTACTCTATCCAATTATTACAACTGCCCCACATGAACCTGCATGGCTCCAGGAGTCAAAGTATCCATACCTGTATAGATGCCAAACGTGCTATTGACTCCCGCGGATGGCCGATCGAGTGGTTTAACTGATTTTCTGGCTCACATGTTCCTTGCATGAGCTCTGGGTGTCCTGACTGTATGACTGAGCCCTGCTTTCCTCACACCCTCTCAGCACGGAGTCTGACCACCTGAGTATAACGGAGTAACCGGATTCGGAGTAACCAAAGTCGGAGTGCCCGTAGTCGGAGTGCCCGTAGTCGGAGTACCGGAGTCGGCGTAACCGGAGTCGGAGTACCGGAGCATAACCACCAGAGCCCATCAAGTTGAAATCAATGCAGCCACCAAGCCTCAAACATCCCCGGCTCCGCATTGCTCACATTCAAATCACACGCATCCTTGAGCATTTGGCTATGGTCGAACACCAATCGAACACCTCCACAAGTAAGCTCAGGTGTCCACGAGTGAACATTGACCCTGGAGACAGTGTGCAAGATGCTGGTGAAAGACACCAAGTTTGTTTGTTTGGATTATTGCCGTTCTGGAACGTCAACTTGCTTTCCTGCATGGATTGCTCAAACAAGTATCCTGGGCAAACACCCGTGCCAAATTTCGGCGATAGCGACGGGCCACCTTAACTTCAATCGAAATGGTGAATTGTTTGACTGGTTGAACGCACGCAAACAAAAGGACAGCTGTTCTCTGCCCGCTGCTCACTGCTGGAGTGAGAGACCACAAAGCCCGACAGTACAGAGCCACCTGGACAGAACAGAGCCACCTGGACAGAACAGAGCCACCTGGACAGAACAGAGCCACCCGGACAGAACCAAAGAGCCGCTGCATTTGCCTGGCCGACTCATTCACACCCCAAGGCCCGGAGGCGGGCTATTACCCAAAGCGGCCATCCGCGCAGCTGAGGCGGTCCACCAAATCACATATCCTCTTCACGTGGGTGTTGAAAGCATCATGTTGCTGTGCAGGGCGGCCAAAGATAACCACGCCAGCAAGCTGGTCGATGGCGGTGCCTACAGGAAGCTTGTTGTTGGTGATCATTCTGCAAACCACCAGCTCCACGTCGGTGTCGGCGTCTTCATAGAGGAGGAGCGACTTGATGCGGGAGATCTTGATGCTGCTGTAGTACCGCGGCAACTTGCTCAAGTTGGTATCCAAGTGGTTTTCCGTGAGCTGCGGACGGAACTTCTGGAACACCGCAACGAACATGTAAGACTGCTGGGCGTACTGCACAAGCTCGCTGAATTGCTCGTACGACTGTACTCGTTCTTTGTTCGCCATACAGCGGCCAATGACGTGTCCGAGCTTGAAACCTCCCGGAAGCGAGTCTCCGCCCCATGCGGCTCCATCGCGTCCAATGGTTTGCGTGCCTGATGCTTGGCCACTCCAGAACAGCGCCAAGTATTTCAGGATGCTCTTGTCCCGGAAGTCCGAGTCCGAGAGCAAGTAGTACACCATCATCTTGAGCTGCACATTGGCCACCACCGGGTTGGATGCCTGCACCAACGCGAGCGCGTTGATCTTCTTGGCCACCAAGTCCATCAACCGCAAATACTTGCTCGTGGGCGAGAGAAGGATCTGGTAGTCCGTGAGGAGGTCCTGGTACTTGAGACGCATTAGTGGGGTGACCAGGGCGTTGGCCCCATTGGCGGGCGAGAGTGCCGCCAACGACCGGAGTGTAGGTTCCGTGTGGGTGGCGCCAGGCAAGAAGTATAGTTTGAGCTCTAGGATGATGAGTCGGAGGGCGAGTTCTAGGGCTTCATTTCGCGGGGCGTTTCCTGGGGCGGTCCTTGAACCGGTCCCTTGAACACTCCCTGGAATACTCCCTGAACCGGTCCCTGGAGCACTCCCTGAAACATTCCCTGGAACACTCCCTGAAACACTCGCTGGAACACTCGCTGGAACACTCCCTGAAACACTCCCTGGAGCACTCCCTGAAACACTCGCTGGAACACTCCCTGAAACACTCGCTGGAACATTCCCTGAAACATTCCCTGGAGCACTCCCTGAAACACTCGCTGGAACACTCGCTGGAACACTCCCTGAAACATTCCCTGGAGCACTCCCTGAAACACTCGCTGGAACACTCCCTGAAACACTCCCTGAAACACTCCCTAGATTCACCCTGAAAGTCTGCTTCTCTGGCACCCCCATTTCGTCCAACCCCTCGGACACATTCTCAAGCCTGGATATAACGCTCGACACATGTCCCGCATCAATTGTGTCGTAAAGACACTGCGCCGTAACGAGAAGCTCGTCTGGACCCGCAGACTCGCCGTAGGCATGCCGGATTGCCGTGAAGAACCCCATGGTGACCAGCCAAGCCAGACAGTCCGGGATGCGAGCCAGAGACCCGCGGGTAGCACGCCGCCCGCCTGCAGTCTGCACCCGTGCCGCCGCGCCTTGTGCAGGAGCTCGTACCGCGGTCGTATACGGAGCATGTCGGTCGCGTCCACTCTTCCTCTTCATCGCTCTCCATGTGGTTCAACGTTGTGTCCGTGCTTGTGTTGGCTGTGGCCTTTTTCGAGGCCAGCTTCCGGACCTGGCTCCCCCGCAACTACCGCTTTGACAACGTCAGGTTGCAGGCCTTGGTGCAGGAGACCTTGGACCTGCACCCCGGCGCTTCTGCCCATGACATCCTTGTCGACTTGACGCCCCGGCTCCAACTCGAGTACCCGGGCCTCATCAACAATCTCAACTTCGACGACTGGGTGTACAACAACGCCGGCGGCGCCATGGGCAACATGTTCATCTTGCACGCGTCCATCAGCGAGTACCTCATCTTCTTCGGCACGCCGGTGGGCACCGAGGGGCACAGTGGCGTGCATTATGCCAATGACTATTTCACCATCTTGACTGGCCACCAGAAGGCCGCCGCGCCCAACGCTTTGGTGCCGGAGGTATACTACCCGGGAGATCAGCACCATTTGGTCAAGGGGGAGGTCAAGCAGTACCTGATGCCGAGCGAGGCGTACGCCTTGGAGTTGGCGCAGGGCTGGATTCCCGCCATGTTGCCTTTTGGCTTTGTGTCTGTGGTGTCGCTGACCTTGGATTTCTATTCCTTCTATAGAACGGCGTTTTTCACCGCCAAGGATATGCTCCGAAACTTGCTTCAGGGGAAGTTCTAGCCGTCCATGGATGCTTGGTGCAATGCCTTCACGCCGGAGCTCCGCTAGATAATGAATACATGTTGGCTCCTGCCGCAAATGACACGGCAGCTTGGTGTCGCTTTCCGCAGTCACGGGGGCGCCCGGCCACGTGCTTGTAGATCACGTGCGCGAATATCACGTGCGCCGCCCCGACGGGATCTTCTTCTTCTGCCTTCTCCATGTGCAGGCGCGGCATGGCACTGGGCTCCGCGCCCGACTTATATCCGCCACCGTCTCACTGTGTTCCACCACGAGGCCGCCAGAACCTTTGGTAACTCCTCACGTGCCGCCGCCTCCTAATTTTCCGCCCTGGTTTCTCGGAGCCTGTCCAGGGCACACCAGCTGGCCGCCCACCGCGCCGGCCAGCGGAACCCTAAATGGGTGCAAATTGACGCCGTGCCGAGGCCCATGCGCCTGTATATATTCCCTCACCTCCGTCAAAACAAGCTCAGGCGTCCGCCGGGGATTTCGGCGACTTTCAAAACGCAGCGTCCTTGGATTTGGTTGCGTGGTGATTGGCGGAGATGTTGCTGGACCTGCATGCAACGGGGCCTGCCCTTTGATTGGCTGGTTTTGAGCGGCCCACTTCCACTGACATTTTGGGCAGTTTTTCAAACAAAACGGGCGCTGCGCGAATCCGCTCTGTGTTCTTATCTTTGCGCGGCTATCGCGTTTCACCGTTACACACCGCTTCGCTCCTTCTTGGACACCTTCTTTTTCTCCAGACCCTGGAGGATCATTCAATTAGTCCAAAAGCCAGAGTTGTCCATTCCTGCAGGTGACATCCAGTTGGGTTAGAGATAGTTGAAGCGTTTCAGGTTTCACCGGTTCCAAGAAAGCATTCAATCCGTGGCATCACCATACGGATCAGTTATTCGGCAGTTGATCGGGCAGTCGATCGGTCATTTAGGTCAGCCAATCAGAGGTAAGTAAACCAGTGGTTAATTCGTGGTCCAGTGGTCAATCAGTGGTTAATTCGTGGTCCAGTGGTCAATCAGTGGTTAATTCGTGGTCCAGTGGTCAATCATTGGTTAATTCGTGGTCCAGTGGTCAATCAGTGGTTAATTCGTGGTCAATCAGTGGTCAACCAGTGGTCAATCAGTGGTCAGCCAGTGGTCATCAGTGGTCAGCCGGTACTTTGGTCAATAACCGGTCAATTGTTCAGTGGTCAGTTAGTGGTCATCACTGTCACCTCGCACCATGACCGAAACTCACCTGCTCTTGCCCACAGTCTCGGAAGTCAGTGAAGACGAATTCATCGCATATGTTCAGCAAAGAAGGGCTTCCATTGCATCCGCAGGCACCAGCAAGTTTCCGCAGTTGTCGCTCTCGAAGAAAATCTCCAGGGCCAGCTTGAGTGATGCGCTTCATCCTGCTCGCTCCAACTTATCCATATTTGGAAATGATGTCAACGACTTGTTGTCGGTGCACTCCTCCACCGTGCTCAAAGAACCGGAGACCAGCTTGAAGACGGAACTCCAGGTGCTTGCGCGCTATTCAGTGCCATTGATTGTCACCTTTTTGCTCCAGTACTCACTCACCGTTGCGTCCGTCTTCTCTGTGGGCCGCTTGGGCTCCACTGCGCTTGCAGCGGTCTCCTTGTCCTCAATGACCGCTAACATCACCGGCTATGCCATCATCCAGGGTGTTTCCACCTGCCTAGACACCTTGTGTGCGCAGTCATATGGAAGAAAGGACTTCAACACGGTCGGATTGCACTTTGTGCGCTGCACGTACCTCTTGATGCTCTTGTACGTGCCCATGTTCGTGCTCTGGGTGTTTCTATCCGAACCACTTCTTTATCTCTTGATTGGTGACAAGAAGGACTTGGTGCTCATGGCATCTCAGTACCTCCGCATCTTGGCCCTAGGCTTGCCTGGGTACATTGTGTTTGAGAACCTCAAGCACTTCTTGCAATCGCAGGGCATCTTCCATGCCTCCACGTACGTGTTGCTAGTTTGTGCCCCGTTGAACGCGTTGCTCAATTATGTCATGGTGTGGAACCGCTATGTTGGGCTTGGATTCATTGGTGCCCCGCTCTCGGTGGTGATCACCAACTGGCTCATGTGCTTCATTCTCCTCGCGTACACGGTGTATGTCAACGGCCACCAGTGTTTGCCGCGTCAGAGGTTGTTGGACGGCGTTTACTTCCGCAACTGGAAGAAAATCATCCGCCTCTCGGTGCCTGGGGTGTTGATGGTGGAGGCCGAATGGCTTGCATTTGAAATCATCACCTTCACCGCCTCCACTTTCGGTACCGACGTGTTGGCCGCGCAGTCCATCGTGTCCACAACGTGTGTTCTTTTGTACCAGATCCCTTTTGCCTTATCCATAGCATCATCCACCAGGATAGCGTGGTTCATTGGAGCAGCGTCCAAAAAGGCCGCCTTAGTGGCTACCAGGGCGTCCATGTATGCGGCGGCGATGCTTGGCGTGTGCAATGGCTTGGTGCTCCTTTTCTTCCGCCGCTTCTTCGCTTCCTTGTACACCAATGACCCCAGGGTGTTGGGGATCGCGTCGAGCGTTTTGGTTGTTGGAGCGTTGTATCAGGTCAATGATGCTATATCTTGTGCTTCGGGAGGAGTGTTGCGGGGCCAGGGACGACAGACGATTGGCGGCGTGGTCAACTTGGTGTCGTACTATTTGATCGGCTTGCCCTGCGGCTTCTTGCTAGCGTTTTTGTGGCGCCTCGAGTTGCTAGGCTTGTGGTTGGGCATGATCGTGGCCTTGTTGGTTGTTTCGGTGTTGCAGTCGCACTTTATTGTCCAAAGTGATTGGGACCACATTATCGTGGAGTGCATCAACGAAGGCATTTTAGAAGACGGCATGCTCACCGCTGACGCCCACTCCACTGTTCCCGCCATGCTGTCGAGCTACTTGGTGTAAAAGTAGCGCAATACACTGTCATTCTTTCCCGAGCTTGGAAGGTGCATATAGGCGCCCAGCAGCATTTTCGCGCACAGAAGCACCTCGGGACTGTTCCCGCCCACCCTTCCATGTAGGTCCTGCCTCCAGACCCCACCAGTGTGACGTAAATCCTCAGGACCACGAGCATGTAATTGAGAAGTGCCCCTGGGACTAATCCATTTTGCCGACACGCAGCGCTGGAAAAAGTTTGCGCATGTGGACAACGACAATCTCCGGCCATTCAAAGATGAGCAACTGAAGCCACATCGGAGAACCGCAACCGTGCCCGCGTGCACGGGCCTTTCTGGTCCACATGCGGAGGATTTGACCTCCGGCATCTGTCTGAAAATTCCGGATGGTCTGGATGGATTGTCTGGATTTTCTGGAAGGTCTGTCTGGATGGTCTGGATTTTATGGATGGTCTTCCTGGATTTTCTGGATAATCTGTCTGGATTTTCTGGATGGTCTGTCTGGATGGCCTGCTGCCTTCTTGGCCTGCTCGGTTTGATTGGCCTGCTTTGTCTGCTTGGCGTGCTGAACTGCTCTTCTGCCTGTCGCTAGTCCGCCTGCCTGCCTGCTGAACTGCGAGCCTGCCGGTGTGCTTCGCCCCCTATTCTCACTCGTGCTTTATCAGCCCCACTTCGACCAAGCATTAACAGTCGGCATTAACAGTCGCTCGTAAATGGATCTGCCACGAGGCCGATATTGACACCTGGAAAGGAAATCATTGGCGCGAGTGTAGCCGGTACATGTCCGTCAAGGGCGCAGGTTCCCACGTCTTCGCGAGACGTGATAGGCTGGCCTGCCTATAAGCCTGTGCGTGCGAGCCAAAACAAACGCACACCGGCTATTTGGAAAGGAGTTGAGTACGAGCTTTCCGAACGTGGCAATGTCTGCATATAACTCGTCTCTCCGCATATTTGCTCGTGAAAGCACGGACGGCTAACCCTTCACCCACCAGCGTATGCCCCCTGTACCGCCAAAATGGAACAAACAATGGACACGCTGCTTGGTGAGTGATATGGCCAAAACGACCGAAAGCATCCGCAATGTTCTTTGGGCTCTTCAGGTTTACTTTGATGTGGACCCGAACCCGAGTATTGATATTGCCCAAAAACAACTCACCGTGGAAACCTGCGCTGGAGCATGCGCCGTGCGTCCTCACTTCTATGCAGCCGGTACTTGGGGCCAATTCCCATCAAATAACGTCACTTATGGTGTGACCCAACCGGTCTTTGTTTCAACTGTCAATGCCAACATTGCTTTCATTTATTGGCAAACCACCCTCTAGTGCTGAAAGCTAAGTTAACCACGCATGATTTTCTCCAAGACAGTGGACAACAAGGGCAAGTAGTGTATCTGTATTCACTCTCCGTTTGCGGTTTTCGGGCTTGACTGCCCAGCTTCTTCTTCGGGTTGCCCAGAACTTATTCTCTCTCCATGTGTTCAGTAATCTTTCATACGTGGCCACTATCTCGAGAAATCGAAAACTTTCGAAGCTTAGGGATCGGTAAGGAGCATTGCCTTTCAATGAATCACTCTTGTTCAATACACCATTGTCTCCTAATAGAACAATGACGCTTTATTAAAGATCCAATTGTTCTTGCAAAGACTGTATTTCTTGAAGCGGGTTCCCCGCTCATTGTCTTCGTTTTTGTCCCTTTTGCCTCCTAAATTTTGCTTGAGGCTTCGTATTTGTTGCTCGCGTGTGGATTGCTTCTAAACCTGTTGGTGATGTGATGTGGTCTTTTTCAGCTTCATCACTTCAGCCACCTCCATTTCTCCACAATTGACGTTTCTCCGTCCTTTTTCTGTTGCTGGAATTACCTGGTTCATGTTTGTCTCCTCATTTTTGCTGCCTGCCCAGTTCGGTCCGCCCATTACGGGTCGTTCTCGTCCACGTTTGGCTTTCCGCTTTTGCAGATATCGGCTCCCATGCAATGTCCTTACCGTTATGTTTTCCTATTATGGCGTTTCCTTCTTTCTCTTTCGCTCATGTCACCGATCTTTCCAAGCCTTTCCTGATTTCCTGGCTCAACTCATGTCTTTTTTCTTCTGTCCCTTGTATTTTCTTTCCAGGCGGCCACATCCATTTTCCCTTTTGCTGGCTGCCTATTTTGCACTCTAGCATTGGTGCCAACAATTCACCACAATTCACCTCATGGTTCAAACCCACCCAGCGAGGGGATGAGAAAGAAAAAGTGCCTGGCTTTTGGGGCCACTTTGTTGTTTCGCCAGTACCACTCGCCAAGGGGGCTGTCGTCAATCAGCAGGTGACTTCGATTGGCGTAACTGCATTGGAACTCTTCTATTGCATCAATAGTCTCGGCCAGATAGCATTGTTCGCTATTGTTCTCGCATGACCACCATGGTCCACTTTCCGCGTCGAAGTCACCACACCCATTGTTGGATAAGGGGCAGCTGGTGGTGGTCTAGGCCTTTGGGATGCAAGGGGTCGTAGGAGTCAAAGAAAATGGTTGGGATTCGCAACCATTGAGGTTATTGAAAAGGCACAATAGCAAGTTAGTGGAGAAGGGGGCGCAGCACTCAAGGGGCGGCACAGTGTACGCCCACTAGGCCAGGGTCCAGAACTGCCAACAGGGGGTGGTGGCGAGCTGGATACATTTTATATATACGTACACGGAGTCGTATGTTTCATATATGAGACAGACTCGCGCAGTCGTATTGTACCGGGGAACAGCGCATAGCATATCTGTAGACGGGTCTCAAACGCGGCATATGAAACGCCGCCAACGGGGGCTCCACGAACGCCACGCCTTTCGCCCAGAGCCGGCCCCCATGTGCGCATGAGGCCCATGACACACAAAATTCGAAAATCTGGGCAGTAGCTCCTTTGCAACTTTGTGCGCCCTCAAAGTGGGCAAAATATGTTGGCGGCACAAAGTTGGCGCAGTATGTGGATCTCTGCAGAAGCATCGCGAGGATGTAAGTGCGCCCCGTGCGAATGCAGTTATCCATGCATACGCCTTGTGATCACTCCCAGTACAGGGAAGCCCCAACCGAATTGTAGGCTACGAAGTATTCAAAAGTCCGAAGAAACGCAGCACCCAGCCGCAGCCGCAGTCCCAATTGTGCTGCTGCGGTGGTTCGCAGCGGTGGTGCGGTGCGGTGCGGTGGTGGGCTGCGGGTTTGGACGCGCATCCTGCATCGGGTCGAGCCCGGTCGGCATACAGTTTGAACAAGCGCCCGTCGGCCGCCCCTGCGCGCAAGAGTTTATCATTTCCGAGGGACCGCCCATGCAGCACCTCTAGCCAACACGGTACTGCTGCACCCTAATTTGGATTCAGCTTTTTTGTGGCCGACCCGGTGTTATTGTGTGCGCTAGAACCAGTAATGCGGTTTTACCTTCATTCAAGCAGGCCACATATCCCCCAAACTGCCCCCAATTTGCCCCCAAATAATTGTTCCTTCCGACCCCTGGAAATAGTGGGGTTTGGCCTCAATTCCTCGAATTCGCCCCGCCACGCCATCCATCTACCCCGCCTCGGGTCTCACCCCACGTCCATTGCCCATTCCACCCTCGGTTGCTGTGCAAACCACAAAAGCGCCAGCATCACGCAAGCTTGTTCTTCTTGCAGGCCCTTTCGACTTGGCAAATTCCGGCAAGGAGTCAGGCGATCTACGTCGCACCGAAATGCACAAGGAAAAAGGCGTCGCGAAGAATTTAGCGGGAGGTTGTCTGCAGAACGTGCATTACTCGTCTATGTGTTTGCGTTTTGCATGGCGCCTTATTTGGGGGTGCGCTAAAGGTTCGTCCTGCACACCCGCTTAGCCGCGAGGAGCTAAATTCTGCAACGCTATTCCTGATTTGGGCGCATGAGCGCCGGCGTGCATAACAGACCCCAGTTATACGAAGGACTGGTTTCCCTGCTTTTCATGCCTAATCTCACTGCTGCCGTCATATATATAAGTCCACCCCCGCTCTCAGCAGGCATTTTTTAACGTCCCGCCCATTTCGTGCTCTTGTTCACTTTTACTACCGGCGTCAAGCTTCCTTGTGTTACCCATCCCCATTCGACCTGTCGTGCTCATTCCATCCCACCCCAAGTGACCTCCTCCCCATCGTCGATCGCTACCAATTAATTTTTTTTTCCTTCTTTTCGGTTCCCACTGCATCTTCCAAGCTTGAAGTCTTTGGAAGCATCTTCCCATCACTCCTGGCCCGAATTGATCCCGTTTAAAAGCCCGTGGGCCAATTGATCTTGTCTTTGCTGGCGTCGTTTTCGGCTAAATCCCTCCCGCTGATATCTTCGACGGTCAAACCCACATCCCCCTGGCGCTCGCCTCTTTTTGTGTAGTGCTTACTCCTTATTTGCAGCCCTCGAACTCGGCCATTGCTCTTTCTAGCTAGCCGTTTTCAGTCAGGCTGACTCCTTTTTCGACATGCACAAAATCCACTGCACATTCAAAAACGATAATGTCACGATCCACCAATACAAGTATCCATATGGCATATATAAGGCTGAGGTGCGGTGCCATGAAACAGCCATCCACGAATACGCTGATGATATCGTGCAGACCATGAAAGCTGCGCTGGAAGCGGCAAGGCCCAACGTCAAGCTCATTGCCAACCAGCCCTACATCAACTCGGTGGTCCGCTACAAGCTTGTGGACTTTCTCATGAAGATGCTGGTGCGGTTGAAGATCTTGCCGTTTGTGTTCTGCCGAGCCGTGCGTTTCTTCGACCGCTACTGCCTGAAGCGGGTGGTGTTGTTAGACCAAGCGCAGCTTATCATCACCACGTGCCTTTGGATTGCCGCCAAGGTCCAAGGCGGAAACAACCATTTTGCCAACTTCCAAAGCGACCGCCACGACGCCGCAGTCCGCACCATCCTGGACTTGGGCTACGGTGGCGGCGCCCGCTTCCAGGACCCCACCGAGAGGTACCGGTTGCCCAAAATCAGAGAGATGATCAAGCTCTGCGGATCGCGCTGCAACTACGACGCCAAGATGTTCAGTCAGATGGAAATGCACATCATGGGTGCCTTGGACTGGAAGCTCAACGACCCTACCATTGATGAATACATGGTGGTGGCGCAAGAACTCAAAATCACCGTGGACTCGCCGTTGGAGACCAAACTCATTGAGTTCTTCCACATCAAGCGCTTCATGGCCTACGCCACGTGTTACCTGTATGACCTCATCAAGTACGACGTGTTGGAAGTAGCCAAGGTGATTGTGGACTTGATCAACAACACCCTTTCGTTGCACGAGCTGGACTCCCGCTTCCAGACATTGAACCATTCCATCATTCTCGACGAGCAGGTGGTGGACCACTCCAATTACGAGCACATCAAGAAATGCTTGATTGATGCTATCGTCAATGCGCCAGTCTACCTACTCCAATACTTCAACACCAGAGGACCCCAGCTGATTGTCTCTCTCTTGGCAAACTCCACATACAAAGCTCCCACGCCGGAAGCAACCCTTTACGCCAAGAAGGCCGATTCTCTCAGCAGAAGTGCCGACTACGGCAAACCCGCCGACTATGGAAAAACCACCGACTCCTACCGCAAAAGTGCAAGCACGTACAGTAAAAGCGCCGGCTCGTTGTACGCCAAGTCCGTGGCGGAGTCGGTCGGAAGCAAATCCGTGTTCTCGGATTACCCTACATCCAACTATTCATTTGCAAGCAGTTGCGAAGTCAATGGCACTCCTAGAAGCCAAAGCTCATACCAGAGAACGGCACTCAAGTTCCCGGACCCGCCACCACTGCATCTCGGACGCAATCTGGAGTCGGGGAAAGGTTCTAACCTCGACCCTGCCCACTCCCACAGCCATCATTATCCGCCCCTAAGTCATCCCACATGCGTCTTTTATAGCCGATCAAACGGCAGCCATCTGAGCATCAAGTCCAGCACCTCATCCAAAGAGATTGACATCTTCGATCATGATCGGCCTTCCATTGGCCTCCAGTCGCCGTCCAGTGAGACTGGGGACATCAAACTCCAAGAAAAATACCGGCGCTTTTGAACAGTTCGTCGCCAAGTGAAACATAATAGTCAGCCACCGAAGGCCTTGGCCCCGGGCGGTGCCTCGGCGTCGGTGGCTCCACGTCTCGCATCATACATCATCAGGTCATGAATATTTGTAGAGGCATTGCCAGCACTTTGTAGGCCCTTTTGGGCATATTTAGGGGTGGTCACAGGGGTCACCGGAGGAACTCATGAGGGGCACTTCAAAAGGCCCATGAGGGGCGCTTCAGAAGGCTCATGAGGGGCGCTTCAGAAGGCTCACGAGGGGCACCTGAGGTACTCATGAGGGGCACTTTAAAGGCCCATGAGGCGCTTTCCAAAACATCAATCACCTTGTACCCTTGGCACGCCAATTTGGGCCCACCCAGTGCCCGCTCCAAGCTCGGAATGTCGAGCGCCCGCCTGGCGGGCTAAAAACAAGCCTCCTGCATTTCAAAGTATAAGTCCACTGGGTATATGCATCTGGTATGCAGCACGCCCTTTTTGGTTGCCTGCAATTCGCTTGTGGTGGTTTCTATGCACGCGACCAGGTTAGGCGATGAGCGCCGAGCGCCGAGCACCGAGCACCGTAATAACCACCGGCACCCCAGTCACCACCGAGAGCGAGACGCGGCTCCCAGGGCCCCTGGCGAGTCAGAACCCTCACCAAACAATCCACCATCGAAAAGCCCAACTATGCGGCTGGCTCCTTTCCAATTTCCACTTTTGGTAATTCTGCAAATTCTGCCAAACCCATTATGTACCCTGGGTTTCCGACTTTGGTCGCTGTGCAGCCACGGCGGCATTTTCCAAGCGACATTAACGCTGCAAATGGGCGGTTAAATTCAGCGAGGCACGCCTTGGCACGAATCTTGGTCCGGCGGTAAAGAAGAGATCGTCATGAACGCAAAACGTGGCTCTTCGGTTAAAGTTGCGATTTTTGGCCCCTTCCATACCGGCCAGTTTTGGCAACACTTATTTGCGGTCACCAGGCGGCAACAACTCCACCAGCCATTCATCAGGCCACTCCGCCAAGCGCTCAAGGGCAGGCCCAAATCGAGCATCAACAATTCGAGTGGCAAACAATCACGGTCAAGCAAATCCAGCAAATCCAGGCAGGCAAACTAAGGTCAAGCAAATCCAGGCAAGCAAACTAAGGTCAAACAAATCCAGGCAAGCAAACTAAGGTCAAGCAAACCAAGACACCAAATTCAGATTCTCAACCATATGCAGCCGTCCCTTCGTCGCCACTCGGGGATAACGCAGGCCACTCCAATGGATCGGCCTCCACTCAGGCCATTCTAGTCAGACCGCCCCAATCTCAGGCCATTCAAACCAAAGCAAACAACATTTCAAACCGAGTCAGCCATAGAGGAATAGGGAGTCGCCCAATTGAGAGGCACAGACGCGGGGCGGTAAGGCTCCGGGATTGGGCGGCTCGCTTCAAGAAGGCGCAGCATACGCGATGGTTTAGAGTTTGATGACTGAACGGCCGTTTTGGGAACCGATTTGGAACCTTTCCACGAGTTGCATTTGAAGGCAAGCAGATTGGCGTCCAGGGGCATGGGGCTGCGAATCTCTGATGCGGTGCGAAACCAGGGCGTACTGTGGCAGCACGCCCTCCTGCAATATCGGCAAAACGTCGCCTGTACCTGAAAGCCTTTCGCCCTGCGTATGGGATCTTCACATTGTGGGCCTTGCATCATCTGGAAAGGCATCTGGGAAGATGATGTTCAGCGGATGCGCCGGTAACGTGCGCCAGGTTGGGACTCTTGGCGGTGCCCCGGTGCCCGCTCCACTGTACGTCATTCCCAGCGTGCGTGCGGGAGGCTCTCCGGGAATTCTTTGTGGGTTCATTCCACTTTGCTATTCGGCGGCAATGGCGTCCGCCTGCACAAAGGCACCCAATGGCGGGCGGCGGCTTGCTGGGCCGTGGACTGCCGTGGGCACTCGTCGGCGTGGGAATTAGTTGTGGTGCCTGGCGTGGAAATGTTTTGGTGTTTGGCGTGGAAAATGTCTGGTGTTTGGAGAATGTCTGGTGGTTGGCGTGGAAAATGTTTTGGTGGTTGGCGTGGGAACATCCTGGTGTACTGGGGCGGAGTGAGGCGTCGGGCGGCCGGTGCACATCGCTTTGTCGGCGGTGCTCCGCGCCACAAGGCCTCACTTCTTGCCGCGGTCCCCGAATATCCGCGGGGGCACGGAGGCCGCGCCCGGTGCACGGGTGTCCTCTGCTTTCCTGCACGCGCGCCGCGGCGCGCACAGCCCATTCTAAAAACACCTCAGCGTCTTCAGCAACTTCTTCTTTCGCTAGCTCCCCCTGCGACTTCCTGCAAACGCCACGGTCCGTCCTGGAATACCCATATTTCTCGTCCTGCAGAAGATTCCCCTGCTTCCTCGTGGCATCTCCACCATCGGCCCCCGCTCTAAATACAAGCCCTTTTTATCCAAGCCGGTCCATTCTTTAACTGAAACGTTGATTTAGCTGACTCCTTCTCCAAGTGAAACGCGCTTCGACAAGGAAACCTTCCAAATCGTCGATACACTTCGTTTTCTCCTAAATCGCCGATACTACGTTTTCTCCCAAATCGCCGATTCACTACGTTTCAGCCAAGTCGTCGAGCTATCACGTACAACCCAAGTCTTTGTTCCAGGCTCTGATTACCTTGTCCATAGCCTGTCGAACTTGTCCCATTTTAGCACCATGCTTTTCGTCCTTCTCGTGCTGCTCCTACTGCTTGCCCTTGCAGCACCTAACATGGACGAGCTAGAGGGCACGTGGGTGTCCAAGTCCAATGCTGTGGTCACGGGCCCTGGGTTCTACGACCCAGTGGATGAGCTTCTAATCGAACCGGCGCTCCCGGGAATCTCGTACTCGTTTACCAAGGACGGCTACTTCGAGGAGGCGTTGTACCGGATCACCTCCAACCCGCTGAACCACTCGTGCGCCATCGCCTCCATCACATATCAGCATGGCAAGTATGAAATCTTGGCTAATGGCAGCGTGGTGCTCAAGCCCATCGCCGTGGATGGCCGTCAATTATTGAGTGACCCCTGTGGCCTGGACTCCGACCACGCCAGCTACGTGCGCTATGTGCAGCCCACCTGGTTCGATAAGTACCAAGTGCAAGTGTCGGCATACCATGGCCGCTACCAGCTCCAAATCTATCAGTTCGACGGGTCCCCCATGCAGCCTTTGTACTTGGCCTACAGACCCCCCATGATGTTGCCCACCACCGCGTTGAACCCCACTGATAAGGCGCTGCAGACGTCCACTTCCTTGCGCAGAAGAATCAAACGGTCTTTGGAGAATCAGTACCGCACCAACGCCGTCAGAGACTCGTCCAGTCCCTTGTTTGACCGGCTCTGGTGGGGTGCGGTGGGACTCCTCGGCTTTGCTTCCGCGGTTTTTGTCATCCGCTAGGCTGCCTCTTCAGGCCTGCCCCTTTGTCCCTGCCCTGAGACATACTGCGCTTTTCTCACTGTCTGCCCAGCCTGAGATGTTTCGGGATTACCTCGACGATGTTTGCCCAGCCAGAGATGTTTCGGGATTACCTCGACGATGTTTAGAGTTGCCCGTTAATCCTCCCATTGATGATTCGAAACCTGATATTTTGGAGACCCGTTGAAGTCTGTGGAAACCAACGATATTCGTGAAACCCCATTGGCCTCTGTGAAAACCCCTTGATGACTGTCTTTGAACATGTGCAGCTTGCAGTGACAACCTGTTGGCGTGTCCATGGTCATATGTATTCGAGGGGTTTCAACACTGTTTCAGTGGTCTGAAAATTTGCTTTGTTTTTACTGGGCCTGTGTTCAACAATCTCCATTTGAAAAGTTTTTGATCATCTTCAACAAGGTGTTGCACCGTTTTTGTTTGACCACTCTTCACATGTGTCTTTTTTCGGCAGATGGCGAGTTGGACGAGTACTTCAAAAGCTCGAGGGGTATGAGAGAGGTCGACGGATCTTAGGCAACGGGTCTGGACAAGTGCCTCAGGCAACTGACCCCTCATTCAAGCCGTGGTCCGAATTGTGGAGCCCCACAAAGTCTGATGTTGGTTGCACACCAAAGCCAGACTGACATCACAATATGGACATCACAATATGGCCATCTTGCTGTACGCAAGGCATGTGCACCGCTCATGCTAGGCACTGGAAACGCCGGCCCATAAGCTATACAGTGTGAATGGTCTTATTTAGGCCTTGAATCAATATTATAAGATTGGTAGAGCTTGAAAAAGCGTTCACGGTTCCGTTGTTCTTGCATCGGTGCCAGCACCGCCCGCGGCAAGCAGCAGCTTTTGTGGAGAGTATATGTGTCAGTATAATTGTTGTAGGTATATCCGCCCGCGCACGTGCGCGCGATCACGTGCGAATGGCGTCACGTGCCCAGAGCTCCCACGGTCCACTGTGAAACAAACGACGCCACAAGGCGGTCACGGGCCACACCCCTCTAGTAGCGACTCCAAGAGCTATTTAAAACTGCCCCGGTTGCCCGAGACTGCCCGAATCACACCAATGGCCACCGAAGGGGCCCCGGCGGCACGAAACCACCTGTGGTCCTGCACACACCCCGGTGATC
The DNA here is from genome assembly GCA_009756545.1 of Metschnikowia dekortorum. NCBI lineage: Eukaryota > Fungi > Ascomycota > Pichiomycetes > Serinales > Metschnikowiaceae > Metschnikowia > Metschnikowia dekortorum. The sequence continues at coordinate 74,273 of WFIU01000007.1, forward strand.
TCAGGCGGCGCCACCCCTCCTCCTCTCAACAACTCCTACTATGGCGTGGTTTGCAGCAGCAGATGCCAGCACCGAAATGGACACCCAGATCGAGGCCGCCACGTCCGAGGCCATCCCAAACGGTGACTTGGACATGGCCGTGGCCTTGGAAATCACCGACGTGATCCGCTCCAAAAAAGTGCCGCCCAAAACCGCCATGAGGTGCTTGAAGAAGCGCTTGGCCAAAGTGTACACCAACCCCAATCTTTTGCAGCTGGCGCTAAAGCTCACCGACATGTGTGTCAAAAATGGCGGGGCCGCGTTCATCGAGGAACTCAACTCCAAGGAGTTTGTGGACTACTTGGTGGAGTTCATCTTCAAAGTGCACTATGACCCGAAAAAACCCCCGGTGTACTCGAACGAGGCCAAGTACGCGGTGGGAGTGCAGATTCTCAAGTTGGTGCGTGAGTGGCTGTTGTACGTGGAGAACCAGTACCGCAACAGCTACTTGCAGCGGGTGGTGGAGGGCATGCAGCGTCAGGGCTACGAGTTTCCGGCGGTGGACGAGGCGGTGGCGCGCAACGCCGCCCACTTTGTGGAGTCGGTGACGCCTCCGGACTGGGTGGACGGCAAGGAGTGCATGATCTGCTACAACCCGTTTTCCGTCATCAACAGGAAACACCACTGCCGCGCGTGTGGCGGGGTCTTTTGCCAGGACCATTCTTCGCGCAGCCTTGCTTTGCCGTCGTTGGGGATAGCTCAGGCGGTGCGCGTGTGTGACGACTGCTACCAGATCCACAAGGGTGCGAGGGACGACCTTGGGCCAGGGCCACGGGACGCCCTTGGGTCAGGGCCAGGGCCACGGGACGACATGGGACTCAGAGACGATTTGGGGCAAGCGCCAACGGGCGCCCAGGCGGCCTCAAGTGAGGATGAAGACTTCAAAAGGGCCATTGAAATGAGTCTCCGCGAGTCCGGCCCCATGGCCCTGCCTGCGGGGCTGAATCCAGCGCCTGTGCAGACCTCTGTGCCTGCTGAAGCAGCGGGCGATTCCGACATGGATGAAGACATGAAGGCGGCCATAGCAGCCAGCTTGGCCGACGTGCCTGCCTCTCAACCCGGGCAAGTGAGACCTCCGCCAGCCAACCCCGAGCCCGAGCTGGAATTCTACCAGACGGCCATTCCTTTCGATACAACTGCCTATATGGATAGTCAGGGCGGTGGTTTTGATGGGAACCAGGCTTCATCTCCGAGCGGGCTTCAGTATGGTCTGAACGGGCCCCAGGGTGGTCTGAGCGGGCCTCACCACAGTCAAAGTGGCCCAAGCGTTCAAAACACACAGCACCCCAGCTCCGGGTACCAAGACCTCACACAACAGGAAGAGGACGATATCAATCTCTTTGTGCAGCTCATCAATGGCGTGAAAAACGATCGCCATCGCCAGGCCAACATTCTCAATGACCAAAACCTTGCTGAATTGCACAGCCGCGTGGTTCGTTTGCGGCCCCGATTAAACCGCTCGCTCCGGGACTCTCTAGAAAAGTACGACTTTTTCTTGGAGTTGAACAATAAGATCAATACCGTCACCCGGCTCTACGACCAATTTCTTGAAAGCAAGCTCTCGCAGGCCTACGGACGCCAAGCCGTGCAGGATGACTACTACTACAATGAGAATGGCTCCGACACGCAGGCGCAACCCCATCGAAACCAGTTTTCCGTGGGCCCCGAGAATACCCAGGCGGCGTATTTGGCCACTCAGAATTCGGGCGCTGTCTTTCCCCCTCCCCCCGAAATTTCCTTGCAACCAACAGGTCCAAGCTACAACCATACAGGTTCCAGTTACAACGCCACAGGTCCCAGCTACAACGCCACAGGTCCCAGCTACAACGCCACAGGTCCCAGCTACAACGCCACAGGTCCCAGCTACAACGCCACAGGTCCCAGCTACAACCACACAGGCCCCAGCTACAACCACACAGGCCCCAGCCACAACCACACAGGCCCCAGCCACAACCACACAGGACCTGTCAACCATACAGCGTCTGTCAACCACACAGGGCCCGCCGTCCACGCCAGACCTCCCAATCACCAATCGCCGGTGGCCACGGGCCAGTCGGCGCCATATCCCTTGGAGGCCGAGCTGGCCCGTTTCAAGGACCCTTCCACTACGCAGCTCCCCAGCCCTTCCAAGCCCGGGGCAGCTTCATTCAATCACCCTCAACTCCAACAATCTCTGTTTCCTCAGGTTCCCTCGAGCCCTCCTGGAAGTGATGTGAGTGACACGGAGAGCGTGGCCAGCCGTTTTCCTGCACTAGGTGACCAGTTCGAGGAGGACGTGGAGCCTGAGACACCTCATCACGGCCATGCGTCTGAGCGGTACCCCACAGTGACCCAGATCGAAAAGGAAAGTGCGCCCAATCCCAGAGTGGAGACGCCTGTGGTAGCTGGACGCATCGAAGCAAAGCCGGTCAGATCTGAGCCGGAGCCGCTCATCGAGCTATAGCGCGTGATCCATGAGCTACAGAGATCGAGTACCAGTTTGAGATGTGCAAGACCCGAAGGAGTCTTTCAAGCCATGGCAGGAGGCAATCTCCGTTCTTTTTCGATAGCAAGTCAAACAGGCTCGCTATCCCGGGGCTCTGGATTTGTCCCCAGGCATCTACACGTGATTGGCTAAATTGTCTTGATAGACCAGGTTGGACTGGCTCACTGGTTGGCTATTTCGGGCGTGACATCACTCATGTTTGGACGAGTCCCATGTGTCATACCTGGACAATACCCTGTATCTTCCCGTACGCGTCGTCCTTTTCAGTGTTTAGCAAGTCACCCTTTTAATGTGTCAAGACGTATCTTGTCAAAGCAACCGTGGGCCCCAAGCATCCCAGTTAGATGCAGTGCCCGATTGCAGCCTGCACATAACCAAAGGTTTTCTCAGCGCAGGTGCATTGGGGCGTTTGTGTACCCCTTTACAAAACCCCCATCCCACGAGAGCTGCCGCTTGAAGTTCATTATCGCCTACTCACAAACCCAGTGAGTAATTAGTGAAGAGCAAGTGCTACCACCCCGAGTCCGCCGCTTCTCAAGACCGCCCGAGTGACCCGTTCCCCATTCCCAATTGCCGCCAGCTCCTAGTCCTCAACCACTTGACCCTAATACTCCGGTTCAAATAAACAACCCCGTTTCAATGGCCTCCGTGCAGATTCTCGAGCCCCGTGCAGACTCTCGAGCCCAACATCACAGGGAGTTGTCCCCTGTAGGCACAGAAGTCAAGCGGGACGCGCCCAAGATAATTCATGACGCTCTCGTCCACCACGTCAAAGGCATCGACCCCGAGGCGTGTGGAGCGGGCGAGGAGAATTCCTTTTTTGTGGCCGATTTGGGCGAGGTGATGCGCTCGTACCGGATGTGGAAATATAGGTTGCCCCTGGTGCAGGCGTACTATGCCGTCAAGTGCAACAATGACCCAATGGTGCTCCGGACGTTGGGCATGATGGGGTGCAATTTCGATTGCGCGCTGAAGAACGAGATTGACTTGGTGATGGGGCTTGGCTTCGACGCAGCCCGCATCGTGTACGCCAACCCGTGCAAGACGGCCTCGTTCCTCCGCCACTCGCGCGCGGCCAAGGTCAACTTGACCACCGTGGACAATGTGCACGAGCTCCGGAAGGTGCACGCGCACCATCCGCAGTGCAGGGTGCTTGTTCGCATCGCCACGGACGATGAGTCCGCTCAGTGCAGGCTCTCGACCAAGTTCGGGTGCACGATGGAGCACGGCTTGCACGAGCTTTTGCCCGAGTGCAAGCGGTTGGGGTTGGACGTGGCCGGCGTGGCGTTCCATGTTGGGTCCGGCGCCAGGGACTTCGAGTCCATTGCCAAGGCCATTGGCGAGTCGCGGGTCTTGTTTGATAAGGCGCGGGATCTCGGCATGCACATGAAGATCCTCGACATTGGCGGCGGGTTCGAGCACGACACGTTTGAGCAGTCGTCGTGCGCGGTGCAGAAGGCTCTTGACCAGCACTTTCCCGTGGAGTTTTTGGAGAAGAACGGCATCGGCGTGATGGCCGAGCCGGGCCGGTTGATGGTGTCGCGGGCATTCACCTTGGCGGCGCACGTGATTGCGCGGCGGGACTTGGGCCCCCAAAGCCGCGTTCAAAGCGGCGCCCAAAGCGGTGCCCAAAGCGGCGGGCCCAAGGCCATGTTGTACTTGAACGACGGCGTCTACGGCAACTTGAACTGCATCTTGTTTGACCACCAGAGGCCGCAGGCGCGGGTGTTGCGGCATGCCCACGACATGGCGCCGGCAGAGGAAGGTGTTCACGCGTTCTCGGTGTGGGGACCCACGTGCGATGGCTTGGACTGCATCTCCCCGGACATGGCGTTGGAGCGGGATGTGCAGGTGGGCGACTGGTTGTACTTCAGCGGCGTGGGCGCATACACCTTGGTGGCCAGCACCAGCTTCAACGGGTTCAGCGGCGCGGCGCACGTGATCTACGTCAATAGCGAGGATTCTTGCTAGGAGGGAGGCTATAAAGTGGCTACGCTATTGCTTGGCGGGTTTTCTGGGATGGTGCCGCGAGAATTCGAGATAAGCGATGGATTGTGCTTGATGGTCCTCTAGTGACTACCATGAGGCTTGGGTGCCAAGAGGCTTGGGGAAGAGGCTTGGGCACCAAGGAAGCTCAGGTGACGCGAGTGTGAGGCCATGGTGCAGTTGAGTGGGGATTCAAATCTAAGAAAGTCTTGGTTTCGATGTTTCTTATTGGCGTACCCTGATGGCGGCCTGATGGCGTGTTCCCATGCTCTTTGTAGCCCTGGTGCCAAGGCGTACTTTCGTCGGCTACTTCGCGGTTGTAGCGAGGCACTGGTGCGTGGGTTGGAGAATGTCGCCTTAGAAGCCCCGGCAGTTCTCGGCATAAGCAAATTGACATCTAATAGGAAGTTCAGTGAACGTATTGGTCTTCCGTGTTGATCATCCGTTTTGATCATCCGTTTTGATCATCATCGTAAGCAGTGGTATTTTTTAGGAACAGTGGTCGATTTGATCGTAGTTGGGAAATGTGAGACAAAATCGTCCGAATTCGGAAGAAGCATAAACTCGGACCCTTGCCATAAACGACACCATGAGACTCGAGTGCTGCTACTCGCTGGAGTCGTTTACATGGATAAGGAAGTCCGACCAAGACATAATCCTGTAGAGGAAACGGAGAAAAGAAATCCGAAACAGTATACTAGGAACTGACTGCCTGACAAACCGACGGACAAACCCGGACAAACCCGGAAAAACGCGGACAAACCCGGGCAAGCCGTACATAAGTGGATTGGTCAGGCGCATGTATCAAACGAGTTGTAGGAGGACGGGAGGGTTACCCATCAATTTGCTTACAACGGCTTATCAAGTTCGCAGGGTTTTCGGGGCAGTACATACCTGGGCACCCCTCGAGAGGTCAAGTATGCCATATAACAGAGTCCGTTCAGAAAGGGCCAGATCGCCTACCGGAGAAACAGACAAGAAGACAGAACAATCTATCGTCATCGGGAGATTTCAGAAGGAAGATTCCAGAAGGGACATTCCAGAAGGGACATTCCAGAAGGGACATTCCAAAGGGACATTCCAAAGGGACATTCCAAAGGGACATTCCAGAAAGGAGAAGGTGCAGGCCGGACGCAGCACAGGTCCGAGAAGAACATTTGCACCCATTTGTGAGGGCCTCAAACCTCCGCGTACCAAAATAGGCATGTTTGGGCCCAAAGAGCAATTTCAGTTGGTTTTCTATTTGACGAATATTGGACATTGCCATTGAAGAATATTGGACATTGTGAAGAAGACTAGTCACTTGAACATGCTCATCACCAGTCTCATAAGCTTCTTACTTTCTCTATGCGGATCATACGTTGGATGATTCGGTTTCCCATAAAGTTTCCAAAGGGAGTGACGCTGACCAAAACTTAGGATCGTCTTCATGGTATTCTCCAAGTGTGTATAGACGTTTCCATTGGATACTAAGGATTCAAGGGACCTGTTAGTTTCGTTTGTAGTTGTTTGAACGTCAAGTACTTAAGAGAAGGTGTATCCGTTGAAGGTCCCTAAAACAAGGGGGATCATCCAAACTTATATAAATTGAAACTGGCCCGGGTCGCATGAGGCGTCGGACGCCTCACGGTGAAGCGGTCGCCTAATTGCCTCACTTTCAGCCGGCGTGGGGGCACGATGGCGCCATCCTTGGCAGAAGTGGGGTGTTGGGACACGGCGCTGGTGCCGTTGTCGTCTAGAACCTCGGAGATAGGCGGTAAAGGGTTTGTCACGCCTTTCTCCAGGTGGGGTATCGACGGTCCCCCTCGTAGCCGCACGTCGCAGGTCATTGTATCCATGGGTAGAGCCATGGTGGATCTAACAGGTGGAACAAGAAAATCAAATTCAAAGAGGGTTATAAACAGGCTGGCTTTATCCAGTTCTCTCTAAAGCGGAAGAGGAAGTAAATGTAAAGCAAAACCTTCTTCAGTGGATCCATTGATTTCTCGAGTAATTGCCAGCAGTAGGCTTGAGTCCTTGGTGTTTATATAATATTTGAGTTTAGCGGTGTAGTATTTTCTATAAGAACTTAATCTCCAATTTACGAAGCAGGCTACAGCAAGAAAGGAGGCTAGTCCATCTAGTGTTGCATCTTAATACGTCTGCATAATGACCAGGATCTCTATTCTTTAACAGAGCTAGCCACATTCTTCACCATTTCATCTTCCTACCAAGCTTTTCGGGACTAGCCTCTGGCCGGCACTATTTTGCTTTTTGTAGAAGGTCCATGATCCGGGCTTATTTTACAGGAGTACTGTATCCTCCACTAAGTTCTCCATTTCTTGGCCTGATTTGTTTAACTTGAACGAGCAAACATTCAATAATAAAGACGGAAGTGTCGGTTCGGTAAGGCGTAAGGACACCTGATGGCCTTGAGCCCGAAATTCTCATGTAAAGGCCCCCAGGTATGTATGAAGCGGTCAATCGCATACCAAAAGCACGTCACAAGACGGGTCATTTTAAGTGTTTCATGTTGATGTACGCGGATCAATCAAAGCTCCTACTTATGATCGCTCCGACCACCTTACATTAGTTGACCAGTATACAAGGTATAGCAGGCTACCCGTTACGACTGCAAATGGAAGCGTGGTCTGGACTAACAACTTCTTCAAAGTCAGACGAAATTCAGAACGCTACTATACTGCGGAACCTCGGTCTGAGAATGGTGGTTCCTCACTGGACCACTTGTGGATTTTTAATCTGTAATTCCTTACTTCCCTACCCGGTTCATAGCTTGGATGATCCGGTTTGCCATAAAGTTTCCAAGGGGAGTGACCCTGACTAAAATCAAGAAGCGAATTCATGCTATCCTCCAAGTATGTGTGAACATCTCCAGTGGGACTGAGGATTCAAGTGAAGGTGCACTTGAAACTAAAGGAGAAGTATTCCCTTTTATAGTATTGGAGTGGGCCTTCAACAACTCAGGAGGACGAGGATTAGGCCACTTTAGAATTCGTATACTTTAATAGAAAAGTGCACGCTCAGTCCTTGAGACTCAAAACTCCTTCTATCTCCAATACTTCCTAGTTCACGTAGATTGTAGACGGTTGCCTTGAAAGTGTGTTCGTGAAGATATCAGCAATGGTCACTTTTGTGTTAGATATTCAATATTGATATCTCCATTCCTATAACACTCTGACGAATTCCACTTAAAACAGATATGCTTAGATCCATCGTAGCACTTATTTCCTTTGATAGCCATATCCAGCTTGATTGCAGTTTATTTGGATTCTCTTTTCTGTTAACCCTATGACGCACGAATGTGCCTTTATTTACTTCTCACCAACGACTTGCTGAGAATGCACACGAACTTGGGTGAATTCAGATATTCAAGTCCACGGGTGGAAGTGGACTTGTGGTTTCAAGGATATTCTACTGAGCTGATTTTCAAGGTTCATAAAGGGTTTGTGACAAACGCAAGATGCCGAAAAGACTGGCCTCTAGCGAGAATTTCTTTATGCGGCAAAGACACATCTTAATGGGGTAGGAACACGGTATTATGGCAGGAGAGTAGGTGATCAATAAACAACGGAACGCATCCGAGTTAAGACATGGGACGGCCACGGATCCGGGCCGTTACCGGGAAACAAGGCTTTAAGCGGGCAGGCCGTGCCGAGTGGTCGACCGGACAAGCCCGTCGAGATAAGCACCGCCCAACTTGCAGGATCACCGTGACGGGAGCCCGAAGATGTCGATATTTTCGTTTGTTGAGCCAGCTCACACATACAGTTATCCTGTGTATTGAAGATGGCTTCCTATCGGAAGTTTTCGGGCACACTCAGTAAGTTGGAATGTCAAAATGTTCTAACAAGCGGCTTTTATTTCTGGTTAACAGTAGTGTGGTATGTTTCACAAATCTCAAAAAGGGCTCCCACTTTTACCAACGGATACCTTGTTCGGTACTGTTTGGTCGGATTTCTCGGCACGAACATCAATGTAGAGCAGTGTTCGAATCACCATCAGGACAATTACGATACAAATTCGCCCGGTGCACTAATAGCGTGGTGCTTTTGAGGATGCTTTACGGATGAGAAACTTGTCTCTCCTACAGACGAGCGGAGCCAAGGATGGCATCAGTCAAGGATTTGGTATTGAACCAAATGCCTGAGCAATTAAGAGATCAGAGAAGATCAGAAGAAATCAGAAGAAATCAGAAGAAACCAGAAGAAATCAGAAGAAATCAGAAGAAATCAGAAGAGTTTACACGAGTTGTCTACATCAACTTGAAGCAAGAAAGAAGCCCAGCGACTGAAAATTTAGCTCTGAGATGCGGTTTTCCGCTCATGTTGCATTTTCTGTAAGATTCTAGAGTGATACCTCACCGCAGATTTTAGATTTTGCCAATCTTACAACTCTAGGGAATACCCCAACTGTCTTCTTTCCTCCATGTCAGTCGTCAACTCCTGGCTTTATTCTCTTATGCGTGGCCCTTTGCTTAGTTCTCACCTTTGCTGTACCTTAAATTTTCCGCTAACACGGCGTCAAGTGGAATGTATTGGCACGTGAGGAACTTCAACATTTCTTGGGCAGCGATGAGACTGCATGTATTATGATACGAAGACGTGTTGTGACAAAACACTTCCCGAAAGGGGGTTCTACAGCAGGCCCAATGAGCACTTCTTTGACGTGTGGCATTTCTTCCTTTAGTAAGCTTGTGAAAACTTGCACATAGCCCGCAAGCCGTCTCGGTTTCCTCTGTCACACCAACAGTGGTATGACAAAATAGCAAAATAGATAAGCAATTCATCGATGATATCATCTCTGAGCTTTGGTAGGAGTTGATATCATCTCTGAGCTTTGGTAGGAGTTGATTGACCTTTGATGAGTGTAGTCTCGCATCTCGCCGCTGGTTACATGTAAAAATGCACTCTTCTTGCAGAAAACAGACACGGTAGAGTCACTAATGTCGTCCATGCTGCGACCCACCGCTTGGAAGGTCTCTCTTAAGAGTGCAGTGAACTGCTTTTGGTCCCTTTGCGCCTTGTCACGATAAATTTCCTGCAACCGGACGTAGTCTGCAGTCGTTGATGTCATATCCGGAAGATTACCCGAAAGGGGAAGACAGCCATTGATATCCCCTCGGAGGAAGGAAGCCAGCGGACCGAGTATAGGCATGTCCGGCGTCACACCGCGTCTGGCCGTGCATCGCACATTACCCATGGGGAGTATAACGGGAAAGATTTAGACAAAGTAGGAAAAACGTGGCTAGAGTAAATCAAACTTCATCGTATCAAATCTGATACATCTAGTATTGCAGTAGCAGGAGAACTTGCAATGCCAACAGACTGAAGATTTATCTTGTCATACTCCGGTCTAAAGCGTCACGTGCTGACCCAGTCCAATGACTTTAAATGGGGAACGATATGGAGGACGGCACGTCAAAGTCAGTCCCGATGGGGCCGAGCTTGGCCCGCAGTTAATAAACGGTTTTAGGATTGTGTTGCTGGATTGGGCCTAGATTCGGCCCTTTTCCGCCTTGATGGTCTACATTCGGCCCTTTTCCGCCTTGATGGTCTAGATTCCTTGCGTCTGCTACAGCTTTAGCCAGCAGAATTGGCTCGCAAAAAGATGGCGTCCACAGAGCTTTGCTACTAGCACTTAAAAAAAAATATCTGAAGCGTCCTCCATTTTCTGGGAATGAGACTGCGAACTTGGGCGAAGTATATGGATGGGTTTTTGCTCTTGAAATTGCATTTACTACCGATCAGCCACAGTATGTTTTAAATCATCTCTTCATTCGGGGACGATCAGCCACAGTATGTTTTAAATCTTCTCTTCATTCGGGGACAGAGAAGACTCCGGACACAGAGGACCGACCATATGTACTATATCAAAATTTGAGCGGCTTCATGGCGCATGCAATTTCATCCCCGGTCTTATTGCAGCAAATAGATCGATGTTTGAGGAAACTGCTCCGAAGTATAAATATGGGAATAAGGAAAGCTGTCTTGAGCGTTGCTGCGTGAAGATGCAGCGGCTGATGCCACATATGAATCAAGTGAAGGACAGATGTTATTTATCAAAATCCACGCAGCTTATATCCAGAGTGATGCACAAGTCCACATACAGAATGGACCTCCTTGGCCCCTCTGCAGAATGGACCTCCTGCGCCCTCTACAGAAACAACACAATGATGTTGATGGACTCGGTGCTCTGCACGATATCATGTTGTGGACCCTGCTTGCATGCATCAAAGAATCATTTTGTCACACCACCAAACCTCTATTCTACGAGGACTTGCAACAATTTATGTGGTACCATAATGGCGTACGGGTGTTGGGGACGCAAGTATTGGCTAGAAGTAGTATCTACAAAACTTGCTTCAGCGTGAAGCGATATTCCACAGTCTATACGCATAACCTCACACCGAACTCGAAGGGGGAGATCCCCAGAGAGTTACCATACAATCTCGAGGCACCAAATTCGATTCGCCGTCCCGCGTTCGGGGAGGACGTGATCATCAAAGTCTCCCGTGACAGAGGTAAGCACGAAACCAAGCTCGAAGATCAAAACACGCGTGGAATCTACGTCGGAACTCAAAGAAATAGCGCCGTTCACCGGATCTGGGTGAACTAGAGGGCGCCTCACAAGAAAATGGAGATCGTATTGGCAAGTAAATTTTCTTTCATAAGACTCAAAGCTTCATGAAGGAAGCAGAAAAGGCTGCTATTGCAATCGAGAGGGATGTCGCATCTCAAGAACCTCTAAATGCACCGACCCCATCACGATACCCGAACGTGACGATCGCAATACCCAGAGCAAACGCCAGTGTTGAGCGTAAACAAGCATCTTAACAGATTCTGCCATGGATATGACAAAACATTGACACCGGTACTGAGCGGTATCTTAAGCAGTACGAGCAGTACCAGTAGTACGAACAGTACCAGTAGTACAGTACCAGCAGTACCAGTAGTACAGTACCAGCAGTACCAGCAGTACCAGCAGTACCAGCAGTACCAGCAGTACCAGCAGTACCAGCAGTACCAGCAATATGAACAGTACCAGCGATATGAACAGTACCAGCAATATGAACAGTACCAGCAGCACCTTAAGCTTAGGGGCGAAATAGTTGTCTGTGGCAGAATCTAAGGTTTGCCACCTGAACTATTGTTTTCTAACGTCATGCTATAATTGAATTTCTGCTGCACTATTAAGTTTGCATTTCTCTGGACCTTGATTTGATGTGCAACCCCAGGTGTGTACAGAAGGATCGCTGCAGACTGCCCCTTGGTGGCCTTCCATACTAGCCGACTTGCCGCCGGCTATTTTTACTCTATACGGAAATCTCGGGTTTGCGAAGACATGACGCTTCAGAGGCGGCTTTGCGTTACGGGTCTGATGGCACAAGGGTGTTGCGGTACTGTGGGTGCTGTTTCAGGATGTCAGGATGTTTCGGGATGTCAGGATGTTTCAGGATGTCAGGATGTTTCAGGATGTTTCAGGATGTTTCAGTGCCTCAGGTCAGGTGTTTTGCACCCATGCGGCATGTGGCCGGAAACCACGCAGTCACGTGCCGGGGCAGTGCCGCCCCGCCTGCAGATCCCCGGTCACGTGCGCGCGCTCCGCCCCATGCCATTCATCACCATCCGTCTGCCCCCACCTCCAGCGTGCAATGTCTTCCAGCGCTCAGGAAAACCGCAAGCACGTCAAAAATGCCTTGGATGCCATTTCCTCCTCCAAGTGCAACGAGCAGGGCCCATCGGCCGGCCCCACGATTGTCACAACCGACGACGGAGAGCAGGTGTGCACCACGGAGCGCGTCGTCAAGTCAGTCGCTCACCCTGCCACCTTCTCGCCGCCGGATTCCGATGTCTTTGGCCCGGACGGCCTTCCAAACCACCGCTTCTTGAAGCAGCACTTCTTTCAGGAGGGACGGCTCACCGAATCCCAGATTGTGCGGATCATCCAGGCCGCCACCGAGCTCTTGGCCAGCGAGCCCAACCTTTTGACGGTCCCGGCGCCCGTCACGGTGTGCGGCGATGTGCACGGGCAGTACTACGATCTCATGAAGCTCTTTGAGGTGGGCGGCGACCCCGCCACCACCAAGTACTTGTTCTTGGGCGACTACGTGGACCGCGGGTCCTTCTCCATCGAGTGCTTGGTGTACCTCTACTCGTTGAAGCTCAACTACCCACACACGTTCTGGATGTTGCGGGGCAACCACGAGTGCAAGCACTTGACCGACTACTTCACCTTCAAGACCGAGTGCTTGCACAAGTATTCCGAGCGCGTGTACGAGGAGTGCTTGGAGTCCTTCAATGCGCTTCCGTTGGCTGCCATCATGAACAAGCAGTTTTTCTGTGTGCACGGCGGCCTTTCGCCGGAATTGAGAAGCTTACAGGACCTCCACGACTTGGACCGGTTCCGCGAGCCGCCCACCCGAGGCTTGATGTGTGATCTTCTCTGGGCAGATCCTGTGGAGGACTACGATGACGACAACATTGACCGCGCGTTCCTCAAGAACTCGGTCCGCGGCTGCTCGTATGCCTTCACCTACAAGGCGTCGTGCCAATTCTTGGAGCGCACGGGGTTACTATCGGTGATCCGGGCTCACGAGGCCCAGGACCTGGGCTACCGCATGTACAAGCGGACGAAAACCATGGGCTTCCCTTCCCTCCTCACCATGTTCAGTGCTCCCAACTACTTGGACACGTACAACAACAAGGCCGCAGTCTTAAAGTACGAGGACAATGTCATGAATATCCGGCAGTTCAACTCGTCGCCCCACCCATACTGGCTTCCGCACTTCATGGACGTGTTCACGTGGTCGTTGCCGTTCGTGGGCGAGAAGGTCACTGACATGTTGGTGTCCATTTTGAACGTGTGCACGGAGGAGGAGCTAGACGAGGAGACGGACTTCGCTTCCGCCGACACCCCGCAGCCGTCGCCCATCTCGGCCAGGCCGGCGGTCACCTTTGAGGATGTGGACCCAAGTGCCTTGGCGGGCGAGTCGCCCAAAGCGGCCGAGTCCACGCTCGAAGAGAAGCGCTTGGCCCTTCGCAAGAAGGTGTTGGCCATTGGCCGTGTGTCCAGAATGTACCAGGTGTTGAGAGAAGAGTCGGAACAGGTGGAGAAGCTCAAAAGCATGAACCAGGGCATTCTACCCAAGGGCTCCTTGTCCAATGGGCGTGAGGGCCTCAAGAGCGCGGTCACGACATTTGAAGAAGCCCGCCGCGCGGACTTGGTCAACGAGGCTCTCCCTCCGTCGGAGGACGAGAGAAAGAGGCACGAGATGGAGCGCAGAAAGAAGATCAAAAAGGACTTGGAGAGCTCCCCTCAAAGCCCGGTGTTTCTGCGCTTGATCAGGAAGCTTTCTGGGTGAACAGCCCTGGGTGAAGGTGGGTGGCCCGTTTCGGACATTCTAGAGCGCTGCCGAACGGCGCCCCTACGTTAGAGCGGCTGGCCAGAGCTCACTGGCGGGCACGTGGTCCCCTGGCCAGTCGAGGCTGCTCGACGAATACCGGGCCAGGGCGGTGGCCCGATGGGAAACGGAAATACTCCATAGTCTACTCTACTGCGCCGGCGCACCCGTGCACCGCGCGCCCGACGCGAGAAGCGGCCTGGTGACAGAAGTGCAATCATGCCACCTCATCTAGTACACAATGACACGGACCATTGACGAACCTCCCAACGTGGAGAACACCGTGCCCCTCCATCTCTTTCGGGCACAGTCCCCGGCCCGCCACTCTCACTTGGACGGCGACAAGGCCGTTCTATATGCCGGCGCCTCCAACACAAACGTCCACGTTAGCGGACACGGCCATGGCGGCGTCTATAGAGCGCTTTCCGAGAGTCCCGTTAGCATCTATGTGTTGAACACAAGCTTGGTGTTGTGGGTGCCGGCCCTGCATACAGGGGTTGATATCACCTACCCTCTGATTGTCTTGCATGCCGTGAAGGAGCAGAATGGCCAGGAAGTGTTGTACTTGCAGGTGGCGGCCCCCGAGTCGAAACGTGGGAGTAGCCGGTCCGAAGCAGACGAGCCTCTGTCTGGTCTAGAAAAGGCCCAGCCTGAAACAGAAGGTCCGTTGACCACCGAGATAGTGCTCGGACTCGGCGACAGTGGCGGCGAAGCGACCGGGCTTCTTTCCCAACGCGCGTCGGTTCGCGAGCTCTATGAGGCATTGTCCACGTGTCTGTCGTTCCACTACGACTCGGACTCGGACTCGGACGGCTCGGGGCATCCCGACTCGGGCTCCTTGCTCAGCTCGCAATGGTTCACCGCAAACAACCTTCCAGCGGAGGCAATTGCGGTGCCGGCCAGCTGGCTCAATTCTGGCGATGCAGATGATCTCGGCATGGACTTGGCCGACGAGTCGGATCTGCAGGAAGAAGCTGGGATGAACGTTGCGTTGAACCACCGCCCTGTTGCAGGAGTCAGCCGGAAAAGCCAACCGGATGAGTTGGCTGATAAAAGACGGAGAATTGACTAGGGGCGTCCACTGTGGGGCAAGCAGTCCAAAGCCGTTTTCAGCACAATCGCAAGACGCATGATGCGCTTGGGGCAGGTAGAAAGATGTGGAGGTGAATGGTCCAAAGAGGGAGTTCTGAGGAGGAAGATATTCAAGGATGTGTGTACCTGGAAAGATGCTTCCGGAAGGGGCCGTTTAAGATGGTGTGAGCAAGCCAAAGCGGCAGAATTCTCAGAAGGCATGTTGATAGATCCTGGGCGATAGGAAGCACTCCGGCCAGGTCGCCTCAAACCCTAGTGGAAACATGTGTGGAAATAGAAGGATCTGCGGCTCGGAAGGCCCAGGAATGCAGGAAACTCACCATTGAAACATTTCAACCACGTCATACCCGGCAACTCAAGAACGCGTTGCGGGATAAAGCGAAACCATCGACAGCATCAAATGATTGTAACCTGATGTGTTGCGGAGCAATTGTCTAGACAGCTGGAATGCCAAGGAACTTGGGAATCTTCGGGTATGGCCACCACAGACTCTCATTAGTGAGCCAACTTTACTCCTTGAAATCAGCCCCAAGAAAAGTCACCTTAAGCCGCAACAAGACTCACCAACAAAAGTTACCCAACAACTCCAACTATACTCACCCAACAAGTCAGAATAATCACATGATCATCACGCACGCTATTAGGCCCGCCGTCGAAGATAAAAGATTTAGTTCGCCCAAACCTTGTTCAGACTCAACTTAATGTCAATACTGACCGCAAAATACATCCAAGGAAAAGACTAGCACCTGAAGGAAGTTTCCCAAACATGTGCGTGGGTCGAACCGCACCAGCAAAACGAATCAAGCCAAGAATTCAATATTGAAGTGCCCCTTCGCAAAGAGTTGCGACCAAATGGGGTAATCACACCAAACTTCTTTAGCTCTCAATCTTCAGAAATCCTCAACCCGAACATTGCCTCTTATGTACTGCATCTCTGAGTCTTGCTAAGAAATCAAGAGGAAAAACAGACGGTTCAAAGCGGGTCAAGAGAGACCGTCAAACCCGACCGTCCTGATATGGTTTCCTTGGCATCCTGTATTCAATACAGAGGTTTGGGATCTTGGGTGGTTTCCCTTGTATGGTGGTTAGAAAAATTCGAAAAATCCTCGTTCCCTGCATCTTATCAATACCATAACATAAGGCCGAACTGAGCACACTAGACCATAGACACAGTTCACATACCCAGTGACAGTAATAATACGGTAGAGGGTATCGCACTAGACAGAATGCACAAGTATTCACCAAAAAGCTGTTCGTGAAAAATCATGGGGAATGCTTTTTTAATCATATTAAATGGGATAAAAGCACATCAATTTAGTCCAGGTTTGTTAGACTCTCAAGTATGGTACTTGCAATGACGTTTTTGAAGTTGCCCGATTGGCGGACCTCAGGCGTTTCTAAGACACGCCTCGAATCCAGATAACAATCCGCTTCTTTTTGGGGAGATTCTGTTTGGTCCAGTGATTTAGGCTCTAACGCCAATTTGGCAGCCATGGTCTGCGCAAGTACTTAGAAGTAGGGGAACCAAAATTGCAATAAATGTAACAATGAAGGCTATGAATCAAGTGTTTTATAGTGTTGGATCAGTGGAAAAGGGAAAATGAAACTGCTGGGATCGCGGTGCTTTATAGGCTCGGGAGTGCGTGGCTGCAAAACCTGAAGTGCGGGGCTGCGAGGTATATATAGGGGCCCTTCGCTGCGCCTTATATTTCGAATGATGCCACATTCTTTCCCTAGTGGTCTCTTGATTTCAGGGCAAATTTTAGCCGGCTTGGTTCTGTGTCAAGTTATCAGCTTCCCATCTATGAGGGAGTTATCGCCTGGATGTTGTAAGCCAAAGCAAAGATGAAGACAGTGCTTAATAGAGCTTTTAGATGTCCGTGGCTTTTTCAACACAAGATTTATCGAGGACTTGGTGAAAAGCTCGGGTCCAAATTTCCGGCCGGCGTGCTCGAGACGTCTTGTGGAATGTGAATTTGCTCAGCAATGGATGATATGGCTGTTAAATCGGACCCGGTTGCTTGGTTTGGTCGTGAGTACAAATTGTCTACTGCAGCCATGTTCCACAATACGCGGACCGATACTTTGTTTCTACGCTGCCTTTACTTACTCCAAGATCGCCCTTTACCGTGCTATCGCTCCTTCGTTGCACTCCTTTACTCTTCAGATGACACGCGTTCCTTCTTTGACTGCTACCCAAAAAACCGAACACATCTGAGAGGGACTCTGAACCCATGGCCTTTGCTCTTAATGAATTTTTGGACAGCACAGAGACTCCAATTGGTTTTCTCGGAAGCGTGCTCCCACGGCCCCCACTATGGCTGCTCCTTCCGCTACCAAACGTTTTCAGCCTACTAAGCAAAACCTGAACAAACCGACTGAACATCCTGCAAAATTCAATGGTTTTGAGAATTAGGACTTTATCATAAAGGATGTGGCCTTTTTTGATTTGAAGATACCACGAAGTCACCAACACAATCACCGATAGCTACCCCAGGCGACGGAAATGGGTCGTGGGACAGTAAACACCCGTGCACCACAACCGCTGAGCGTTCCAGCTCCGCTTATTCCCGGCGCAGGGGAGCTCACAATTGATCGGTTTTCTCAGCAACCAATATATTGCTTCTGTCTGCCGCCCAGTTGCCGGGGACCATGTTTGCTCTGCCGCCCTACCGCCAGTGAACGTGTGGCCGTCGCAACCCAAAGTACAGGTCACGTGCGGGCCCGTGTGATCTGCTCACTCTTCGCGCTCTGCTCACACCTCGCTGATACTCCAGCTCCAGCACCTAACCCGGCGCCCCCTTCATTCCACCCCTTCACAACCCTTTTGTGTCACCATTCTCGGTGCTATCCTCTCGCTCAAAGTGCTTTTCCCGGCGACATGAAGACGGCCGAGGACAAGATCCTCTTCAAAAACCACTTTTTCAAGCTTGGCCAGGGCAGGTTGATGCTAAAAGACGATGTCAGGTACTGGCTGGTATTTTGGAGCTGGCCAACGGCCGCCCTGCATGTTTTCGATCTCCTCACGCCCTACGATATTCAAACCGTCAGAGACCGGAACCTCCCGAACTTCCTAACCATGGTGCACGTGCTCAGCAGTGCCCTAGTGAGCGGCCAGAGCCGCCCGCAGTTCCAGAATTCCGCCCGCAGTTCCAGAATTCCGCCCGCATGCTCTGCAAGATCTTGCCGTTTTTGTTTGAGATGCCGGAGTACGAGCGGATCGAGCGCCGTCTTTTCTTGGAGGACGCCTTTGACCCCATGCTGTTCGCCATAAACCACTCCTCCACCGCGCGCCCTCTGGGCACGCCGCCCCGACCGTGCACCTCGTCGCCTGCAGCACTTGCACCTGCGCTCATCCAGGCTTTGGTGAAGGCATTGCTCGAGTCGTGCGACGCCGACGTGTGGGAAGCGGGCCTTGGACGACCCGGCCCCTATGCCGCGCCCGACATTGCCCACGATGTCTTTCGTGCAGACACGCTCAGGCTTCTCGTGGTGCTCACGTCGCGCCAATTCTACGAGCCCGCAGGCGTGGTGAAGCGTGACGGGAACGTTTTCTTGACGCTCTTGGTTTCGTCCGTGGCTCCAGAGTCAACAAAACGGCTTGCGTGCGGTCTCACCAACATCATGTGCCGCACCAGTCGCCTATCACGCGGCGACTCCGGGCTCGAAGGGTTGCTGGGCTCGACCCTAGTGCTGCGGTATTCTTATGCGTTGATGTGCGCTCAGCTCTTGGCCAGTTCCGTGCTCTACGCAGTGCCACCCCACCACCTGGCCCTTCTCCCCACCCAAAGCTCCTGCAACATGATATCCGATTTTTATGCCCAGCTTTGCACGACTCAAGATCTTTCCTTTATTGCCAGCCACCTCTTGGCCATATTGCGTGCACCGCTCGAGGCCGAAAACAGCTCCCAGGGCTCCTCGGCCCCCGGTATGCCTCACAGCCCGAGCCCGCTCTCGGTGTCGGCCATAGTGATCCTCCGTGAACTTTACCAAAACAACAAGGTGTTCCAAGAGCTGGTGGCCGCCCGACTAGCGGTGAAATTGGCGCCATGCGTGTTGTACCATATCTACGCCTTCTACGACCTGCCCGAGCACGAGCACTCAGTGAAACTAGCAAGCTGTTTCTTGGTGGAACTTTCTGGCAAAGACTACCTAAACAAGCAATTACTTCTCCCTGTGCTCGAGCTGTTCATGGAGCAATTTCCACCCGAGTTCCGAGTCGCAGGCCCCGTCTCCACCCGCGATTTTGCTATCATTCACGTGTGCCAGATTCTATTGACACTTGCGCCGCCGCCCCAGACTGTGTCCAAGTACACGGCGCTCCCAATCAGGCAATTTCTTCTTTCCCGGCTAACTGAGTTGTTACACAACGTCATCCCATGCACGTCGCCTCAAATCCCCGGAACGGACCATGCCCACCACAAGCTAGCCAACATCAACCCGGGAGGCGGCATCTCTTATCGAGCGTCTACATGCGTCACCTCGGTGGTATCAGCGTTCTCCACGCGGGCGTTTCTCGTGGCTAATGTCTCGCATGCACAGCTCTTGGCGCTTCTTCTCCGAGCACTATGCAGTGCCGTCACCAAGTACCCACTGCTGGCACGAATGCTCCTCGTGACGTTTTTGCAGAACGAAGCCATGTATAACAAGGTATGGACTACTGTGCAGGACCTTTCGAAGTGCTACTTCTCGCACTCGACACTCTGCGAGGTGGGCGACGAGACGGCGGGGGATGCCAGGGATGAGGAGGACCAAGATCGCGTGGGTGTGTCAGAGGAAGGGTCTCCCAAACCAGAGCACCCGTTCAAAGAGGAAAATGCGCTGGACTTCAGCGAGGACTTGGCTCCTTCCGACAGAGATGCGTTGGCACCCGTGCCTCCTGCGGGGATGTCTGAGCAGAGAAGACAGAAGTGGCCGCAGGAAACGCCCATCAGCGAGACGTGGGGAGGCACCGGCCTGCTCCGGGTCATTTTAATCATGTTCATTCCGTTCTTGAAGCAACAGCTCGGCGAGCTTTGGAGCAACCGCATGGACAAGACAGCAGACGACCTATATGCAGTGGCGCAGGCCATCGGGCAATGTGGGCTTCCAGAGAAGGTGGCCAAGGACAAGCAGTACCTCCACTACGATATGTGGCCCGAGACTCCCTCGTACTTGCTAGTGCTATCGTGGAACAGCGAGTCGTTGGGGTGGCTAACGGCAGTGGTGGCCTGGGACGTGTATGTCGGGGCAGACACTATCCGGAGCTACGTTGCCGGGGACAAGACGATTTTTGGCAACATCTCGTCTTCATTGGCGCTCTTCTCCAAGTTTGCGTCGGGGTGGACCGGATTTGGTGGTGGCGGCGGGGCAGACGCAGCCTCTGCACAGGAGGATACCGTTGCATTTTCCACCAACGTGTGGGCCGGCACCAACATCCGGCTTTTTTCAGCCAAGGCGCAAGAGAAGCGGCTCTTTGGGCTCCGCATCGGCAGTGCTGGGTCTGCAGGGTCGGTCAATGAGCTCACGTCTTCGTTTGCTCGAAAGTTTCGCTTGGGGTCTCGATCCAGCAGCTCCAGCACCGTGTCCACTATCGAAGAAATGCAAGACCTTTCCAAGTTGGGCAAGCGGGATTCGGTCAGCTCTCTCCACTCGTTGAATACCCTCAACAGGGCGCGATCCTACACTCCACGGAGTTCCATCAGCAACTGCTGAATTGCTAACACCGGGCTCTTCCAGTTGTTCCTTTTCATTACTACAGTACTTTCCAGTTCTTTTCAGTACTAGTACTATTCCGGGCCCAAAAGAGGAATGATCATCTCAAACATTGTGGACCCGCTCAAGGAAGCAGATTGACGTGATGTTATTCTAAATCGAGAATGTGGAAAGGTGTCGACGCCCCTCGTCTAAGTGATCCCGTTCGGCATTCTGGGACCTGTGAGTGGCAAGACTCCGATGAGATGCCATGGCCTTGCTGAGAGAGTGCTACCAGGAAACCAGTTGTACCAGATAGATGTGGCTGGCAATATTGACTGATACATCAGCACGACCAGGCAACCGGAGGTTCTGTCCAGGGCACAAGAGTGGATTGCCTCGAACGACCAAGGCATAAAGAATAGATCAAGCACTACCATATGAGACGATTTTGTTGATGAACTGCAAAGCGTGTTTCGATGGATCGATGTAATGAGTTAGGCGTGTAAGCATCCGGACTGAGTGGGAGTGACCTATCTAATAGACTAAGGAAGCTGTTAGAGTAGACAAGGACAAGAGACTAAAGGCCCAAGAATAGACTAGTAGAATGAAATGCAAGTCGGTCCTTCTCAGACCTTCAATTCTCCAATGATGGTGCTGGACTTTTGGTTAGTTGGGAGGATTCTTGCATTTGATCAATGCTGGCAACAACCAACTCGGCGCCATTTTTGATGTTCAATTGGTGCAAAACATGGAGCTTTTTCCATCATGAATCCTGCACCCAAGGAGCTTAAGCCGGGCCTTGGCTCAATTCCTCGAGCTTGACCTGGAGATCGCCCATATCAAATTCGTCGTCACTCCCTCTCCTCTTTATCTCAACACATTGGACGCCGTGCATTTCCAAAGCCTCGGCAGGGACAGGAACATTGGGGTTTTGCATGTAGAAGAGATGCGTAACGTATCTGTTCCAGGCTCTCACACATTCATGGCCCGATTTGGATAACGAGTACTGGGCCAGCTCCACCACGACTCGAACGTAGTCCAAAGCCGTGAGCCCATAGGTTTCTCGATCTTCACAGGCATTCAAAAGTAGAACGCGCTTCTTTCCCGGCGGCTGGCTGACGATGGCCTTGCCTATGCCTCGGAGAATCACGATTGGCACAATGCTCGTCATCAAAGACCCAATGGAGTATACCACCACGTTCGCATTGGTCACCACAGACGTGACCCTGGACTGCGAGGTGGGGCAGATCTCCTCGCCATAGGGGGAAATGTAGAAGACCCTCTTGATTGGGGACAGGAGCGGCTCGATCTCGTCGGACTTGCTGAAGTGCAACTGCGATTTCTTCAACTCCGGGTGCGTGTACATCGGTATGTTCCCCGTTTCCTCGTCAGAAGGCCACGACGCGTCCGCGGACTCTTTGTCGGAAGGGTAGTCGAGTTTGATGGTTGTTTCGAGCGGCACCTCGTCTGTGCAAGCGGCAGGTCCTGTTCGTTTGGCAGGTCCTCGTTCATTGGCAGGTCCTCGTTCATTGGCAGGTCCTCGTTCATTGGCAGGTCCTCGTTCATTAACAGGTGGGTACACTTGGGCCGGCGACGGATGGGATATCTGCGACTGACCGGTTATGATGTGGCCGTTGGTCAATATGGCGCCGATGTGATAGCTGAAGTTGGTGTTCACACAGGGCAACACGCCCACGTCGGGGTCGATGCCGCATATCTTCTGGAAGAGCTCGATGGCCGAGTCCAAGGAGCCGATGAACAAGCGGATCCCCGTGAGGAACAAGTTGCCGACACTGGCCAACTCGTAGCGAAACATCCGGTTTGAGGGCGAGTTGGGCGTGATCTTGGAGCGCTTCAACAACTCCACGTTCACGTGCACTAGGAACGCCCGGATGATCTCCTTCGTGGAGGGTGGTATGCCGTCCCACAAGGGATGGCTTCCCTCCACTATTTCGTTCCATTGCCGGCGGGCAGTGGCCAAGTCCGAGTCCAAGCGGCAGCCCACCAAGTCCCTGACAAGCCTGTTTGAGTCGGGAATGAGTCTCGTGAGCCTGGACCGAATGTCGCCAATGGCAGGGCCGCCAATGACGCGGATGATTTCCAGGGATGAGCCGCCGTTGTCCAGTATGGGAAGAATGTAGGTGATTTTGGACGACAAGGCATTAAAGAGCGGGACCAATTCGTTGGTGGCGCTGCCTCCGCTGAAGACGGCGATTTGGTCTCTATTTCCATCTTTCGTAGTTTCGTCCCTCGAATTTTCCTCCTTTCCCCGTCCCTCCTTTTCCTCCTTTCCCCGTCCCTCCTTTTCCTCCTTTCCCCCTCCCTCCTTTTCCTCCTTTCCATTCTTTCCCTCCTTTTCCTCCTTTTCCTCCTTTCCATTCTTTCCCTCCCTTCCTTCCTTTTCTTCCCTCATACTCGCATGGTCACTCATACGGGAGTTTGCAGTGGCGCGCGCGGACTTTATAACAGAAGATCAAGCAGCCTGGGAACGCGCACTGCGGTGCTTAGACCAGGTGCATGAACACGTCACCTTGGCTTACCTAAGCCGGAATGGGCCGATGGGGACATTCCGAGTTCCATGGGGGAATGACCTTTTCAAGTAGAGAAGCCCACTAAAAATGGGCTGACCGGCTGACCGGCTGACCGGCTGACCGCCTGTGACTGTACGGGATAACCGTAGCTCAACGAGCCATTAGACCAGTGTGAGGCTGGTCAAACGCATGATTCCTGATAAGACATTTCCACGAGATAATGTGGGAGACATTGACTTTCCACCATGACACTGCCCCGGCGATCTAGACCCGCCTAAGCAGAGCCGGAAATATTGGGTGTCCTGCATAGAGGGCCGCCTATTCTCAAAATTCGACCGTCGCGCCAAAACGTTCCAAATGTTCCTATTTTCCGATTGACATCGGTAGACATCGCGAAGATCGTCAATCATCGCAAAGACATTGCCCAGACCAAAAAAAGGCTCTTTTGATTTTGAAGCTTTGGGGTAAAAAGACAGAGCCAACTCGAACCAACTCGAACCCCTCGTTTGGCCCTGACCCGTAGCGCCAGACTGCACATTCCAGATGCAAATTTGAGTCCGATAAGAGGATGAGGCGTTTCTTGAGGGACACCGACATCGCTAGACAGCTGCCTCGTCCACAAGCGAGGCAGAACTGCTGGGGCTTTTTGAGGCCGCAGACTCGGTCGGTGGGAATGAATATGCATGATGACCCATTCACTTGGGTACATGGAGCAGCAGGACAGGGTGGCGGAGCGTCACGTTGGGGCAATCCCAATTACTGTATCAAAGCAAAATTAGGTACTTTCGGTTGCGGCCATACCAAGTAGAACATACTGTTTCCCGTCCGATCAACGTTAGTCAAGCTACTTAGGGCCACAGTGAGTAATGCAGTGGGAGACCATGTGTGAAATTGTGGTGCTGCAATCTTTTTCGTCTTCCACGATGTCCTTGCCCCTCCTCTAGTTGACGGCATGACTGCCGAGGTTTGGGTTTGCAGTGAATAAGGTAAATTGGGCGAAAGAAAAGGGCGGAAGAAATGGGGTCAGGTGCCCTAGGAGGTCGCATGTATCAAGGAACAGGTCAAGCCAAGAATTACCACTGTACACCTCTGTGCGACCATCAGTGGTGAGAGTTGGGAAGCACCCATAGTCTGGTGTGGTGTCAACATGTTCCAACTTGAATTCTGGAGCTTCTGCAGTCGCCTTGTGTATATTCCAGATATGCTAAGCTTATCCTCGTCTGGTAGACTGCTGGATGACTGCTGGATGACTGCTGGTTGACGCTGGTTGACTGCCTCGGCCTTGGGGCGAAGGTCCCTCCTTAAATAACTAAAGGCCCCTGCGCCCGTTTAGGCTGCGCCGTCGTCATTACAACCGATCAGGAGGCAGGAGACATTGTTCGATCGCTTCAACTAAGCTCTTGTGCATAGAGTGTGCACACAGACCTGGCCTGCATCATCTCAACCGTGGAGGCGCCTGTATGCAGTCTGACCATGCAGCCGCACTAATTTCCCTCTCAGAAGACAGTCAAACGGGGACGGGGGACTGCGCGCGCCTCTTGTTGTCCAGCAAGATTTTAGTCTGCGCACTTGAGCGGACTGGAGAAATGTGGATATACTGCTAATACTGTCTAAGGTCTAATTAAATAGGTCTGTTCTACCACGGGTCGCTCCCCATGCTACACCTTGGTTTGGGGACATTACCAATACATCTTCTCTGGGCACTAGACGTGTCAAGGAAACCTAAAACTGACATTTGCACTCACTGTCAAAATCTAAAAGAGAGACGGCATTTTTGGGCCCTTTTTGTACATCTATAGGACCGGTGATGACTCCTGATCCCTACCACTAGACCGTATTTTCTAGTGTGGCATGATGTGCTTAACAGACAACCTTCCAAAACAGTGACTGCATGAAATTAGTAGAACACGGTTTAAAGTACATCAGTACACCCAAACTGGTCTGTTTCAGCTGTTGAGCTATGGCTGGAATAGTCACCACACTGGTGACTGGGAGGACTGGCTTCCGGCTAAATTGGGTAGAGCCACGGTTTGATCCCGAATCGGAACTCTTCGGTTTCCTCTTGTGGTGCTGCCGCCGCGGTCAGAACTCATTCACCTCTTGAGGGCTGTGGGGAACCACGAGTAGGACCGGCTTGTCCAAAAGATTGGAGTGATGATGGAGACAAGCCGTCGCATTGATCTTTTGGCACGGCTGCAGGAAGAGTACCACAGATTGAGGCTTGATCTTACCCTCGCGGCGTGCCTTGCCCGTGTCTTGCCCCTGTCTTGCCCGTCTTAATCTTGGTTTTCCGGTTCGTCGTTTTGTGAATGTGGAATGGTCCCCAGTCCATTGGCCTGGCTGCCGTCTCATAGTCGGAACGCAGGTCGAGAGGAAAGACAGTTTTCTGTAAAGGTTGCAAGGCAAAGTTGGTAAAAGGGTTGGGAGGCGTTAACCCGTAGGATTTAAGATGGGCCCTAATGCAGTAGCTATCTGGTGGCATGGTTTCATTTGGAAGGTTCCCGCGACTGCACATATCACAGGCTAGGGCTTGGGAAATCACCAACAGCTCAACGCTCTGTATTAGAGTATCTTGTAGGATATCTGTTTTTCAGTTCACCCCAGAGCTTTGCTCCAGTTATAGGAATCTGTCTTCTTTGATGAGTTGACAGGGGATATGCTCAAAGAAAGGTCTGAAGGACGATGGACAGGTCTAATGGACAGGTCTGATGGACAGGTCTGATGGACAGGTACGTCAGATCTGGAGGTCAGGTCTGGAGGTCTGGGGGACCACTTCTCGGCTGCTGACAATGAGGCCTAGACTGCGCTTCTTTCGCCTCATTTGTCTCGCAAGATTTAGTCTGTACAGCTGCAAAGTCCCCTCTTGAAACTGACGCAATCGGCCTTCTGATTGGTCGGCCCACGCTGCAATGGTTCTGCAGTCTGCCGCTTCCGTCCATGATCCCGACTCCTCGACTCATTTATCGACTCCAACTCGACCATTCTAGCATCGCAGGGCTCTTCGCCCCTGCACATTATCTCCTTCTTCCTTTGGTGACCAATTCAAAACCGTCCTCGTCGATAACCGGCTGCTTCGCGTCAGAACCCGGATTCGTCCCCACATTGGGTTCACCCGCGTCCGACTCGTCCTCGTCCATTTCATCATTGCTCAGGTCCTCTTCCATCGACACGCGCTTCTTGAAATGGCCCGCCTTCTGCTTCTCCTCAAACCGCCGGTACATGTCGTCTATTCGGGCGTAGTCTTGCACCATGCACTCCCGGTACATCTTGAGGATGAGGTCGCCAATCACAAGCGCCGAGTCGTTTTCAACATGGGTGTCGAACTCGTCCACCATGGCATAGAGCAACGTCTCCTCGATTAGCCCGACATCCACCACTTTTTCCTGGAAAAGTTCCACCACGATGGCGGAGATCCAGTCGCGCTTGTCGCTGGAGTTGGCGCCTCCCCACGAATTCTCCACCGCGAGGTTGAGCTCCTCCCACTGGTAGACAGCCATGCACACGCCGAGCTCGAGCTTGGCCTGCTGCTTGGGATCCTTGAACTGGAGGCTAGGCTCGTCGGTCTGTACGAAGTCTGCGGGGTCAATTTCCGTCATGGTGTTGAAGGATGCGAAGAGCTGCGCACAGAAATTTATCGTCCGCGCACCACGTGACGGGCCACGATGGGGACACTGAGCGCGAGGCCCGCTACTGCGTATTAGTTTGTATGCAGCACTGGGATGACAGTCCTGCATATACTGATTCTCTTGCGTTTGACTCCGATAGCTTCGTATGAGGGCCACGGGCTTACTCTTGGGACCTTGAGCGTCTTCAGATTTACGGATTAGTCATGGATTTCTTCCGGGCACCACTTAACTGGGGTTCAGTGATTACTCAGAATCAGCAGGGTGTTGTCAATCCGCGCGCGCTTCTCTGTTTATACCTGACGGGCGGAGTTTAGTCTCGGCTCCTCCTCGGCTCTGGTCCATGCCCGCCCTCGGAAACAGGGACACATGGCAACCACTAAGTGTGTCGCACCCCATGCATCTCGGTGCTGTGGTGTACGGGTGTGCACCCAGTGCAACTCCTTCAACATCTTCAGCCCTCGTCTGTATGCAGTCAGAACATGTGTCGAAGGTTAAGGACTGAGCGTGCCGTTTCCTATCAGAGTGACGAATGCGTATTTTCAAAGCGGCCTAATATCCCTAAGTGTTTGGAGGCCAGCTCCAATACTATAAAAGGAGGGTGTCCAAGCTTATAAAAGTGTCAGTTAAAGCATGGCGGTGAGACATGCCCACAATGTCCACCTATTCCAGACCCACCAGAATCCCCAAGAAGCTCTTCTCGTGTGAGTTCAAGTGATAACTCTCTTGGGCCCGTACAGTCCAGCGGGATGCATAAATAGAAGACACCATGACGTCACCCCTTGACTTTAGTCAGAGCTACTCTCCCTGGAAGCTATACGGGAAACCGCATCAACCAAGTCACGAGCCGGATAGAGAAAGTAAGACTGGTAACATGCAGTGTCTGCAGGTGCACTAATTCTCATGTTCCTCCAATCGGACATAGTCGAATAAGTGGCGCACCCGCCTCTTGTTTGTCCTGCAAGATTTTAGTCTGTGCAGTTGAGAAGCCAACTCCTCTTGAATTTGACCCAATCGGCGGTCTAATTGGTCCACCGACGCTGCACTTGTTCTGCAGTCTCCGCTTCCGTCCATGACCCCGATTCATCGACTCAATTTATCGGCTCCTCGACCTCCAACTCGACCTCCAACTCGGCCACCCAAATCGACCATCCACTATTTTGGCATCGGAGGGTCTCTTCGCCCTTGCACGCTATCTTCTCACTTGATGACCAAGTCAAAACCGTCCTCGTCTAGAAGCGCCTGCTTCGGGTCAATATCCTGATTCGTCCCCACATCAATGTGTTCAGTCTGACCTGACTCGGCCTCGTCCTTTTTCGGGTCCTCCTCAATTGCCTTGCGCCTCTTGACCTGCTCGGCCACCTGTTTCTCCTGGAACCGACGGTACATCTCGTCTATTCGGGAAAAGTCCCGCTCCCTGCACTCCCGGTACATCTTGAAGATGAGATCGCCAGTCACAAGCCTCGCATCGCTTTCAAATTCAGGGTCGAGGTCGTCCAGCAGCAGTTGCCACAACACCTCATCGATCATATCGATATCTAGCGCGTTCATTGAGTTGAAGAGATCAAGCAACACGGTGCCCGAAACATATTCTCGCCTCTCGCGCGATGGAACGAGTCCCCCCGCGAGGTTGAGCTCCTCCCATTGGTAGATGGCCATGCGGACGCCGAGTGTGAACTTGGCGTTCTGCTTGGGATCTTTGAATGTGAGCACGTCCTCATCGGTCAGCACCTCGTCCCAAGGGTCAATGGTCGACATGGTGTTGATAAAGCGACGAGGTGCAGTCACCACAGATATTTATTGTCCATGCACCGCGTGTCGGACTACGAAATGTGCGAGCGTGTACAGGCGTGCGACTGCATTTCAGGATACATATAGCATTGAAAGACCTCGCATTGAGCCAAGAGCGACCACATTCGCAGTTCATGGTGCCGCTGAAACAGGGGTGCCGCTGAAACAGGGGTGCAGCTGTAGCAGGAGCACACCTGGCACTCCTTGGGCTCAGTGAATGACCGCTCGGAACCTATGGGGGTTTGTCAACCCGCGCTCCCGCTTCTCTATACATGGCGGGGTGAAGTTGAATTGCCACTCCTCCCCGGCTGCTTCCATAGCAGCCTGTCCTCGACATACGGGGTTAGGGATGGCGTATCTGCTCCTGTTGCGCGCACGGTACTGTGGTGTACGGATGTGACGCAGCGCAACCCCCTCAACATTCGACCTTGCTTCATTTGTATGCAGTCAGAGAATGCAGTGCCCACAATCAGAGTCGAACTAGTGGCTGCCAGCTTCAAGAGATGTATACATGAGTGGTACATCCTAATACGAGCTAATGCCTTAGAATATTTCAAGAACTAAGGATTCATGCAAGTAAGTACTAAAACGTCTTTTTCATAACCCAACTAAGAAACACCAGCATAATTTCAAGACATCTTTGCATACGATGTCCGAGAAGTCACACAGTTCGGCGGCTGATTCTAAAAGGGGAACGTGGTCATGGTACCGTAACCAATCACATAGGGACAGTGGGAATAGTGGTGATGCTAATTCCAGCTGAGAAAAGGTCACGTTCTTCATCGTAATGTCCTTATTGTTTACCCAATCAGGGTAAGGGGCATCGGAGCACGACTTGTTGCTAAAGAATTTACACAGGTAGAGGGAGTTGACTTCGAAGCCACCTACGCTCCTGTGGTACAAGTTAAAGCTTACGCTTGCCTACGCTGCTATGAATGGTATGACAATTCACCAAATGGATGTTGAAACCGCTTTTCTAAATGCGAACCTCCAAGAGTTTATATGAAACAACCTTCTGGATATGATGATGGCTACAAAATTCAAAAATGGAAGAAAACAGACTTTTCTTAAAACTCAACAAATCTTTTTATGGTTTAAAGCAAGCACCACTTAATGGCACCAGACCATTAAAGAAACACTTATGAATCTCGGATTCAGAAACTGTCTGAACGAACCTTGTCTCTTCAAGAATACCTTAAGAAGCTATTAATAGCTCTTTATGTTGATGACCTAACTTTGGCAAGGATATCAGTGAAATTACTGAGATCAAGAAATCTTTGGGTAACACCTACAAGAGGATAGATCTTGGAATTGCCCGAAAATTCAGTGGAATTAAGCTTCTCATAAAAGAGGATATATTTAAATCCATATGGGTGACTATGTTGAATCGCTCCTAGAGAGCTATGATATGCAAAGATGCAATTCAGTGATGGTTCCGGCTAATAACGAAAATTTGACATAACACTTGCGAAATCCAACGCACCGGCTGGTGAATATCAGAGATGCCTCACATCAGATCCATTGAATTTCATGCAAAAGTGTCTGTTACCTTCAGGAAGTGTGCCCATATTTTTACGATACATGTGTAATACTCAAGGGACTCACTGGATATTTGTTGATGGATTATGTGTGGGCTCCAAGCCCGCGGAATTAGATGCGGTTTCGGGATCTCCTTCCTACATGTCATGCCTTGTGTGCTTCCAATTCTTTGGATTTGCAGCTGGCCAGCTCAGACTTGAGTGGAAAGCAGAGAACTCATTTGGTGGTCCATTACGAATTGGTCAGCGAAACTTTGCTGGTGTGTAATGCTCCATTGGTGACCATGCAAGTTTCGGCGTCATAACGTTCATTCCGCACATGGAGGGATTTTGTCCAGTGAGACGAAGCAACAGTTTCAGGGATACTGGGCTGGGCTGACTCGAAGGCTTTTTTGAACCAATTGATGCTAAAGAAGGAGCCGGATTGACTCGAGAGCGAGAATAGCTCCTCGTGTTTTACTTGATACCGGCTCTGAAGAGGCATCGTGCCGTCTAAACTGCTTCGGGCATCGCCCTACCACGGGTGCAAATTTTTGTCCACCCTGAACCGAGACCCCCGCTTCTGGTGCCTATGGTGGGAATCCTTTCTTGACCCACCCGAATTTGAGATCCTAAACCCAAATTTGCGATTAACCATGAGAACGTCATTGATAGATTCTTTAGTACGCCGTTGCCTCTGGCACCTTATCTCGCTGAAATGGCCCCAATCGGGCCAGCTTCGAGGTTGCATCCAATAGGCCGCGAGTGGTCACCGCAGGTATCACCTCGACAAGATGATAGTAGCCGCTCCCTTTGCACCCATGGGCTGCGCACGAAAAAAGCAAAGCGGGAAAGTTTGAAGTGGCCGGTGGCTGTGATCTCTTCGGGTTCGAACGAAATATGATTCTCGCTGTGAAGCCAACTCTTGACGTCCAGCAACGAATCATCGGGGCTAAACGTAGCTTCAATCGTATCTCCAAGCATTGTTCTTATGGAGAATGTGCACCTTGTTCCGGAAAGGTCCGCAACTGGCGTCTGCGCGAGCCTCCCGACAACATAATGCTGATGATTCTCGAGGAAAGTGCTCCAGGCCACAGCAGACGGGCACGCGGACACCATGTCTTTTTTAATCATGACACGACTGTAATCGGCACACGTTAGGCACTTTTGCAAGAGAAGCAGGTGGTCGCGAGACATTTGTGAAACGGAGTATCGGTCATTAGTTGGCTAGCTACTTTATGCGGCTAAAACTCTTCCACTTGATATTATGTTTGTAGTCCTGAGACTCCAGATACCTCTCAAGGCCAAATGTAAAACACTTGGATCACGCAAGGCGCGTCCTAAGGTACCTAAGAGGAACTACCAAACACGGAATTATATACCGAAGGAATAGGACTGGTAAGCTTATTGGTTACAGTGACTCAGACTTTGCCTCTGAGCCTGATGCCAATTCAAAACTACGGGTTTTCTGATAATGCTCGCAGGTGGATCTATCAGTTACCGTTCCAAGCTTCAATCAATTACGACAAACTCTACTACAGCTGCAGAAATGGTAGCCCTCCATGTTACTACATCTCAGCTCGAGTGGATTTCAAACCTTCTTAGAGAAATTGGTCATGAGCACGTCTGCCATTTGTTCTGTGATGATCAGGGCTCATGCGTCACTAATTGACCAGGCTTTGGCTACCTTAACTACTTTATTCCATCAAGTACAGGCTGTTTACATTTAGACCTGCTGCGGATACGAGCGCCACTTGGCATGGACAGATGTGAACTTCAAGGCTTGAAGTAGTGTGCTGGCCTACAAAGTAATTCGCCGGTTTTCCTAAGCCTCTTTAATCCATTTCGGGGATGTCGAATGTATAAAATAGAGCTCATTTTTGGCAACTGCAGTACACGCGTGAAATGAGTACCTCAACCTTTCTTTCTGCCACATTAGGGTGAAAAGACCTTTAAGAATGAAAGCCTTACAATAGGTTCTTCGTATATTTATGTAGATGAAAGGAGTTTCGCAAAACGGCATCATGCACTTTTGCACTCGGTGCACCACAGTTAATGCTCCACATTGATGACGATCTTGCCCATGTGGTCCTTGCTCTCGAACTGCTTGAAGGCCGCGTGGACCTCGTCCTGTGAAAACCCAAACTCCCTCTCAACCGCCATTGGCAACTTCTTGACGTGGACAAACTTGACCAACTCCTCGAGCAACTGCTTGGAGCCCACGGCGATGCCCCTCACGGTGACGCTTCCGGCGAGCACCAACCTGGCCACATCAGGGTGAACCTTGGGCGTCGACAAGAAACCAATGATGCCAATGTCGCCGCCTCTCCTGGTGGAGAGAATGGACTTCTCGATGGTGCCGCTTCCGCCGTTCTCGAACACATAGTCAACCCCTTCGCCGTCGGTGATTTTCAACACCTCCTTCTCCCAGTCAGGGTGCTTGGAGTAGTTGACTGTGTGGTCGGCTCCGTACTTCTCCTTGACCAACTTCAACTTCTCGTCCGACGACGAGGTGATGATGGTCCGCGCGCCCGCCGCCTTGGCTAAGATCAATCCGGTGATGGAAATGCCGCCCGTGCCAAGCATCAACACCGTGTCCCCCGCAGTAAACCTCTTGCCGCCGTAGAGCGTGTTCCACACCGTGACACCGGTGCACACCATGCAGGCCGCCTCGCCGTAGGACAAGTGGGTGTCCTTTGGCAACTTGACGAGACTGTCCGCGTTCACAGCCTTGTACTGCTGAAGGAACCCGTCTTGTGGGGCACCCCAGCCATTCTCCCAGTCTCTCTGGACCCCATAGAAGTTGGTGGGATCGAAAAGTGCAACAATCTTGTCGCCAACCGCAAAACCCTTGACGCTGGAGCCAACCTCAACGACGTCACCGGCCGCGTCCGAGCACGGAACGACCTGGTCCTTGATTGGGAACCCGTAGGTTCGGTTGGCAACAGCATAGTCACGGTAGTTGAGCGAAAGAGCCCTGACCTTGATCAACACCTCATTATTTCCGACCTTAGGAACCTGCTCCTGGAACCGCTTGATGTCTCTGTAGTCCTTGCCCTCGGTGGAACGGTAAACGATGTTAGCAGACATTTGGAATTTCGTTGATGGTTGTATTTTAGTGTAGTCTGGTGAGATGAAAAATGGTGTAACCGGGATGAGCCTGCACTTATAGTTGATTCCGGGTGGGACCTGTCATGACAATTTGCAAACCACCCCATACATTTCTGTTACTGCTGCGAATTTGTCAGCGCCCAGTTGCTGCTTAGAAATTGCTGCATCTCTCAGGGCACGCTGCACGCAGCTGCACGCAGCAGTCAGTTTCTTGCAGGTGACAGGAAACTGACACTGACTCGCCGATGCCGCTTCTTCACCGGATCGTGTTTCTGTGCATGGGGTGTGTTTGCTCGAGGAAAAACGTCCACGTGCAAGTGCTTGGCCGACGCAGATCCCGTTTGGGTTGTTTGTAGCCGAGGATGGCTTCGGGCGGTGTTGAAGTACGACTACAGATAAATGCGGGAGGGATACTCTTTCCGGAACGCACTGCCTCGCTGGGCACTGCATGTCCCGGACTGCATACAGGCGGATTGAATGTTGCGCATGCACTTCTCTTGGCCTGCACTCTGACTCCAATGATGCTGGTATGTGATCATATGCTAGTGTTTACGCAAGAATGGTCATGGTATTAGGAACACTAAACTGGGTATTCAGTGATTGACCACTCAGAATCAATGGCGTGTCAATCCGCGCTCCCGCTGAGGTATACCTGACCGGCGGAGTTGAATCTCCGCTCCCCAATGGGCTGTCACATCCTACAATGTTCCAGCCCAATCAGAAATGAGAAACAGATGGCCTGTAATCCTGAGCACAGGCTGCACCTCCCATGCAATCAGCCTCTCTGTCTGTGGTGTACGGGTGTAGCTCCCGACATTGCAGACGTGGACGACCCAAGTCTGTGTGCACACTCTATGCACAAGAGCTTAGTTAGAACAATGTCTCCTTCACCAAGCGGTTGCAATGGCGATGGCGCAGCCTAAAACGGGCGCGGGAAGGCCCCTCTCACTATTTAAGGAAGGGACTGCCGCCCCAAAGTAGGGTAAATTATCAGGCGACGAAGAGAGCTTAGTATTTGGGATGCAAGAAACAAAAGGATGACCACAGAAGTTCCCGAATTAAACAAGTTGGTAGAAGACAACGTGAGAACTACATCCGACTAAGGGAGAGTACATAACAACTCTCGACACCTCGTTTATTATTATAACTTGACCTGTTAGACTCCCCATGGGTAGTGCGCTCCCCATAGGTGCTTTGTTGAACTGTGATGCGCGTCTCGTTTATTATTATAACTTTACCTGTTAGACTCCCCATGGGTAGTGCGCTCCCCATAGGTGCTTGGACTGTGATGTGCTGCTAGACGCGGCATGACGTCGGACCTTGCCTCTAGGCTCGGTCCCAACCGCCTTGTTTCCCTTCCTCTGAGTTCTAGACCGGTGAGCCCTTATCTCGATGAGGCTTACCCGGTCGACCACTCGGCACGACTAGCCCCATTAAGGCTCTAACGCCCGAACACGGGGGCGCAGTCGTGGCCAACATTTCTATGTAACTCGGGTGATTTCCCTGTTTTACGGATCATCAACAAATACATCTCTCTAAGTGCTCACGTCTTACGCGAACCTGACACATATGGTGCTAATATCTATTTTTTTATTTTTACCAATAAAATGATATATTGATGGACTATATCTTATACGTATATGCCTCAAAATATATATATCCTTTGGATCCAATATCAACGAATCCACCTTCTCGTAAGTACATGTCGTTAAAACAACTTCAAAAGAACATAACAATATCTATTTTTTTTTTATATTGTAGGCTGTGTGACATGAGGTCGTTCACAAGGTTATCATGGGTATGGGTTCAAGATATGCATATCAGAAGCGTAAGTGTCTTACAAGTTCCTCGAAGGGATAGTATTATACGTTGTCAAGATATTGATATTGGATCATGTCATTCATGTGTGCAGGGGTACTATCGAGCCAAAAATAACTTCGGAACTCAGACGGAACTCTTGAGAAGGAATTCGGATGTCGAGGGATAACGCAATCTAGAGGATTACATTACGAGCCAAGAGAGTATGCTGGTGAAGGTGGAATTAGGAATATTCAGACCGGGAAAGAATAAAGTGAATCTTGATGTGTGCTCAGGGAAGAGCTGCAAGGAAGTGAAGGATGAAGATACAGAATAGGTGTGGGAAAATCTTATGCTCGGAGCAAAGAGAGATGCGATATGAGCATTACTCACCAGGTCTAGCGTCTGAATCTGGCCCGAACTCAAAGTGTACGCCACATTGGGCTTTAATGCCAACTTCGGCCTTTTTCCCTTGGTTGTACCCACCGAGATGCCCGACTCGTTTATTTTCGAGTTATAGCTCCGAAAAGATTCCATTAAACTTTCTCTTTCTCTGGAAGCAGCGTTATTACCAGCAGAAGAGCGCCTTCTGCGCAGGATCTTGGCTTGTTCCGTGAGCTGGGCTAAGGAACGCTGGTTGGCCACAAACCGGATGTACTTCAACTCAATCACGTACTTGCCCTCCTTGTAGTACTCCAGGTACTTGAACGACTTTTTGTAGTGCCAACCCAAAACGGTGTGGCATTGCAGGCACTTAATCTTGTTAATCAAGTAAATGCCCGTATCCATAGACGTTTCCGTGTCGATTGGGTCCTTGTGAATATTGATGAGCCGGTCGACTAAGTATGACTTTCCCGACAGACCTCTAAACTGGTCCGAAAGAATCAACAGAGATCCGATATTGATTATCAGGACGTGAAACCGTTGAGGTATTTGGAGAAAGTCTAGGAGAAACACAAGAGTGCAGCACACATGACTGAGATATCACTACAGACCGGGAATTAGACCAGAAAGTGTCAATCGACTGGAAAGATGTTCAAGTGCTTGAGCCCATCTGAAAATGTCATGGGAAGTCCCATATCATGGTCGTCGAAGCTGCAAGGGACAATAGGTGCGTCTACTGGAGAGCAAGAGCTATTGGGGTGTTTTTCGGGCAACAGAGAGGCATGTGTGATTGTCGACAAGGTTGTAAGAGACCATAGCAGCGTCTGCTGAGAGCAAGTGTCATTTGGGTCCTTGGGCAGCGGAGAGGCATTTTTGATTGAGGAATCTCATGAAGGAAGAATCACACAATGCAAGCGACGTCCCGCGAAAAAGGCAGCGTGGCGTTAACAAGAGAGGCATCAGAATAAGAGACGACTCTGGGGGCCAAGTATAGTTTTGATATGATAAGTTCCAGTCAATGCATTAGTAGACAATAAAGCTTAACAGACCTTTTCAGTTGCATCATGGCGGAATGGAGCCCTGGCTGAATGTCCATGGCTGAATGTCCGTGGCTGAACGGGGGTCTTTGACACGCCATATACTCCTAGCAAGCAAGTTCAGTATTCCGTTGGTGGATACGAGATGGGTGGAATATTCAAGGAAATCCCGCTCCTGATTGAGGGTAAGACAGGAGGAATCTGAAAGTGTAAAGTCTAGTAATAGACCCACACACGAATAAGATGGTTGCAGAGTATGCAAGAGTCGCAGTGCAGCAACTGCTCGCATCGCGAATGTTCGCAGTGACGAGACTGAATGCCCCGCGATCCGCAAAACACCCGTGCATCCCGGTATCATGCCCGCTAGGTCCTCTAGATCATGCCCTTGCCCTAGATCATGTGCCCCACTTCCCGGTCCTTCCGCAAGAGTCCTCGCAACTCATCTTCCGAGATGTTCAATGCAATGCTTCGATACCGCTCGCTGCGCACGTTCTGCTGCGTTAGTAGGCCCTGGTCCACCAAGTCATTCACAACATAACTGAGATGCCGCATGCGAATGTCTCCGCCGTAGAGTAAAGACACCATCGTGGTATCCGCAGGAAGATCCCCCAAAAGCGGCAGGGTTTTTGTCTCAAGCATGAGCGTGTTCTTCATCTCGTCGAGAATGTCGCCCAACGGGTTCTCTCCGCATCCCGACCTTCGCATTCTTAATAGCACGCCAACCAAAAGTAGCTTCGACGCAAATGGCAATGTCTGTACAAGCCGGGCCGTGGGCGAATTGACGGTTTCTGTGATGGCGATACCAATGTGCTCGATCTTCACGCCGTAGCTCTGCTCGGCCTCCGGAACATCGGCCGTGTTCTCTGTTTCCAAGTATTCTCTCTCAGCAATCTCCACTGCCCGCCTGCAAATGGTCAAAGCTCTGCGGGCATCGCCGCTGACAATGGCAACCTTTTTCGAGGCAAAGCGCATGGCGTCGGGCGTGATTTCCACGATTCGCTTGTTTGTTTCGCTGAGCATCCTCAACCGGTTCTCGATGATCGTCCCTAACTGCTCCTCCGTGTAGCCACGGAACGCTATCCTGCGGAGCCCTAAACGGGACGCAATCTTATTGGAAAACACTCTTTCGGGTAAATCCATAGTGTTGGCCACGGCAATCACAATCAACTTGGAGTGCTGGTATGTGGGCCAGTTGAAGAAGTTGTATATCACCTTCTGGTTCTTGGTCACCAATTGGTCCAACTCGTCCATCAAAATAATGAGCGGTTTTTTGATATCCTTTCCGCGGGAGAAGTACTCCTCCAAAAGAAGCGCCGCATTGGAGGGCGTGACTTTTATTCCGGTCAAGTGGTCCCACAATTTTTCGTATGCCGAATTGGGCGTCAAGAGCTTGAGCGAGTTGATTTCCAAAAAGTCGAATTCGTCCACATACCCACTTTGCACGTTGTCTCGAAGCGCAGCCACAACTTCCCTGATGGTCGCGGTTTTACCCACCCCAGGCATGCCACTGATGTAAATGCATGTTCCGATTTGCTCCATGATGGCGCTTTCCAAATTCATGTAAAGCTCATCGAACTGCTCCTCTCGACACGGCAAGTGGTTCACGCGTGTAGAAGTATGGAGCTTTTCCTTCAACTCCAGGAATGCCT
Source organism: Metschnikowia dekortorum (assembly GCA_009756545.1). Classification (NCBI taxonomy): domain Eukaryota; kingdom Fungi; phylum Ascomycota; class Pichiomycetes; order Serinales; family Metschnikowiaceae; genus Metschnikowia; species Metschnikowia dekortorum. The sequence continues at coordinate 112,391 of WFIU01000007.1, forward strand.
CGGACGCTGGACTTTCGGCCGTATCCGACATATCAGAATTTCCACGTGAAAAACTGGGTAAGCTGGAACGCTGGCTTCCGGTTTTGACTTTGAACCATCTGTTGACGGGCGACAAAACGTCCACCACTTGCTGGAACATATCACTACCCCTGGCCGAGTCCCGGTTGCTTCTTCGTGGAGTCTCGTTCTTTCCGTGAAGGGTTCTTTTTTTCCGGGGTGTCGATATGGACTCCGCCTCCGACTCCGAATCTGCCTCCGACTCCGATTCCGACTCTAGCTCAGCTTCCGGATCAGATTCAGAGCTCTCCGCATATGACACAGGCTTTTTGGATGGTTTTCTTTTTCTCGATGACTCCACAACTGCACGTTTCCGGGGGGAAACAATTATCAGTGTCTTCTCTACGATAGCAAAAACAGCCAGAGCGTAGTCCGCCTTCAATAGTTCAACCCACTCGGAGTAGTCAAACGGTTCAGACACATGTTCCAAACTCAAGTCGGCAGCACGGCAACAGAAGAGGTCAGACCCATTGCGGCATTGACTTCGGGATTTTATGTCCACTTTCCTAATGATTTGGCTGATATCCACACGAATGTTTTTGGAGAGCAAGACATATTCACAGCCAGGGATTCCAAGGTCGACTTCCGAGCGCTGCAGGTCTTTTGTGAGGCCCTGGTCATTCAGTTCTTCTCGTCTCACTTCCGGTATATTTTCTCCTCCATTGTTCGACGAATCCGAATTTTCCAAAGCTTCTGCGTTGACCATGGGGAGAACCCATAACTCGGCTTTACCCAGGAGCGCCAACGTCAAGCTTGTAATGACTGCAGCAAATCCCGTTTCTGCATTGGTCCCCATCTCAACTTCGGGGAGGAAGTCCAACTCGCCAGAAGCATCAGAATTGATAAAGATGGAATCTCCCACGGAGAGTACAGCCTTGTCACTGTCCCTGGTGAGCGAGGGGTAAATGTTGGCTGACGGAACTCCTCTCCGGGTTCGTCGAGTCAAGGGCGCTGAATCGTCGTGATCCTGCACGATGCGCCATTCGCCCATATCATTGAACCGGGCCATTGTATGCAGACAGCCTTGGTAGGGTTCTTGGGAATTGTGCGGGAGATGCTCTTCAGAATGGGGCAAATTGGATGCTCCTGGAATGATTTGTAGAGGATGGGGCGCTTCAACGAGGTGCGCATTGTTGATCCTGCACAGAGCACGCGGCACCATCATTGGGACTCGAGACGGTGTCTAGGGGCCCGGAGCATGCGGTAAGAAGCCGTTCACGGAGTCGTGTGTGGGTCAACTTAAACCAAGGGCCAAGGGCCTACAGATGCCGGGATTTGCAAAAGCCCATGGGCGGATCCAAGGTGACAGCGAAGAAGGAATCACTTTGTCATGAATACACCATGGCCTTTTCACTCTCATATAATTCGATACACTCATTCTTGTATCAATAGCGATGTTCATTAGCCCAAGCTATCAGCATCTATAGCTTATCAATGGGTGGACCTAGACCCCTAGAAATCAGTTGAACCTTAGTTAAACCTTGAAGCCACATGCAGCACATCGATGTATGCTTGTTATCTTTGAAAGATGTCACGGGGTTGATGGTTAGGCGAAAGTCTTCACCCAATGGCTCGGCTTGTTGGGTTCGAGCTGATGCTATGCTATATTTTTATGTTCTGTTTGTCTGTGTGCCCTTGTCTAATTTTGTTTATCTGACCTTATTATCTGCGTCTGATTGTCTATCTGACTTTCTTATGTGAACTGTCTGTCTTTGTCTCGTCTGTTTAACAGACTAATTTGTTCTCTGTTTCTCTCTGCTTCTCTGATTCTCTGCTTCTCTGATTCTCTGATTCTCTGATTCTCTGATTCTCTGATTCTCTGATTCTCTGATTCTCTGATTCTCTGATTCTCTGATTCTCTGATTCTCTGATTCTCTGATTCTCTGTTTCTCTGATTCTCTGATTCTCTGATTCTCTGATTCTCTGATTCTCTGATTCTCTGTTTCTCTGATTCTCTGATTCTCTGATTCTCTGATTCTCTGTTTCTCTGATTCTCTGATTCTCTGATTCTCTGTTTCTCTGATTCTCTGATTCTCTGATTCTCTGATTCTCTGTTTCTCTGATTCTCTGATTCTCTGATTCTCTGATTCTCTGATTCTCTGATTCTCTGATTCTCTGATTCTCTGATTTCTCTGATTCTCTCTCATTCCTGTCTGAAACTGCGTCGGTCCAAAGTCTACTCCAGATCAGGCAGTAGGTTCATATTCCGAAGATGGCCCCTCACAGAGCCACTTTACTTGTACACGAGTATAGGCTCACCGACGTTCACAATCTCCTCAATGTTTAACTTCAAATCAAATGCCTTGGACAATATAATCTTAAAGATCTTCTGCACATTGATGGAATGGCTCGTGGAGCAGAATATCACCGGCAGCCGCATGGCCTTGCCAAACTTCTTGGCCTGCACCGTGACCTCGTGCTGGTCTTGGGGCAGCAAGTCAATAAACTCGTCGTACTTGGTCCCCACGAGAAACGGAATGGCGGTTTTGTTGAAGCCTCGCACCTGACGGTACCACTCCTTGATGGAGTTGAGCGTGGACTTCCGCGTGAGGTCAAACATAAATAGGATGGCCACGGCGTCATTGGACACGAGCGGCAACATGTTGATGAATTCCTTCTGGCCGCCGAGATCCCAGATCAGGAATGTGATGTTGGTGCTGCGGATCTGGATCTTCTTGTCCATGAAGTTGACGCCGAGCGTCTGGATGTAGTCTTCGTCGAAAGAGCCCTCGACGTATTTGACCATGAGGGACGTTTTGCCGATTTGGGAGTCTCCTATGAGGCCCACTTTTAGAGCGACTCTGCGGTTAGTACGGGGGAGGACGGCCAGAGGGCGCCAGCGCGGAGCAGCGGGTGGTTCAACCAAAGAAGGATGCCAAATAGCCCGTGCGGCGCGGTGGGCAGAGAGACGCCGGTTTATACACACTGGTTGCTTTGTTCGGGTTCCATGGCGTTGTTATTGTTGGTCTGTGGCCTGTAAGCCAAGCGCGAGACACCCGTGCACCGGGCCCCGCCTTCGACCACTGACCCAGGCGAAGGTCGGCAGGGCGTGCCGCTGCACAAACACAGGTGTTTGGCAAACCGAGTGCCGAAGAGCTTCTGGATCTAGAGCCGCTGGACCTATTGCCGAAGAACTGCTGGATCCACGGCCGAAGGAGCTGGAGTGCAGGAGCGGCGGATGCAGGACGGGCCAAAGAATACGCTAGAGAGTTCCATTCACAAATTAAAATACCAAATAACCTTACAATCCGAACAAGTCCAATTATTTTCCATGACGAAGATCACGTCGCTTATTATTAGAAGCAAAATGTGCTCTTATTTATTGCCACAGGTGCAAATTATTAGTTTACCGCCTAAGATGCGACCATTACATTATCTAGAGACAACTACGGAATCATTATATCATCGAAAAGATGCCGTTATTGAAGGAACCAGGAGAAGCTACAAAAGCATTAAAAGAAACGGATTAAGTGACACCGAATACTAAAAGACCAAGGAAACAATCAGTAATGGATCAGCGGAATTGGAACGAATGTCCGTGAGTGATTTGCAGATCGGGTTCCTTGACAGAGATTGAATTGAGAAATGAAGTGGTTGGACCAGAAAAGTCGGGCCAATTACCGTTGAATGAATCGGGAGATATGGAAGCTGGACCAAATGAGTTGGGACAGCTGTCTGTATCGGCCTCGAAAAGATGATTGACAATACAGGTAGTCGAAACAGGGGATCTGGGGCAAATTTACGTGAATGGCACGATCGGTGAAGGAGTTGGACCAAACGACTTGAGACAGCTGCCTGTCACCACAATGAATGAAGGAGTAGCTGGTTCCAATGCCCAGGATCAGGACTCCGTGAAAAAAGAGATCTGAGCGAGTCAGCCAGTAGTCTCATTGGTTGGTCGGTTGGACAATCCGACGCCAATGCGCATAGGACTACTGTGGATGCTGCTTAAGAGGGGGTGGCTGGTCTGACTGTCCGAGACCAGGGCCATCTGAATGAAAACGATATGAACGAGTTAGCCGATAGTTCGATTTGGTCAGAGAACTATTGTGGATGCTGCTCAAATTGAAAGCAACAAAGGCGATGGACTGTCTGCGTTGGACTTCAGTAATGAAATCGTTTTGGTTCTTGATCAGGATACCCAGTCCTGAATGAGTCCATGCAGAGGAAACCTAAGCGTGCAACAGCTCAGAAGGCGTAAGAAAAATGGGAGTCTCTTAAATCCAGAAGGTGACGTCAGATTGCAATCATTTAGCTGGACGGCCGTACATCACAGGGGGAAGGGGTTTTAGGATTACCTGTTCGTGATGATATCAAACAACTCACCAGTTTAGGGGGAGTGTATCTCGATTTGGGTGTACTGCATGATGAAAGTGATGTCGAGAATAAGAAAATAGAACTGGTGAAGCGTTTACAGTTGGATGGTGGAAAGTGATCTATCATCGTTAGTTTGTCGAAAGTTGATTCCATTTGCACGCTACAGGCAGAACCTTAGGATGACGAGAAGGTACCAAAGACTTTTAAGGAAGCTATGCGCCGAAAAGATAGGATACTCCGCAAAGCATGTGATAAGGGGATGGGTGCTCGTGATAAGAACGGAAAATTTGAATTAGTGATACTACCAAGATGGCCGATAGGTGCCAGGTGGGAGTTTGCACTGAAGGATAGTGACTTACACAAACCAAGACGTGTGGTCTTGGGGAACTTCCAGGAGGAAGGTATTAACCATCAAGAGATCGAATAGAGGTGATACGATGATATTGAAAGTTGACAAGAGAAACAGATGGCTTGACAAGGACAGAATCAACCACTGAAGAAGTTACAGGACATCAGGCAATAGAAGAAGAAAGCGTCAGATAACACAACGGACGTAACGAACAAGGATCAAAGATATGAACGATAAGTTGACAGTTCCAGAAAAGATGAAGCTTGAGGACAAGCATCACAAGAGGAGGAGGATGTTAAACATAAGACCACCCATTATCCATATAAGATACTTGAGGACAAGCATCACTCCAAGAGGAGGAGGATGTTGGACGTGAGAATTCCTATTCCCAATCACAGGGCATGACTACCATATCCACGTGAGCTGTGCGAACGTGACCTGGTGTAAAGGCATGTTAGAAATATTATGCCACCTGGGACGTGAAGCCTGTATTCGCAATAGGGTCTGGGCTTCTAACTGCTTGTCAATGGTTCTGGATCGTTTCAGGAACGTTCCCGTCATTCTCCCATTTGCACGTGCGTCGAATTCGGTTCTTCAGGTAATTCCATTTCTCTTCTGCATCATTGCAGACTTGCAAATTTCATCTGATCGTACCCTTCTCGAGTGGTTCATGCCCCGCGTTGTTTCATCGTGAAAGCGAGGGTTCCTGGTGGGCTTCGCTACCAATGTTAGAATGATTTACAAATACAGGCTTAACGTCCCAGGTCGCATAATTCTAACAGGCTTTTGGAACTGGCACCTGCACGCTAGCCCTTCATGATACATTTTATGGAGATTCTGCCACCGTGCGTCTTAAAGATCTGCTCCCTTTGTTCGGCCTTTCCTAATGGGGACCGTGGGGTATTGGAGGCACAAGCAACGGGGCAATTAGGAGGCGGGTAACGTGACAGCAACACGCCAAGAGCTTCTAGAGGCGAGGCCGGCGTTTGGCCATGACCAGCCTGGCCAACGTTCGGATTGCGGGTATTCCAGGTTGAGCAGGGGCGGGTATACGTCCGCGAGGCTCATTGCAGAGTCCACGATTACTTGTTTGAGCTTTGTCTGAGACTGTTTCGTCCGAAGGTCCCAAGCTGGAACGACGGATTCAAAGGACGAAGAATGATGGATCATGAAGAATGATGGTACACTTTGGACATTCTACCGCGGCGAATACGGACCTTTTGGGACAAATGCCGCATCCGACTTAGCTGGCGTCGGACCCACCCCCACATTGAGAGCGGTCGAGGGCCTTCCCGGAAGTGCCGGCGCCATCAGAACAAACCATAGCCGACCGCCTCGGCAGCAAGGCGTCCCGGGACACCCCGTCGAGGACGCGATCAAGTCGAGACGATTCGGGCACGAACCCAGGTCAATTCCCCAGGCGAACCAACGCCACTGACCATTAATGACTGGACAGTCATCCTTTTCAAGGCATTATCGCGTGCCTCGGACGAAACCGCACTCGTCCATCCATCTAAACGGTGCAAACTCGTTCAAACATGGATGCTTCCGGTAGGGAGGTGTTAATCACGCTTTTGCCAAATAAGACCGGCGCGTCCCACCCCAAAGGCTCTGCCTCATCTAACCATTAGACCAAAGACTTCTGCCCATCTTCCAACAAAGAGCCTCGGGTCGTTTCCGTCAACCAATTAGATTGCACGGGGCAAAGGTCGGCTGCCGGTTTGCCTGCACTTATTTATCAAACCGGTCTTTCCCGTGACTTGGTCCACCAGATCACCCAGCTCAGGCCGCTAGTGGAAGTTGGCGAAAGTCGATTGCGCGGCGCTTTCTTCCTTTGTGCGCCGCACCGAGACGCCCCTGACACCAGTACCCCTTTTCGCAGCCGCGGCTGCAATCTTACCAGCTTTAACACCGTCTACGTGGAGGTCTACCATTGCGGCAACGCCCCCGCCATCGTTCACATTATAGACTGCAAAATCACATCCCAGTGACTGAAACACTCCAGGAAAGTCCGGCATATCCGATCCATTTTAGGAAATTGCAAGCGGACCATGGCGGTCAAAGGCTCATAACCGTTCTTGGTTTCTCTTTTCTGGGGCAGGAACCGTTGCATTTGGCATGAAATTCAGAGGGCCAAGTGATATGAAATGTACAGAAGTGATATCCTTGGTGTTGGCACCCCTCGGCTACTACCAGCCAGCTGTGCACAAGAGGCAGTTCACTCCACTTCACACTACAGCTGCTACACAACCTCTACGCCTGCCTCTCTTTTTGGAATTTAAAGGAGGCAACGTATGAGTACGCTTATGCCATCTATTTTCTGGTCATGTACATGGGAGGACAAATGTCATGGTCATCGAAATTGCAAAAGACGGTGGCATCGTCAGCAAGCGAGGCTGAAACCTTTGGACAAATTGAAGGGAGTTGCGAGCAGTCTGGTTGCGGGATTTCATGACTGAACGAAAGTCCAAGCAAAGGAACAACTATACGGATCTGGAACAACTATACGATCTGGAGCAACTATACGATCTGGAGCAACTATACGATCTGGAGCAACTATACGATCTGGAGCAACTATACGATCTGGAGCAACTATACGATCTGGAGCAACTATACGGATCTGGAACGACAATCAGAACATAGTCGAACAAGTGGCGACTGATGGGTTCAAGAGAGATGTGAAACATGCCGAGATCAAGTATCGGCCGGTGAGTTGTTACACACTCGTTAGCGGATTCCGGCTTCCATGCACCGTCCGGCTGTCTACAAGAACTAACACCTTTTGATGTGTCTGATTAGCGTGAATTCTGGCACTTTAACTATACGTTCGGTTCATCCTGGTCGCCAGTTCTGCCTACCAAGAATTGCCCACTAAAAGCCCTACATCCGTGAAAATGTTCAATAAAGTAACAAATTCTTTCTTCATAAAAAACGAGAAAGTATGCCGCATAATTTCTTCCATTAAGATTATCATTATACAGTATGTCTGGCATGCTCATTCGGATTTCCGGGCCGTACCCAGCTGCCTGTGGCCGAGATCAGCAGCTGGACCTTGCACATATAGAGAAAATGGGGGGCCACTGGTTTTGGGGCGCCTCCCAAGTAAGCATTAAACGTGCTTTGGATAGGAAGTGGCAGAGGTAACAGAGCCAGAAGCTCCGAGCTCCGAGCTCCGTAGTTGAAGCATTCGAAACCGTAAATGAATAGCCAGGTCTTGCTAATCGCCTATCGTCCACATACCAGGCCACAAGCCGGAGCTGTTCCGTAGTTGGGCAACATAACAGAAGCTTCGATCTAGCCTTGAGTGAAACAAAGCTTGTTCCAAGACGGCACCATTCCTGACCTGGTGAATGCGCTCCCGAAGAACTAATAATAACCGTTAAAGCTGGTATTTCCCACTTCTTTCAGTCTATTAATGTCTTGGTTTTCTCAAGACGTGCGCCATATTTGCTCCGCCAGGAATATTGAGCCATCACTCAATCTGTTATTCTGGTCCCTAGACAATGAAAAAGAGGTCCATTTCAGTATGAGATTTCTCTTTGTTGAATGGGTGCACCCTATGATAAATACCGCAGTATACGCTGTATTGTGATGCTTTCAATCAGGCGATGATTAATCCGCTTAATTGCTGGCCTGATTGGTGCGTATCGATTCTTGACTGAGGGGCTTTGCATGCCTTTCCTGGACTACTACTGTTTTCCTCATACCATAAAACGGCGGTCCAGGTCTAGTCAACAATCTAGCCAGCCGACGCAGCTGTCCAGGAGCTGTCCAAAAGCTGTCTAATAGCTGTCCAAAGGCTGTCTAATATCTGTCCAAAGGCTGTCTAATATCTGTCCAAAGGCTGTCTAATAGCTGTTCAAAAGCTGTCTAAAAGCTGTCCAAAGACTGTCCAAAAGCTGTCCAAAGGCTGTCCAAAGGCAGTCCAAAAGCCGTCCAAAAGCTTACCCATGGGTAGTGGTACCAAGCTCACTCGTGGATGAGTGGAGTCGCCATGAGCCTTATGGCCTATAACCGTCAAACTTACTTATATACCGTTCAAATAATTATTTCTAATTTACAAGATGATGACGAAACTATTACAAATATAATAATAAAGTAATAAAAGCAGTCGTTATACCAGAGTCCCCACTGATGCTCTATATAAGAATTGATCTCATCAATGTGGCCGTTGTGATGCTTTTCGTCGGCTCAAGTTCCATGGCTAGATTCTCAATATTACCTACATCTGAATAAGATTTCTCTTTTTCTTGTATCATTAACTTAACGCTCTTTTTTCCCACCCTTAAGTGGTATTCATAAAACCTGCATCTAAAGGTGAGAGTCACGTGATAGGTCCTAAATGTTAAATATATACAAGGTTCTATTAAATCGTGGACATGTATATAACGTAAAGAAGTATGCGACAAGTGTAAGATACAATAGTAGGGGGCTTTTGCAGGCTTGGCTGACAGGCTGGACTTGTCCCCGGGAGGGTCATCATGGTGCATCGCGGGCTTGCGCTTTCGGCGACTTTCTTACCGCCGAGGTTTCAGTCTCCAAGCTATCCACGTCCCGGATCTCCTTATCGATTCCCTCGTCTCATTGGACTGGAACATTCTAGTATGTTACAGGCTAATGACGAGCGGAGATTCAACTCCGCTCAGTCTGGTTTAAATAGAGCAGCAGGAGCGCGGTTTGACAAGACCTCATTGATTCTGAGTGGACAATCACTGAACCCTAGTTAAGTGTCGCCAGAATATATTATCATGACTAGATTGAGACGTAATATGAGGAAGCTCTAGACTCCGAAAAGGAAGCCTATGACCCTCATATCGAGACTCAAAAGAAACAAAAGCACCAGATTGTGCGCGTCAGGCTGCACGCTCAACACCAACTAGTAAAAGTATTGTATGTTGAAGTGTGGGATGTGCGAACCTGTATTTGGGACTGCTCTGGATGCAGTCCAGCGCTTACGTGCAGACTACTGTATGGAGGATGCATAGGTGAAACATGGTGAGCGACATTCACACATTTCAGGACATCTGGTGCAGCTGAAACAGCGGCGAATGCACGAATATGGTATATGTAATATGCAAGTTCACTTACGAGCTCCCGTCGGCCGACTTGGGAGTTCCAGGAAAAGATATTTAAGTGCGGAATGCCCGCTCAGGTTTGAGGGGCATCGATTATGAAAGCTCATTCAGCGAGATCCTAGTATAGATAGATACAGAGACGAATAGACATGACCGAGATGATGACCCAAGTTCCAAACACTACTAGAATCATTAGGATACTAATGGTAGCACTGTTCCAGATTATGTGCAGGTGAGCGTGAAGCTCAACAGTGCCACACCCGTCGGACTCAATGTGAGTGATATCTGCAACCATAAAGGTTGATAACTCTTCCTTGAAGGTATGCAACTACTCTAGTAGTTGACCATGTGAATGTCACTGGATCCCATACAAAGGCTACGGTACGTAGCAGATAAGAGTAACTGTTGGAACGTGAGAATCAATGCCCCTGCGGGCACTGCATGCTCACATGACTGTGTACAGATGAACCAAGGGTGAAGGGGTTGACGACCCAAGTCTGTGTGCACACTATGCACAAGAGCTTAGTTAGAAGGCATCAAACAATGTTCTTCCCTGTACCTCTTAATTGAGCGGTTGCAATGACGACGGTGCAGCCCTACAAGGGGCTGCGGCTAGTGAAGGCCCTTTTGCATTATTTAAGGAAGGGACCCCAAGGTAGACAAGAGCCATCCAAGCAGATCTTAGTACCATTGACAATACGATACAAGAGACTGACAATACACGATACAAGAGACTGACAATACACGATACAAGAGACTGACAATACACGATACAAGAGATGACTACAGAAGTTCCCCAATTGAAGAAGTTGTTGGCAGACAACTTGACAACTGTACCGTACTATGGGAGAGTACGTCATAACTCCCAACAGGTTGTGGGCCCTACGCTGGTTATCTCCAAAATAGAACTTCCATATTATCTTGTATTGTCAACGAAGGCTCCGATTCTCGAAGCTGAGTTTGTGAATGCATTGGAAACGTTTCCGGAACCTGAATACCTTTGGGTATACTAAGAAGGCGTGGACAGAGTGTTTGAAATCTTAAAGGGCAAACTACAGCCCATGTTACCTGAAGTTGAAGTTTTTGTGATGCACTATCTCCAGAATGTGGAGAAAGACATTCTCCATTTCGCTAAAAGACACATGTTCCCTCAAATCTACGCGAGAGTTGTCACTACTCAAACAGCTGGTGATATCCGGCGGTTCTTTGAAAAATATCAGCCAAATGACAAGAATTGGGAAGGTTACGTGTATCTTGCTGAGCACTGTCACATGGAGAGCCCTGAAAAGTTCATCACCACGCCCTATCGTGCTCATGTGGCAGTCCAGTACTTCATGTGTCTCTTTGCATATGGATATGATGCTAAACGTATCATCAAGGGATTAAACAAGTGTGTGAAGCATGACATGCTCGAGTTTCCCACCCAGAACTGTTCGACCCAGAAGGTTCGGCAATTTCTTGACCTGCTTAGATTTAATCTTCATGGTCAATGGTGAACCCATTCCTTGGCCTCTGATGACTTCATTACGGCCTGGATATAATGACTTCATTACGGCCTGGATATAATGACTTCATTATCGTCCTGCCTGGATATATTGACTTCAATAACCAAGTCGGTCGGAATTTCTTCGTTGCAACTTCCGGTCAAAACAAGTGTTCTGCTGCGCCGGCAAAATACATTCGTCAAAAGACCTTCCTTTATCGCGTCCCACTTGCAACAACACTGTGCCGTAACCCGTGATTCCATACAAGTATTGTTGGCTACCTTGAAATTGCATTGTTCAACAAATGTCTGAAAGAAGTCGATTCACGGCATGAACTGCACTGCCAGAGTCCCATACAAAGACCACGGCACGTGGTAAAGACGGGGTGGTTGATACATCGGCTGTTTTCTTGTTCCTCTTTGGACATTGAAAACAAATGTATCCGTTTTCTTGACAACGGAAACAGGTCTTCTTCAGATAGTCCGTCGGGTGGCCCTTTTCTTGACAACGGAAACAGGTCTTCTTCAGATAGTCCGTCGGGTGACGCTTGGCTTTCGAAACTTTTCCACTTTTCCGAACAGCCACAACACTCGGTGTCGTCGGATTCTCATTGAGACACGCGTGTACAGGATGTGATGTCGAAACTTTCTAAGAAATTCAACATGAAGTGGGTACTCAAAATTCCTGGGAATTAACTTGAATGTCGGTGCCCACTCAATATGCTTGGACCTTGAGGACTATATCTACAAGCTAAAAGTGCTGGAAAGGGAGCGGATTATACGCCAGGGGCACTGATTCTCACGTTCCAACAGTACCTGGTAGTTCATTCGATACATGAGTTATATAGACCCACCCATTCCTCCCTCCAAAAAGGAGAATCGAGGCAAAAACCGTCGAAGGACAAAAAAATGTTTGATTGAAATTGCAAAAGAAGTGGGCACGACAGTTTATTAGGGGGTAAGGGTAGCAGTTAAAAAGCAGACCAGGTAAAGTTTTAAAGTAGGATCTTTTTCAGTAGATAAAAAATAGATTCATATAAAAGATAAGCATCCAAGTTTGAGTTCTGTTTTTCAACATATCCATTGTTTGTATGCCTACTAATCTTCTTAGTATATTCGTAAGCCAATCTATCAGACATTAACAGTTGTAGGTGTTCAATATTTAGCATATCTTTAGGTGCACCTTTACAGTATTTATTTCCACCCCATCTCTGTTTAAGTATTAAGCATACTAGGACCAGCCATTATCGTTCTATGGATTCTTCCATTTTAATCAATATTGAAGATGTTCACACACACTAGGAGGATAGTCGCTCCTTGACTTTAGTCCGAGTCACTCCCCATGGAAACTCTACGGCAAACCGGATCATCCAAGCTATGACCCGGATAGGGCAAGTAAGGGAAATATGAGACTGACTCTTCGTCTTCTTCGGTTGAGATCTTGTCAATCCTTTTATGTCAGCTGGTACTGTTTTGACCATTTCCCACATTGATGGTAATACCGACCCAGTTCTCGGCTTCTCCCAAATCCCTCATTTTGAAGCGCCCGCTTATATCTTTTGTCTTTGAAACTCCTTCCATGTTTCTTCCTAAGACTAGAATATCGTCAACATAGAGCGCTATTAATACCAACAAGTCTGCAATTTGTATGCTATAAACGCACGGTTCATGGATGGCTCTTTTGAATGTAACGGATGTCATCTAAGAACCTAAGTTTTATCACAGAATTTTTAAATTCTTCTGCAATAGTTGATTTCTGTATAAGCTGTCAGTATCACTATATATTATATCCACCTTTAAATTTTCTGCATAGAGTATAATCTATATCTGGAAGCGCTTTGAAAGACCATTTGAGTCGAGTAAACAGGGTTTCATCTTTTCTATTCTCATCTTTTCTATCATCATCTTTTCTATCATCATCTTTTCTATCATCATCTTTTCTATCATCATCTTTTCTATCATCATCTTTTCTATCATCATCTTTTCTATCATCATCTTTTCTATTATCATTTATCATCTACATTCTAAGTAAGGTTTATTCAGCAAAGCATCACCCATGATTTTTCCATCTTCGCTTGTTTCAAGAATCTACTTGATTAGCCATCTCTTTACAATACTTACTTCTCTATCTATTGATTTGTACGAATTTTCCATAGCCACCAGCGTTGAGCCTTTTGCTATCATTCTTATTGGACATGGCTTATCGCAGCCGCAGTTCAGGTGGTTACTATTAAGAGGTCCATCTATGTTTGGTTTACAATATGATAAGGTTTGAGCAGAAACGCCTTTTTGAATACTTTTCATGTTGGTAACTTTAATTTTCTTAGCTATGCCTTTCTTGGTTTAACGGGATGTATTTTAAGGTGTCCCTTAAACATGACTATTATGGAATATGTTAGACTCCCCATGGGGTGCTACCCATAGGTGCTCAATTTTCCTGCCATGTGCGGCTAGACGCGGTACGACGTCGGGCCTTGCCCCCAGGCTCGGTCCGAAACGTTCCGGTTCCCTTCCTCTGAGCTCTAGACCGATAAGCCTTATCTCGAGGAGGCTTAACCGGTCGACCATTCGGCACGACTAGCCCGATCAAGGCGCTATCGCCCGAATACGGAAACGCAAGTCGTGGCCGACATTACTATATAACTCGGGTGATTCCCCCTGTTTTACGGATCATCAACAAATACATCTCCCTTAAGTCTTTCGCCCAACTCGAACCTGACAGGCACACCTTTACAGTCTATTTTATTTCTACACCATCATCTTTGTTTGCATACATTCTAGGACCAGCTATTATCATTCTATGGATCCCATTTCACTGTCATCTAAAGTGCCATCTAAGAACCTAAGTTTGGAAGAGCTTTTTTTCCTTCTATATTATTGTTGATTTTCTTATGCGTAAGCTGTCAGTATTGTTATGTTCTTTTGTAGTTGCACGTCAAGTACTTAACAGAAGGGGTATTCTTTGATGATCCCTAAAACATGGGGGATCATCCAAACTAATATAGACAAAAACTGGCCGGGCCGCATGAGGCGTGGGGGCCTGATTGCACCACTTCAGCCGGCGTGGGGGCACGTTCCCATCCATCGCACCATGCAGAGCCTCAACCAGCAAGCCGCCATGATGGGCGGCGAGTGGAGGACCAGCGCTACATGTTGGACAAGTTGAAGGCGGAAATGGACACCCTAGCTGGCAAGCTTCTGCGAGGCATGAAGCACGTCAACTATGTGATTGACAAGAAAAGGGAGTCCGCCAGCAATTGGCGCATTGGCATATCGGCCGTCCTTCTCTGTGCCTTGTTGTTCGTATTGATTGTGGTGGGAGGCCACCACAGATCTGATGCCAGAGCCATGGTCAACGCCATGGTCAATTCCAAGGACCAGTGCCAAAGACCAGTGCCAAAGACCAGTGCCAAAGACCAGTGCCAAAGACCAGTGCCAAAGACCAGTGCCATCGGGCCATTGGTACATCGAGTCAATGGATGATTATCTGCTGGCTCAAACATCTGCGGGTCTACGAAGATAACAACCTATGAACGGACAAATACCAATGTATGTCCTCGTGGAACCTTGGTCACGCCACAAGACACGCCGGCCTAGATAGGTTTAATGGCGCGTCTGGTGATAAAAGGCCCAAGCCAGTTGAGGAAAACCAAGTGCTACACGAGTTGCCTTTGGTGATGCCATTTCTGGAGGATTCGCGAGGGCGAAATCGGGTGCAGATCTAAAGGCCTTCGCTCATGCTACTTCAGTGGTGGGATGGTTCCTCTACTCGACACATCAACGAACCTGGAGTTGGTTATGAACATTGCAAGTGATGTTTGAGACAAGAAAATAGGAAGGCGCCATCCTTGGCAGAAGTGGGGTGTTGGGACCTGGCGGGGGCGCCTTGGCGACCCAACAAGTTCCAATCTGGCTTATCCGTAGGTCATTTGTCCTGCACGACGTTGCATTCGGTAAGCCCACGTTGCATTTGGTAAACCCTCGTTGCATTTGGTAAACCCTCGTTGCATTTGGTAACCCCATGGCGCTGGTGCCGTTTCATCAGGAGCCTCGGAGATAGGCGGCCAGGGTTTTGGTCCGCCTTTCTCCAGGTGGGTTTCGACGGTTTCCCCTGGTAATCGCAAGTCGCAGGTTAATTGTGTATCCACAAATGTCACTACACTTAGTAATATTATTTAAATGTATTTGCTAATGAATATTGTGTTGTCTAGTTTCAGGTAAAAATTGTACATTGTAATGATGTAATAAAGGTATTGATATATATTTGTCAATTTCTAAACTAACTAATTTCAAACCTTTTGAGGTGTGATTCATAAACTCCACCTAATTTAATTCCTTTTCACGATATTAAAAATGTTACTTAGATGTATTCTTTCAATATCCTATTCCACGTATTATACTCACAGCCCCCACGGGCTCGGGTAGCACTTCACCCTGCGCCAGAGTGACCAATCACAGCCTGAAGAGGGGTTTACATTACCAGCTCATTTGTCCATCATGGAATGTTGCTTGACGAACGGAGGCCGAGCGGAGCACGAGCGGAGCACGAGCGGGGCCGGAGGTTTGCTTAGAAATCGCCTATTTCGGAAGGTTTTAGGTGTTTGATGAGTTCCACAGGACGTCACCTACACCCGGATACGACTCGCTTACTATTGCATCATTGCTGAGCCCTCGCATACCTACATGTGTTTTAAACTTGACAATCCATTCGCTTTTGCTAAGAGTGTGATAAGTCACTACGAGTGTTTCGCCTCCTGCGGGGCTCCAAAGTGCCCGGCACTTGTGCTTCGGGCGCCGGCGCAGCACCTGAAAGAAACGCACTCCCGAAAACTGACGCCGCGTCAAAGCCACTGGGTCGTAGTGGCTTGTGGTCGCACGGCTGGGCCATCAAGGTTCACTCGGACTACAACAACAAAGCTGCAACTCCAAGGACACACGCACCGATGGCGTTTCTGGGTGCTCCGTTGACCAACGCGCTCACAATATGCGCGGTACCGTTGTTGGCAGAGCTGGTCCCGACTGCCTTTGGTTTGGGCTTGTCGTTCTTGCCAGCCTCTTTGCTAGGCTCGCCTTTCTGCTTGCCCGAGTCGTTCTTGCCAGCCTCTTTGCTAGGCTCGCCTTTCTGCTTTCCCGTGTCGACGTGTTGCTTGCCAGAGTCACCTCCTTGCTTGCCCTCAACGTGCTGCTTGCCCGAATCGTTCTGTTCAGCATTCTTCGAAGTGGATCCATGTGCGCCTGCTTTGCCGGTCTCAATGGCGCCTTTGACCGTGGTTTCTTGCGCTCTGACAGTCTCGGGTATAATGCAAACACCGGGAATGGTCAACGTGGTTGCGGTGCTGACTGCTATAGTGGTTGCTTGACACGCCTCCTTGCATACAGTGACGGTGACTGTGGTGGGCTCCGGACAGTACGTCACGTGGTTGGTGTATGTCTTCAACTCGGTTGTGTACTCACATACGTCGCAAATGGAGACGATATTGGTGTGGTTTGGGGACGAGTAGTGGTGCTCGTAGCTTTCGGCTTTGTGCGAGGATGAGTTGCTGGAGGCGGAGAAGCGGGAGGTAGAGTTCCTGGATGTGGAGTAGCTCGTGTTTGCACTATCAATTGAACCGTCCTTTGCCTCACTCTCGGACTCCCCAGGCCCCTCAGACTCCCAACAGTCGCCACGGTGTTCGCTCATTGGCACGTTCCCACAAAAAGGCGTGAGCCGAATATCGACCGCATTGCAATCTTCGTCTCTCTTCTCGAAGAAAAATTTCACAACCCCTTCGGTGGAGCACGCATAAAACGTTTGCGCCGACACACGGCGTTCTATCTCCTCGAAAGTGCTAGCTTCGTAGGCAATGCTAAGCTGGCCCAGAACCGTGGAAGCAAAAGTGACGCCGTGGCGGGCGTTCCTCTCGAGAAGTTGGTCATTCTCAGCGATCATTTCGAACCTAGGGTTCTCCGGCTCGGCGTAGGTCAATGAGGTGCCATTGGTGTCTTGATGAATGGAGAGCGGTGTTTTTTCTTCTCCATTGTGCGCCACAAGCAAGTATAATTGCTCTGCACAGCCGGTGGCGGCAAGAAGGGAGGCGAGAAACAAGCGATTGGACATCATGATGATTTTTGGGGGTTCAAGAGTGGACATAGCTCCCAATTTATACAGCATGCAACACCCGGCTTACATCTCTGCAAGTGGCCACGAGGCTCAGCATAGAATGTGCCGCATGGCGAAAGCATTGTTCCCAGAACAATGCATGGTTGCACCCTGGGAGAGATCATGCCGGAATACTGCATGCGAGAGGCCAAGAAATCTCCCACAAGAGCTTTCGGCATGATCACTTTCGGCATGATCATTTCATGTTTCGGTAGGATCACCATGGCTATTTCGTGAGGCCATGAGCTCGCAATGACCAAAGAAGCGGTGCAAACCTGGTATCGTGAATGAACGGACCAGATGGGGTCTGGGTTTTGAGCCACGTTGCGCCCAGCATCCGCCCACGGTATCCAGCCACCATTTTGAACGACAAGAAGATGGCCTAGCAGAATGAGAAAGCCGCGAAGAAAGGTCCTAAAGAAAAGTAGTTTGCATCAATGTGTTTCGACTGAGAATACAAACAAACGCGTAAAGGCGAGGGACCGGGTATTTTGGGAATGCCTTGGCATTCGGGCATGGAGTCGTCTCTGCTTCAATTGGACAATCTTGCCTCAATTGGGGAACCTTGCTTCAATGTTCAACTTGCCTCAATTGGGCCACCTTGCCTCAATTGGGTTACTTTGGCTCAATGTTCAGCTTGCCTGGGTCATCTTGTCTCAATTGGGGAACCTTGCTTCAATGTTCACTTTGCCTCAATTGGGTCTTGTCTCAATTGGGTAAGCTGCAAAACAATGCTGGGTCAGTTGCGCCACCCAATGCCCTATTGTTGAGCAGCCAGCTGGAAACAGGATCGCAGGCAGGAGACAAGCGCAGGTAAACCCCGGGTGCATTATTGGAGAATGTGGGCGTGGATCAGGTAACGTCGGCATGAAATCGGGACAAATGTCTAGACCCATCGCGCCGCGACTTCCAGTGGATTCACAGGGTCCACACTTTTCATTGACGGTCCATTCGGTCCAGTCGGTCCATTCAATCCATTCAATCCATTCAATCCAGTCGGTCCAGTCGGCCAGTCGGTCCATAGCCACCATTGACGAGAAAACGCGACAACCAAAACGATTAAGCACATGAGCCATTGGGTATCAGCCAATGAACGGCCGCTGGGCAGCCTTTCCATTGTGAAGCTTCAAGTGTGAGGTTCAAATGTAAAGTTTCAAATGGAAGGCTCAAATGGGTCCTGCACGCCGTAGTCTTGTGCGCTTTAGGCTGGCGGTACCAAGAGCGCGGTCAACAATGCAGCCGCGCGAGCACCTATAGCCCCAATGTGCGCGTAGTCCTTCCCGGTAAGGCTGGCACGTTGTTGAGGGCATTGTTGATTGACTGTGCATTGCACGACCACGTGCTGCCTTTTTCTGGCTGTTTAGTATCATTGGCGGGTGATACTCCATTGGGCATGCGGTCTATTTTTAGAGGCGCCGATCTATTTTAGGAATCAGGCTATTTTTGGTCGTTTCGGTGGCGGTTGTTCTAGAGCGTGTGGTTGGCTCCAGGGCTGGGGATCTTGTTCGTCTCAGGCTCTAAATCGATTCCGGTTGTGACTCGTCTCTGGTCTGACTCTTCGTCTCTGGTCTGACTTTGTCTCTGGTTGTGACCTCTCCGGTTCTCACTCTTCGTTCAGGCTCTGGCTCTTGGGTTCGTTTCAGGGCGGCGGTTTTCAATGGCGTTAGCGCGACTTCACTACCGACCCATTGTATCCATTGTCTGCGGTTGCGATGAAGATTCGCAGGCGCTGGGGCTGAGACTGTGTGGGCCTCAGAAACTCCGCTTTCACGGTCTGCAGGCCTATGATAAACAGGACTGCGTGAAACGCCGGACACCTTAGCACAATTTGGAACAATTGCACTGCACATAGGCCCGGGCATTCACCTTTTGTGCATATTGGATAACTCAGGGTTTACCTCGCCCAGGGTTTGGCTAGTCAAAACTTGGAGGCTTGGACAGGCCTAGGGCGGTGTTTTTCAAGTGAAGGAGGAAATGCAGCCTGTAAAAACTCTGGGCGATGGTATTTGAAACTCGTATTTGTTTGGCGTTATGATGGAAATCCATTGAGCCGGAAGGCTGCGGCAAAATTTCCAGTTCCAAATTCACATAGCGACAAGGGGGTGATGCTTAAAACGCATTGCGTTGTTTCAATGCCGAAAATTCTTCCACATCTAAAACCATCTAAAAAACACAGCGTACACCATCAAGAGAAAAAACGATAATGGCTGCGAAGAAATCCTCGGCAGACCCTCAAAAGCTGTTCAGTCTTATTGATGCTATTGCTAATGGCGCAAGTGTAGTGCCAGAAAACCAATTGAAAGGCACCCGCAAAGGTATGATGGCAGAAAAAGCACGGGAAAAAACACCTTCTGGTCTAAATGAGACCCAGCCGCCCCAGGAAGGCAATGAGAACTGGAGCGACGATGAAATGAGTGAAGATGAAAACCGGAGTGACGATGAAATGAGTAAAGATGAAGATTGGAGTGACGGTGAAATCTCGAATAGTGATACTCAAATTGAACCAGCATTGATTCCGGATAGTGACAGCGAGAGAAGTATGCCTTCTATCTCTGAAGATGAAATGTCCCTGGCTGAAAACGAGACTAATCAAGCCGTGAATACGGAGCCGCTGGACTCGTCAGAAGACTCATCAAACGCCTTGGTAAAGAGAATGGTTCTCAGTGATCGGAGAGAGACCCCTGACAAGATAGTGAACTTCATTGCAAACACTCGGTATAAACAAATTTATATTGGTGAATTGAACATCAAAAAGCCTGTTCATGTGCTGTTGCGTCGAAAGGGAGTAATGAATCCAGCGGAAAAAGTTTTGTTTGACCATGTCAACAACATTTTGCAGTATCCTCCTTGTGTTTTGAAGACTCGGGTCCTCATTAAACCGCAAACAAGAAGGGTATATGGCTATGATATAGCCAAATATGTCGAATTCATGGCCAAGGATGGAGTCCCTGTGCACCTGTTCAAAGTTGATGGGAGACTCATGTACATGTGCATGAAAGAATGGGCCAACAAAAGGCTGGAAAAGGAGGGAATGGATAATCTGCATGCCCCCTCGGCGATGAACAAGTTCAAGTCCTCCATGGGAGTACTCCAACAACTCATCGCCGTTTTTCAGTTGAAAGATTGTCACGACGATGCAGAATATGATGCAAAGTATAAGCAATTGATCCAGATTCCCAACTTGCACAAGTTCGACGAATACGCGAAGGAAAGACTCAGCATGCACCACGAGACTCCAAAGGAATGCTACCCCAACAAAGAAAGGCTTATTCAGGCCAGATACACCATTGAGAACGTGAGAGCAATGATGCGGAATCGGCTCGCTGAAACAGCAGCGGGTGGAAAGAAGGCCGTTTTCGATGGTATCAATGCCCGATTGGAATTCTTGTTGGGACACCACTATTTGCTCAAAAGTCTGGACAAACGCCCGTTGAACTTATCCGACTCCATGTGGGATGAAGAGTCCGTTGGAAACCACACCATGAACGTGTTGGGATTCCACATAGAGGGTAAAACGATCAGGAGCACCTTGACCTCCAGTAAAGCAGGGGCGTTGCGCCACAAAGATGTTGACCTCTGCTTCGTCTCCGCTTTCGCCATGTCGCTCTGGTTCAGATTCGATTTCGAAGACGGGCCGTTAAGTGGCGAAAGCTTCCCGAACTTCTTGGACAAGTCCGATTGGTACCCCATCAAGGTCTTGTTTTCCCCTGCTAGGACCAGCGGCAGGGAGGGAATCAGCTACCGGTACAACAACACATTAGTCAGCAGCACCGTGAAGACGATTGGGTTCACCACCAAAAAGAAGACCCTGTTGGGAAGAGCCGTCAATCCGCAGCTAGCTGATGCCAGCGCCATTGAGGAGAGTCAAATCACGCGCGCAGGGTTGTGGTCACGTGCGGCGGGGCATGCGTCTTACATGACAAACTACCCCTTTGAGTACCTCAAGTTTTCCGCCGGCTTCGACAAGGGCGAACCCTACTACATAAGCCGCGATGTGGAGGTGCCCGAAGAGTTGCAGCGGATGATTTTCCCATGGCTCGAAAGGGAAATCCACAGGGTGGAGAACCGCCCCGACAAACACGAGCGGGACGTTTTGAAGCAAGACGGAACCATCGTGCGGTTCTTGAAGATGCTCAAAGCATTCAGGAGCGTCATCGTTCAGGATTTGGCGGTGATGTTGGACCAGTCACCCGAGAATATGTTCACCAAACACCAAATCACCAGGCATCCTCTTTTCAGGGCCTTCAAAGACCTGATGCAGCAAGTGATTGCGGAAACCCACGAGTCAACGCAGATGATGTTGGTCAAGAGTTTGGCTGACACAGCCCCCATCATTGCGGGGAAGATGGAGGCAGTTAGAGAGGTGATTGAGAGGCAGTTCACGAGCATCACAAAAGCTCGGGAAGAAATCAAACATTTGCGTGAGGAGATGAAAGCGGAAATGTTTTACCTAAGGGAATCTTGGAGAAACGAAGTGCTTCCCGATTTGAAAAACAGCTTGGCCCATGATCTCCAGTGCAGTTTGCGAGCGACTGTGGCGGATGCTGTTGCGGCTGCACTCTTGCACAGGAATATGACTGCAGAGCTTGAAACTACTCAGGTAAAGAAGCTTTTTGCCGAGCAAATCTCTCCGATAAAGGATTCTATCGATGCAGTGAAGAATCTCCTCAGTGCAATGCCGCAATTGGTGATTGCCGATGGTGTGGTCGGGGAGAATACTAGTGGACCAGACTCCGGCAAGAAACGGAAGGTGGATGCGGCATTCATGGAAAGGACACCCCAGACGAAGGCACCTGAGATACCAGGCAAGCATCGTGTAATCCCGCGCTATACCAATAGCGTGGTTCTGGCGTATCACGAGTGGTATGTCTCTCGCAACGATTTCATGTGTTTCCAAGAGAGAGATGAAAAATACGGCGTTGAATGGAGAAGACATAATCCAACCATTGGACTCTACAAGAGAAGGAGAACCATCGATAAGTTCATTGAAGATCAGATTTGCACCAACGACAAATTCAAGAACTTTACCAAACTTGAGTTTGCCAAGTTGCTTGAAGCTTATAAGATGAGAGAGAGACTTAGGCTTTCGGCGCTCTGCGAGAGACTTGGAAAGTTGACAGGCCGTTCGATCGTCGCACGTGAATTGGAGAAATTAGTTGTCACTCAAGGACCTTGACTGTGGGTGTAAGAGTCAGCGAGAGAAGTGGATCAGTCTTTCTGGTTCTTTTTACGGGACTACTGACCTCTCAGAGTACCACAACAGGGTTTGGCCACGCAAGGTTCATGTTGTCTACTCGGTAAAACTGACCCGGGAAAGTGTATATGGACAGAGTATGTGGACAGTCCGTGGACAGTCTGTGGACAGTGTGTGGACAGTCTGTGGACAAAGTCAATGGACAGAATCTGTGGACAGCCTGTAAATATACATTCTGTGGACAGATTCAATACGTATTTTTATCGTGGACTTTCGTCATGGACACGTTTCAAGAGTATTCAGGTCTCGTAGTGTCTACAGGGTGTGTGTTGCAAATGCGTCCTGCATATAGACGGGCCGTGAGCATCGTGGGGTTCAGCAGCTGCGCTATTACGTGGCCCATGTCATCCACCCCGAATATAAAAAGGTATATATATACAAACTTCTTCCCCTCGAACCCACCAAGCGTGCACCAGAGCAGGCGGCGGAGCGGGGGCGGGCGGCCAGGGCAGCAAGGGCTGCAGCCCTAGGCACGTGCCTGTGCGACCACCCTGCGCGCGCAAAAAATTTCTTTCAAATTTCTTCGCTGCTCCTCTTTTTTACTACACTAACAATGGCTGTCGGAAAGAACAAGAGATTGTCCAAAGGCAAGAAAGGATTGAAAAAGAGAGTTGTCGACCCCTTCACCAGAAAAGAGTGGTACGACATCAAGGCCCCCACCACTTTCGAGAGAAGAGATGTGGGTAAGACCTTGATCAACAAGTCCACCGGTTTGAAGAGTGCCACCGACGGCTTGAAGGGCCGTGTGTTCGAGGTGTGCTTGGCAGACCTTCAGGGCTCCGAGGACCACTCGTACAGAAAGGTCAAGTTGAGAGTGGACGAGGTCGAGGGCAAGAACTTGTTGACCAACTTCCACGGTATGGACTTCACCTCGGACAAATTGAGATCCTTGGTGAGAAAATGGCAATCATTGGTCGAGGCCAACGTCACCGTCAAGACCGCTGACGACTATGTCTTGAGAGTGTTCGCCATTGCCTTCACAAAGAGACAAGCCAACCAAGTCAAGAAGACCTCTTACGCCAAGTCCTCCAAGTTGAGAGACGTCAGAAAGAAGATGATCGAGATCATGCAAAGAGAGGTGTCCAATGTGACCTTGGCTCAGTTGACATCCAAGTTGATCCCTGAGGTGATTGGCCGCGAGATTGAGAAGTCCACTCAATCCATATTGCCTTTGCAAAACATCCACATCAGAAAGGTCAAGTTGTTGAAGCAGCCCAAGTTCGACTTGGGGGCCTTGTTGGCTTTGCACGGAGAAGGCTCCACTGATGACAAGGGAAAGAAGGTTTCCTCTGGCTTCAAGGACGTTGTTTTGGAATCCGTTTAAATACTCACAAATGTAATGAGAGACTGCTGGTATTCTTTCCTGTAGGTGATGGGCAAGCCCTACTGAGGGCGGGAGTGCTGACGAAGGCCGCGGGTCATAGTAGAACCGCCTACGAAGCAGGCGTACTGCATCCAGCCGGCGGATGCCTCGTGTTTCCTCTTTGGGACCGCTCGCGCAACCGTTTCCCCAGCCGCGCCCATACCCCCTGGTGTGCGCCCATGCGCTCATTGGCCCGCCCGCCGCCACATGCACTCCCGCCAATCCACCCGCGCTTTATGCAGCGAAGCTTTTGCGCTCACGTGCGCCCCGGCGCCTCTGTGCAGGCCTCAGCCTCGCTCCCCGTCCCGACGCTGCAATACAGCAAGTGTACCCCCCTCGCCAGTTCCTCATCCCGCTTCGCCCCCACCATCGTCAATGACAAGTGTATGTGAGTACATGTTTCACAGGTGTTTCACCCGGTTTGCAGCCACGTGCTGCCTCTCTTCTCGCCCCTGCCTTTACCGAAAACTCTCGTGTGGTGGCCCATGGACAATTGCGACTGCTGACTAGACTCGGTGCGGCCAGATGTGCACGTGTTTCGGGGCCCAGGGGTTTGGATTCCAGGGGATTCTCTATGGGTGTTTCAATTGGAAACGCCCATGTTTGGGTCTCGACTCTCATGAGTCCATTCTCGGGGTTCATGTGCTGGGTACATGTTTCAGGTGCACATGTTCAAGTTTTAGTTGCTCGTCCAGGTCTTAGTCAGGTCTCTGTTCAGGTAATTATGGCCTCTGCCGACAATGCAACACTTCATGTTACACCTTCATCAAAGCAACTACTAACCGCAGGAACGAAATTTTGAGCCCAACGGCTCAGTAGCCAATAAAGGTGATGTGGCGCAGAAGAATCGGGAAGCACGTGCGCAGGCCTCTCATGTGCATGCCCCCGTGGATGGGTCCAATCGCCAGGAAAAGTCACCCGCCGATAAGGTGTCGCTCAAGGCCAAGCCCTCGTTCGACTGGCAATCCATTGGGACTTGGGACACGAGCCCCACCGCCGATAAGATCAAGGCGCTCAAGACAACCAAAGCCATTGAGGACTATGTCATCGACCACTTCTACGGTGACTGGTACTGGAACACCATTGTGCCTGTGGGCGTGTGTTTTTTCGCTTACGCTTTCGCCCGCGTGGGCTTCAGTGTGTTGTGGTTGTTGGTGGTGCTTGTATGCGCCAGTTCAGTGTATCGTGCCGAGTACCGCCGGTTCAACCGTGATATCCGTGACGACATGCTTCGCATCAACTCCTCCAACCGCTTGGAGGAGGAGTTGGAGACTATGGAGTGGTTGAACTCATTCATGGCCAAGTTCTGGGTCATCTATATGCCGGCCTTGTCCGAGATGATCTTGTTTCAGGCCAACGAGGTGATGAAAGACCAGGCCCCCGGCTTTGGAATCGAGGCCATTTCTTTGGATGAGTTCACCTTGGGTTCCAAAGCCCCTCGAGTGGATTCCATCAAGTCCTACACCAGAAAGGGAAGAGACCATATTGAAATGGACTGGGCCTTTTCCTTCACGCCCAATGATACCGACGACATGACCAAGAATGAGTTGAAGAAGAAGATCAACCCGAAGGTGGCTTTAGGCGTGACTGTGGGCAAGGCCTTTATTTCGAAGTCCTTGCCGATTTTAGTGGAGGACATGTCGTTCACTGGGCGTATGAACATCAAGTTGAAGTTGTCCGAGAACTTTCCCCACGTGAAGACGGTTTCAGTCCAATTCTTGGAACCC
The DNA here is from genome assembly GCA_009756545.1 of Metschnikowia dekortorum. Lineage (NCBI taxonomy): Eukaryota > Fungi > Ascomycota > Pichiomycetes > Serinales > Metschnikowiaceae > Metschnikowia > Metschnikowia dekortorum. The sequence goes on from WFIU01000007.1 coordinate 138,155, forward strand.
CCCATTATCGATTACGCCTTGAAGCCCGTGGGTGGAGACACCCTAGGAATTGACATCATGTCGTTCATTCCCGGCTTGGCATCTTTTGTCAATGGTCTTATCCACTCGAACTTACGTCCAATGTTGTATGCCCCCAACTCACTTGACATCGACGTGGAGGAAATCATGGCCCAGCAGTCCAACGACTCCATTGGCGTTATCGCGTGTACCGTGAAACGCATTATCAACTTGAAATCCACCACAGAACTCAAGGACAACGTGTGTAACCCATACGTGGAGATGCGGATTTCTAACAACGCGTCCATCTCTCAGAAGACGAAGCCCAAGAAAAACACCACTAATCCGGTGTTCTTGGAGACCAAATTTCTCTTGGTGAATGCGTTAGAGAACAATCACTTGACATTCAACGTATTCCACTTGGTTCCGGATCAGATGGAGGATACGCCGCTTGGTGTGGTGCAGATTCCCTTGGTGGACCTTTTACAAGAAGAGGTGCAGATGGGTGTCAAGAAGAACATTCTCGAGTCCGGCAAGGTGGTGGGCCAGCTTGAATTCGACTTGAAATGGTACGAATCCTTAAAGGCAGAAGTCTTGGAGGATGGCACCAAAGAAGAAAATATTGATACTGAAACGGGAATCATGAAGTTGTCTGTATTCGGAGCAACCGACTTGGACTTGTCTAAGTCCGTGATTGGCTTGTTGAGTCCTTATGCCGAAGTGTATGTGAATGGAGAATTGATCAAGGTGTCCAGAAAGTTGAAAAAGACGAATGAGCCCTCTTTCGGAGTCACTTTCGAGTCGCTCGTCACCCAGCAGTCTCGTACCCAGATCCAGGTTCTTGTCAAGGATTCTGCCGAGGATGCAATAGTGGGCCGCTTGGATGCCAATTTGCAGGACTTGGTATTTGAATCATCCAGAGGTCAAAAGTGGATCACGGCTCCGCCTGTGACTGAGCACGGTGTACCAGCTCATTTCAGCATCGGGGCCAAATGGAAAGCCCTTGCTTTGGACGACAAGGAGCTCAGCATCCAGACCAACGCGCCAATTGGCGGTTTGAGGATCCACTTGCGCCACTGTGAAGGCTTGGTTAACTTGGAATCTGTGGGCGACGTGGACCCCTATGTCCGGGTGGTACAGAATGGCAAGTTAAAGTCGAAGACGGCAACCATTGCCAACACCTCCAATCCCCACTACAATCAGGTGTTTTTCATTTCTGTGACCAACGAACACCAGCACGTGCTTTTGGATATTTTGGATGCCGAGCCCGAAGGCAAGGACCGTCCGTTGGGCTCGTGCGCAATCACGGTCAAAGACTTCTTGAAAAAGAACTCCAGCGGCTACTTCCTCGGCTATGATGGTGCAGAGGAGGTGATTGAGCAGCCTGTGCTTTACAATGGCAAATCTTACGGGTCTATGTTTTACTCGGTGTCATTTATTCCAACGCTTCCAGTGTACACACGGACTCAGTTGGAAAACATCGATGAGCTCGAGCGTTTGAAGAGGGAGAAAGCGCAAGAGGAGCAGAAGAGGCTCGAAAGCGACGAGAAGAAATTCAAGGAAAACCCCGACAAGTACGAGTGGGTCGATATGGACGATGATGTGATTCCCGATGCCGAGAAGATCGACATTTCTTTAGAGAAGGCTATCAAGTACCGTTCTGGAAATGTGATTGTGCAAATCTTGGGAGGTCAGTTCAATAAGCCTGACTACTACGTGCATGTGTTGTTCGACGACCACGCGTACCCCTCGAACGTGACGCCCAAATGCGAGACCAGGGAACTCGCCAGCAGTACCAAGGCCGAGGCATTTATCCGAGACTTGCCCAACTCCAAGTTGGTTCTCCGGATTGCCAAAAAGAGAGAGGTTGAGGACGATGACGAGATCGTGGCGGAGAAAATCTTCCCCACATTAGAGATCTTGGAGAAGTCCTATCACAAGCCACTCAAGCTCAAGGTCAACGAGAAAAACACTTTGGACGTGCAGTTGGAGTTTATTCCTTCCCCTATCAAGTTGGCTCCATTGGACACTGTTTTGGATGTCGGGTACGTCAAATTGGACATCTTGGCCGCAGAAAACCTCCCTCCAGCGGACAAAAACGGCAAGTCGGACCCATTGTGTGTGGTGAAGTTGAATGGCGTTGAGGTGCACAAGACCGACAAAAAGAGACGGACTTTAGACCCCGTCTGGAACGACTCCATCGACTTTCCAATGTTGTCGAGATCCAAACAGACGCTTATCTTGGAGGTGTACGATTGGGACTTGACTCATGATGACCGACTCTTGGGCCGGGCCAACGTGGATCTCTCCACCATAACGCCCAACAATTCCACGCACTTCAAGTTGGACTTGGATACTCAGGGCTCCCTCAACTTACGGGCCACGTTCAAGCCCGAGTACGTGAGACCTGCATTATCCAGGACAAATGGCTTGGCCATCGACCTCAGTGACATCGCAGGAGCGCCGCTCAAGGCAGTGGGAGGAGTTGCCGGTTTTGCTGGCGATGCAGTTGGCGGGGGAGTCGGGCTCGTGTCCGATGGAGTGGCCAAGGGTGGCGCTTTATTGAAGGGACTTGGTAAGCATAGGAAGAGCCAAGACAAGGAGGCTGAGGACATTGACAAGGAGGAGAAAGCCAAGAGGGCAGGAAAGGATAAGGTGCCTGAAGCAGGAAAGGACCAGGATCAGGACCAGGACCAGGACGAAGATAGCGATGCAGTGTCGGCGACATCCAGCGAAAAGGCCAGGCGTGCAGAAGAGGAGGAGAACGAGGAAGAGGACAAACGACAGGGCGCCCCTGCGCCAGAGGAACAGATGGAGCATAGTGAGGCGCCCGAGTTGAAGAATGCCGTGCCCAACGTGGTGCCCGAGTTGTTACCTCCGCCTCAGAAACCCAACGGAGCCAATGGTCACGCGCGAAGCCCTAGCACATCAACAGATGTCAGTTCCATCAAGCTGGGAGCTATTGGCGGAGCAGGGATTCCAGGGCGCGTGAATATCGTGTCAGCCAGTGGGTTTGACTGCCACGCTTTGGACGTCAAGACATCCTTGGTGGTGGCCGGCAAACACAAGGACATCCACAAGACGAGAACAAGCAAAGAAAAGAACGGCGAGTATTCGTGGAACGAGTCCGTCGTTTTCAAGGCACCCACCGAAGGGGCTTTGAGTTTCAGTCTCCGGGAACGCAAGACGTTTGGCAAGAATGCGACGATTGCAACCGCAGAAGTGCAGTTGCTGCACTATGTGGACTCCGACGCTATTCATACCATTCCGGCTGGCGACGGCAGTATCACTGTTCACTTGCGCTACGTGACTACGCAGTTGTGAAGCTAAAGGCTTGTATGTCTATATTATGCAAGATGTATACCAGATGTAGGCCGGGTGCAGAATAACACGTGCCATGCGGCACGAGCAAATTTTGCACGTGAGGCGGAGCGGTCCTGCTGCGCACGTGACGATCGGACTGCTTTTCCCGGCGCGCCCTCACCGCGAGGTGTGCAGTCCGCGAAGCGAGAAAAAAAAATCCAGAAAGAATTTGCATACACCTGAAAAAAGTCCATAGACTCCTGTTTTATTCTATCGCCAGAAACTAGACAATATGAGCCAAACTGTATGTTTTTTCAGCGCATTGATCCGAGTGATTGCAGCTTCCCGTCACGCCCCCTTCCATCCATTTGCCAGCCCAGGCCTATTCGGACCCGCCTGAGCCAAGTCAACAGCGCCACGCCTCAAGAGCGCAGCCAGGCGAAACAACCACAAAGCCAACGGAAAGCCAAGTAGAAACGACCAAGCAGAAGCCAGACGAATCCCAAGAGCGAAGGCCAGAAGCAGAAGCGAAATTAGTGGCAGCAACGACCTCAAATAAGAAGTGGCTCTTCAAGTGCCAAGCGTCGGTGAGTGGCAGTGGTCAACGGAGATGGAGTTGAGCAAATGAGTCAGCGGCAACTTTTCATTCAAGGAAGCCACTGTTTGCAGAGCTTGGCTAACGTGTTGGTCCCAGGTCGAACACCTCACTCCTGATGGCTGCTCTGTATTCATTGACTCGCCTGGCACTGGTAAGAGGGAGGTTGGTGGAAGTACTAATCACGTTCCTTGACAACTATCACGATCCTTGACAATATCATGATTCTTTGACAATTATCACCATTCATGGTAATGGCAAGCGTTATCCGACAGTCAATATCCAGGCAGTATACTAACCTTTAGGCACCTCGCCCTCACAAGTTGCGTGCCTCGATTGTTCCAGGTACCGTGTTGATTTTGTTGGCCGGCAAATACAGAGGAAAGAGAGTCGTGTACTTGAAGCAATTGGACGACGGAAACTTGTTGGTGACCGGACCATTCAAAGTCAACGGCGTGCCATTGAAGAGAGTCAACGCCCGTTACGTGATCGCCACCTCCACCAAGGTGTCCGTGGACAGCGTGGACGTTTCCAAGTACAACTCTGCATACTTTGCCAGAGAGAAGGCCGACAAGGCAGGCAAGTCTGAGAAGGAGTTTTTCGACGACAAGGCCCCCAAGAAGGAGGTCAAGGCCGAGAGAGTGGCCGACCAAAAGGCTGTGGACTCTGCTTTGTTGGGTGAGATCAAGAAGACCCCATTGTTGAAGCAGTACTTGGCTGCTGCCTTCACTTTGAAGAAGGGTGACAAGCCTCACTTGTTGAAGTTTTAATGCTGCTATCTGGCCGTGTATCACCATGTATACTTAATACACCACGAACAAACTAGATCCAGTCTCGGTAGCTGTACAAGAAACGATAGGCGCACATACATACGTAACACGAAAACCATAGAACCAACCCAAGGGGCCCATCACTTGGCCAATGGTGAGTACACGACCGGGTCCTTCTGGGCAAAGCAAGCCTATTCTGCCAGCACGCCCAACTCGAACGGGTCAAACCAGCAAGCCAGCCGCAATAGCAAATAATCCTGTCATTCAAGGCCCGAGGCCGCTCGCCCCGCCTTGTGTGCAGGCTCCCATGGGTACCAGTTCAGATGCGTTCGTTTTGACCCGTAAGATGCCCAAGGCAGTAGATGGGGCAATGCTCCAGATTGAAACCCAGGAGATTACAACCCAGGAGATTGCAACCCCAGCGGATTGCCACGTGATGGGAGCAAGCACGTGGCCGTCTGAATGATCTGTACACGACTGGTGAGTACACGACCGTGGGTTTCTACCGGTGCTACCCGAACATGCCAGGGAGAGTGGCTGCTTGGAAGTTCCACGTGGCCCAAGTACGGCCATGAGCTAGAAATACTAAGCGCCGCCGTTGTGATTTGTATGTGTAGGGATCTCCCTGAGTATAAGGCGAGGATAGGATTTGTCCAAGAATAGTGGATTTGTCCAAGAATAATGGACTTGTCCAAGAATAATGGACTTGTCCAAGAATAATGGACTTGTCCAAGAATAATGGACTTGTCCAAGAATAATGGACTTGTCCAAGAATAATGGACTTGTCCAAGAATAATGTCCAAGAATAGTGGATTTGTTCAAGAATAATGGACTTGTCCAAAGATACAGGACTTGTCCAAGGAAAGATGCGGAAATGGTCGGTTCATTCTCCAAAGCCAACCAAGGTTCACAAGCAATACTTCACTGCCGAGTTATGAATGGGGAGGATTTCGCAGTGGACGGCTTGTGGGCTTTTAATGATTCAGGCATCCACGAGTTCCCTGTTTCCTATACGCCACATCTGGACAGATTTCGGAAATGGATCGGACGCTTCAAGGATAACAAGGTTGCTTTTCCAATAAAGTTTTGGCATGACGCTCTTCGAAGCGGTCAAGCAATAAGCGGCTGCCGTAGTCGTAGTTATGTAGTCCTGCCCACTTGGGCATTAACCACATCACCACCTCCGATACCGGAGAGGTTGCAGTGGGGCTGTTTGAGGGTGCTAAGGTGCCAACCTTGAGTTACCCAGTGACCCAGTGTGCAGTGTCCTGTGTCCTGTGTCCTGTGTCCAGTGGCCGAAGTGTGGTGCCAGGCAGCACCTTGCACTCATCTAGGGAGACAAAGATATTCGAGTCTAGGACATTTTCCACCACACAACCAAATCAGATCAGAAGCGGCACAGGACTGATGCTCCTGGAAGGGAAGTGAGTCGTCACGATGCAGCCCCTTTGTTCCATGGACAAGAACTAAGCGGTGACCATGGCGCCACGTGAAGATAGCACGTGACTGGTTTATCACGTGACGTGGTCGCGTGATAAGGCCCCCATCGGAATGGATAAATCCACTACGCTCTATCGATCATGGTGCCCCTGAGTACCTATCCTTGAGCACTCGACCCCGTTGTCATAAACCAGGAGTACCCCCGGGCCGGAGTGGTCAGGCCATGATTGAATGCCGCAGTCGCATCCTTGGCCCGAACACTGCGGCGCCGCGTTCGCGAAGACCCCGAGGCCCGAGCTTGTTTGATCCGTCAGTACCAATTTAAGGCTTTCTTTTCCCGTGGCTTATGAGGAGCCGACTCGAGTCTTTTCAGGTCCGCTTGCCTACGACCTGGGCCCGAATGCTGCTCCCTCGAATTTTCACCCACCGTCCAACCTTTGTAGCCCTTGCATATTCACCTATTGTTGGCCATTCCTCGCGCTTCTGCAAATGACATTGATCCACTTGGGTCTTCTGATTTAAATTCATGCTACTTAGAACTTCCGATTTCAAACCATTCAGTTCTGGACGGAACGCACTGTCCCTCGCTCAGGGTACCAAGTTCCAAAGACGGAAATCCACTGTCTATTGTGACTTTGTATCTATGTTATGTCTGTTTGCTCTATTTACGCGTACTAATACAAAATGCATTCGATGAGCAAGGGCGGTCCCCATACCTGTATAGAAAGCTGTCCAGCCCGATGGGGCTGGCTTCCAAGGAGCAAGCCTGCCACATTAAGCTGACTGGCAGTCCTTTCCGGTAAACGGCCCAGCCGCAGAGCTGACGGGTCCCGATGAGGTTGGTTTCAGCCGAAAGAGTAGCTGCACGGCATCCGAGGGAACCACGGTCTTGTCACGAAGGTGACCGGAGTTGTTCCGCCTCTTGGGTCACCGACGCTTCCGTCTTGCACCCGCACCACTTGTGTAGCCATGGGTGGCGCACTACCCATGGTGGATGATCTAGACGGCGACAAACGGGCAGGAGAACAAGCAATCCTATTATGGCAATTCAGTCTGTGTCTCCGCTCTAAGCGCTTGATTATCATTATGTATCAATTGAGGTGAGATATAGGGATGTACGGTTTCATCTGTACACAGCAGAAGCACCACCAGAAGCACCACCAAACACCGTCTAAAGGCCCCCAACTTACGGTGGAGGCCGCAAAAAACCAAACCCAGGGCATTACCCAATGCGGGGCTTGGGTTGAGCAAAAAACGCTTTCTGGCTGCACTCGGTAGAGACCAACCCATCTAGCAATCTTTCCCCGATATCCCAGGGCCGATTCAATCTTGAACCGGCCGTTTTCACACCCCAACACAATCACCACTAATGGTGAAGCGTAGGCAAACTTATATACACTCTTCACCGGAGTTCCTTCCCTTCACGAGTAAACTGGAAAGGGCGGGTCAACTGCAGTGAGCTGAGCCTGACAAAGTCCAACCTTATCTCTTGATACAAACTCTGATTGTATACACTGACTGTACACTGTACAGACTGTACACCCTAAGCTGGATCATCTGAGTTCCACTGGACACCTGTCCATTGTCATGCATGGCGCACCAGCCTAGTTCTGACCCGAATCATTCTCTACAGAATGAGAGTGACTTGGACATTCTACTACGGCTGCGGGCCCGAAACTTTCCGAAGGTGCACTCACTGGACTAATAAAATGATAATACGTCAAATGGACGTGAAAACAGCCTTTCTAAACGGAAGACTCGTTGAAGACATTTACATGAATCAAATACTTGGGTTCCCCTTGAAACCTAGAATTGGTCCAAAGGGAAAATACGGCTTAAACTCAACAAGTCTCTATACGGTTTGAAGCAAGCTCCCTTCGTCAGGAACGAAGTAATGAATGAAACCATTGCAAAATTGGGTTTCAAACGAGCTAAAAAAGATACATGCATTTACTGCAAAAGCAATGAAGCCTCGATAGTTTCATAGCACTCTATAATCCCCGATAGTTTCATAGCACTCTATAATCCTCGATAGTTTCATAGCACTCTATGTCGATGACTTACTTGTGCTTGGAACAAAATTGAACATGTGTCTAGAACTAGGAAATGTTGCGCAGGACCTTCCAAATGAAGGATTCAGGAGAAGCCAAGAAATTTCGAGGCATAAACAAGTGGGATATGGTTACACAAAAGTACATCTTACAGATTACATCGAAAAACTCTTCTTGAATTACTCTGATTCTAGCTCGAGGAAATGGCCTACGTGCTGACCCAAAAGGATATGCGAACAGCACCAAAGATGAAGAAGAACTTTGTGATAATCCCGAATACAGGTCTGTCATTGGAAAATTGCTCTCCCAGCAAATGGTGTCCGCTCTTTCTCACGATAGTCGATCGCTACTGGCGATCCAACGCCACGTGGATACACAATGTGCTAGGATCTCCACCTTGCCACCTTTCTGTTAGAACTGACAACGGCCTGGAGTTCGCAAAGGACGCTTTACTAGCCTCCTTCTTTAGGAAAGATCTGCAAGTTCACAAATACATACTCTTCATATCAGAATGGTACCGCTGAAGGCCAGAATGGCAGGCGCAGCCAATGACTTTGCCAGCACTAACCAACCGAGGTTTCAGGCGCGGAGATCCAACCCACGTGACGTGAACCGCGTGCGCGTAGTAATCTTGCAGGAGCCGGTTACCGCGGTGATTGGAAATTCAACCGCTTTTTGCACCCATTAACGTAGCCACTCGCGCCGTACAAGTGCACGTGCCTATTGTGCCCCAGTGCCGCTGTGCCCCAGTGCCACTGTCCCGTGGTGCCTACTGCACCTACTAGCATGTACAGTTGGTAGGTGCAGTCAAATAGGGCATGTCTTTCGGTCTTTTATCATGGCGGCTTGTCAGGTCTATAGGTAGTGCGCTACCCATGGGCACACAAGTGGGCGACCTGCAGTGCCACGACGGAACCGTCACCGTCTGCGGTGCCATTCCCTCTGCAGGCCGATCAGGTTTATTCAGCGGCACAAGTTACCCGTAGACAAGTGATCATGGCGGAGACGGTACGTGCAGTGATTTATGCTCATTGGCGGCCAGGGCTCGCAACCAAGACCGACCCGTGCAGAGAGTTCCGGCTCTACGTCAAGCAGTCCGGAGATTCTACACGACGCTGATGGTCATGCCGCCCATATGATCATGAGACGGGCGGGAAATGGCTCGAAGTGGGGTGAAAGTGTCCAAGACAATGAACGAGAAAAGTAGGCCATCTCTCCAGGAATGGTTGAGCAAAGCACAAGAGGACAAGATAAACCACGCTGTATAGCTGGTAGTTACACTATAGCGGCCCAAGTATCTGGTCATCAGCCCGGTCTATCCAGTACAGACCAGTGCTTATTGACTGGCCTTGACTGGCCCCTACTGGTTTGACTGGCCTTCCTGGCCTAACCAGTAGACCAGTGCTTATTGACCTGGCCTGGTATTGAGGCCAGATGCCAGCTCAGCAGGCGTGATGCCCGTCTTGGGGACCACAGGTTCTCTCATCAGCAACAGCAAAGGGAGATTCTCGGCTGACTAGCAGATCTGGTGGGTAACTCCAGAGGAATGTTGGACGATCGATCCACATTCACAGCCAGATCACCTTCAGAGATGTGCCCGAGAATATCCATGGTTCACTCCACTCAGATTCATTCCAGTCAAATTCACTCGAAGTGCCTTATTTGCCTGCCATCATAGACCTAGTCCTCATTGGCCTTGACTGGCCCTGACTGGCTTGACTGGCCCTTGGAAGGACCAAAGAATGGAGCTGAAGGACCACACCAAGACCCCTCGAGCATCGCACCATCCAAAGCGGAGAACAACAAAAGGCCGCCCAATCCACCCAGCCACTAAAGCCGCCTAGCTTCTGACCGCCTAGCTCTGACCGCATAGCTCTGACCGCCCGGCTCTGACCGCCTAGCTCTGACCGCCCGGCTCTGACCGCATAGCTCTGACCGCCCGGCTCTGACCGCCTAGCTCTGACCGCCCGGCTCTGACCGCCTAGCTCTGACCGCCTAGCTCTGACCGCCTGGCTCTGACCTCCTAGCTCTGACCGCCTAGCTCTGACCGCCTGGCTCTGACCGCCTAGCTTCTATTTCTGTCCACGCGTTCCCCCAGTCCCGAGACGCCCCCAGCGCGGAGCTTCTTCACCACCTCGCACCTGCACATGGCGGCACGGGTCAAATTTTATTCTCATGCTCATCGCAGCCCACCACACCATGTCTTCTTTACTTCCAATCAGCACATACAACTTGGCGCTCGAGCCCTTTAACCCCCTCCCCGCGTTGGAGGAGGACTTTCCTGTCACCGTGAGATTGACCATGGCTGCGTTGGACCCGGAGGCTGTGGACGATAAGGAGGAGCCCTCCACCTTGAGACTCTTGAAGAAGGCCAGGTTTGTTGATGAGCTGAGCGCCGACCTGGACGATGAGGAGGAGGAGGAGGAGGACCAAGAGGAGGAGGACGAATTGGACGAGTTGGCCGAGAAGGAGGTCGAAGATGAAGAGGAGCAGGAGAAGGCCGAGGATGACGACGATGAGGATGGCGAGGATGACGACGATGAGGATGGCGAGGATGACGAGGACAGCGAAGACGACCTCGACGACGAGATCGAGGAGTTTGTGGTGTGCACGCTTTCGCCCAAGACGCAGTTCCAGCAGACCCTTGACTTCACCATCTCGCCCGACGAAGAGGTGTACTTTGTGGTGACCGGGTCGTACTCGGTGCATCTCTCCGGAAACTACGTGGAGCACCCTGCAGACGACGACAAGGATGAGTACGACTCGGACGACGTGGACGATGAGTACTACGAGGACGCCGAGGGCGACGACTACAACTTGACGCCTGATGAGGACGAGTTGATGAACATCGACGAGTTGGAGGACTCCTCGGACGTGGAGCGCAAGATCGAGGAGTTGGTGGAGCAGGAGCAGGCGCAAAAGAGCAAGAAGCGCGCCGCCAAGGACGCTGAAGACGCGGCCGACGCCAAGAAGGCCAAGAAGGACAAGTCCAAGAAGGACAAGAAAGACAACAAGGACGAGAAGAAGGTGCAGTTCACCAAGGACTTGGAACAGGGCCCCACGCCCTCCAAGGAGAAAAAAGACAAGGCCGCCAAGAAGTACCCCACGCAGACATTGTTGGGAGGCGTGGTCACAGAGGACCGCAAGGCCGGCACCGGCGCCGCGGCCAAGTCGGGCAATAAGGTCGGCATCAGGTACATTGGCAAGTTGAAGAACGGCAAGGTCTTTGACAAGAACACCTCCGGCAAGCCGTTCGTGTTCAACTTGGGCAAGGGCGAGTGTATCAAGGGCTTCGACTTGGGTGTGGCCGGCATGGCCGTTGGAGGCGAGAGGCGAGTCATCATCCCCGCCAAGATGGGCTATGGCTCGCAGGCCTTGCCGGGTATCCCGGCCCATTCCGACTTGACCTTCGACATCAAGTTGGTATCTCTCAAGTGATTCGTGGGTGTACGGCTTTGCTAGTCCCTGGCGCTAGTGAGTAATGCCGGTGCTGGATGCAGAAGGAGAGCCTCAAGGATTTCCAAGAGACAATGTGGAAACGTCAAGTCGGGCCGAGTCCGGGCCGAGTCTGGGCAAGGAACGGCAGCCCGTCAGCACACGACGAGCCATTGGTTCGCCTGGGTGCACCAGCTTCCTGTATTGATGTGAACCCTGCATTGATATGAACCTCTGCATTTCCGGCCTGATAGATTAGTCCCTTAGTGATTGTATTAAAATACGCAAATTAGTCATGTTTCAGACTATTCGTATCAGCACCGTACTTCATCAGCATGTGTAGAATAATCAACAGTGACACAGACAGTGAAACAGACAGTGAAACACACAGTGAACCAGACAGTGAAACATCAACAGGAAACATCAACAGGAAACATCAACAGGAGCATCAACAGGAGCATCAACAGGAACATCAACAGAAAACATCAACAGGAAATACCACAATGAAACACCAACAATGAAACATTTCCCAACACAGGCCGCAATGTCATTTTTGCAAGCATCGCACCGTCAATGGAATTGAACGCCAGTCAACTTGAAGCATTGCATCAGACGCCCTGCCCCGCCCAATGCAGCGACACAAGACGAGGCAGCTAAACGCTTCGCCCCTCCCCCATTGATACGCCTCCGGATGAAAGTGCTTCTTATCAGCTTTGCCAAGCAAACGACTCGTGAATCCTGGCGCCGCGAAATACCAAGAAACATCTTCCATGCACCTCGGCTAACCCCAAGTGATAACACATGCCTTCGAAGATATCAGAGCTGGAAAAATTACCGGCACATGATTCATGATCCCCAAAACGAGATATCGAGCGGAGCGCTTCATCCATGGGAAAGTTAATGGGTCAAGGGCCAAAGATTGATGGGCCAACAATTGGTGGGTATGGATCTGCATGGGGAAAGTTTCCAGCGACCTTGGATGTTCCAGCGACCTTGGATGTTCCAGCGACCTTTAGGTATTCAATGGAGGCAGTAATGTATGATGATATGCTCCAACGGATGGCATGCAGTGATCGGAAGCAAAGATCGGATCCAGTGACGATTCGTCAACACTCGTAGCCACGGCTGGTACACTGGCATAGGCGCCCTGCATTTGATGCAGCCTTGGCAGAGGGTTTAGCTCGCCTCGGTGGAGTCCCTGCACCAGATAAGATCTGCTCGGAGATCGCCATCATCTGTCGAGAGTACTATATATCAGACACTCTCAGGCATTCTCAGACACTCTCAGACACTCTCAGACACTCTCAGACATCCACCAACGGCCCAATCAGGCATACGCCCAAAACCCCAAAGACCATAGCAAACCTTGAACCCCGCCATCATGTCTGTCATGCTCGCCCGCTTCAAAAACAAATGGACCACCAAGGAGGGTCTCTTGGGAGACTATGACTACTCATACCTCTTTTTGCCCGACATTCCATTTAAAACCAAGGTGCCAAAGACCCAGCCGTTCTTTGGTTTGAATTCCAGCATGCCAGTTGTTTTAGGCTTGGTGTTGGGCTTCCAGCACGCGTTGGCCATGCTTGCTGGCGTGGTGACCCCACCCATGATCATCGCTGGCGCCGCAAACTTGACCACAGATACCCAGCAGTATTTGGTATCTGCCTCTCTCATCAGCTCCGGGCTTTTGTCTTGCATCCAAATCACTCGCTTCAGAATCTGGGGCACCAAGTACTTCATTGGGACGGGGCTTCTTTCGGTGGTGGGCACTTCGTTCGCCACCATTTCGATAGTAACCAAAGCTTTCCCCATCATGTACAAAAACGGTATGTGTCCCACAGTGGACGGTGTTCCGCAGCCTTGTCCCAACGGTTATGGCTATATTATCGGCACCGGCACCTTGTGTGCCTTGATTGAAATACTCTTGTCCTTCTGCCCTCCCAGGTACTTACAGAAAGTGTTTCCGCCTTTGGTCACGGGCCCCGTGGTGCTCTTGATTGGGGTTCACTTGATCGAAACTGGCTTTGAGAATTGGGTGGGCGGCTCCGACTGTGTGGACGAGTTATGTGGGGTCAAGCAGTTGCCTTGGGGCTCGGCGCAATTCGTGGGTTTGGGCTTCTTGGTGTACGTCACCATAGTCTTGTCTGAAAAGTTTGGCTCGCCAATCATGAAGTCCTGTGCAGTCATAGTGGGTTTGCTCGTGGGGTGTGTCGTGGCTGCTGCTTGCGGGTACTTCTCCGATGTGCTGATCAAAGCCGCCCCTGCGGTCACCTTCATTTGGGTCCAAACCTTCAAGTTGAGAGTCTATGCACCCACCATCCTTCCATTCTTGGCTGTGTATATTGTTCTAATGATGGAGGCTATCGGCGACATAACGGCCACGTCGGACGTGTCAAGATTGGAGGTTGAGGGCGAGTTGTATGAGTCCAGAATCCAGGGAGGCATTTTGGCCGACGGCATCAACGGCGTGTTGTCTGGATTGTTCACCATCACGCCCATGTCCGTGTTTGCACAGAACAACGGCGTGATTTCCGTCACCAAGTGTGCCAACCGAACCGTGGGCTTTTGGTGTGCGTTTTTCTTGGTGGTGATGGGCATTTTCTCCAAGTTTGCCGCTGCTCTTGTTTCTATTCCAAAGGCGGTTCTCGGCGGAATGACCTCTTTCTTGTTCACCTCCGTGGTGGTGTCCGGATTGAAGATCATTTCCTCCACGGAATTCACGCGGAGAGACCGCTTTGTTTTGACTGCGAGTTTGTTGCCGGGTATGGGTGCCACTTTGGTGCACGGCTGGTTCAGCCACGTCTTCACCTATACTGGAGACAACAAGAGCTTGCAGGGGTTTTTCGATGCCATTGTATTGGTTTTGGAGACCGGGTTCGCCGTGACGGGCTTCATTGGTGTGATTCTCAACTTGTTGCTCCCTCCTGTCTCGGACGACGTTGAAGAAATAAACGAGCTCGTTTTGGAAACCATTGGCGCGGCAGACGAACGTGCGTTGGCTGCCTACGCATCCAAGGAGCAGGGCGAGTTCGATCGAACCAAATCTCACGACAAGATCATGAGTCGCGTGGATGAGGTTTCCAGAGGCAGTGCATCTAGTTGAGTGAATCTGGCATAGACCGACAAATGCCCTTGTCAAAATCGATGGCCCTCACATATTTCAGACAAATAAAAGGAACTTTCAAGCGCGTGTAAACTCTGAAAGTATATCATGGACAAACCCCTTGGCTTAATCAAAACGAAAGCCTACCGAGAGACCATCCCAAGAAAACCAACAATGAGGAATAAATCGAAACATCTGCCTTGCTCTGAAGAAATTGGAAGTTAGGAGACTTGCTGAGCTCCAAGAACGCACTCTGCACCCAGGACTTGAGCAGCTCCATTGACGTGGCGGCCCAATGCCAAGCGTCCCGTATTCTTGAATACAAGGGCTCCCAATGCTCGGGTTTGGGTGATGCCTCTGCTTGAGCCCCTGTTTTCGCGTCTATCAGAAGCGACAAATTGTTGATTTCGTCCGAGAAATGGGAAAGTTTCGTTGCAACCTCCGCTTCAAATGCAGTCACTAGCCTTTTGCGTTTCCATGGCTCAACAAAGAAAGTGGCCACCGCGAATAACGCAACATTCACGCCCATCAACATCCACGTCCCCCACGTGGAGGCGCCTCGAATCTTATCACTCCACAACTGCTCCTCGTGGTATCTGTTGAGAATCGACGAGGTGAGCTGCACCTGGAGAGACTCAAATCGATTCTCAGCCTCGGCGAGTTGCACCTTGCCAGCGTTTTCTTGCTGCTGATTGAGGTGATCGCTTTTGTAGAGCTCCGTGAAACGCTCCACGTCACGCGGAGTCCACTCGTGCTTACGAGTCAAGAGTTCATTGATCTCCTTTTGCGAGCTGGATCTCCGCTCAATGGCATCCTCGTACTCTTGCTTCTGACGTCGCATTTGGGCTCGCGCCTCCTCCATCTCTTGTTCCACCTGGGACACGGCTTTCTTGTGCTTTTCAATTTGATCATATCCCGTTACCAGGTTGATGGAAGCGGCTACCCGGGGCAAGGCAGCGGTAAGTTTGGCAATCTGCGACGCTTTCCAGCGCCGAAGATGAGCTGTGCTTGACTCTGCCAAATTCAAGACTTCGATCAAAAGCAGCGCATGTTTTGTTGGGGAGACATGTTGGGCTGCTGAAATATTTCCTGTTGATGAAACATCCTCTCTGGGTGAAACATTGTCTGTTGGTGAAACATGTTCGGGATTGGGCGTGGTTTTCACCCCTTTTGTAGTTGCCTCCATATCTGTGTGCGTGGCTGCCTCAAAATACGCCTTTGTGTTTGCGTCTGCAGCTGCATGTGTAACGGTCGGTGTTTCAGAATTTGCCACCAGATTTCTTATAAAAGCGCCAGCTTCCGCCTCTGGAATGCTTGCACTATTGCTCTTCTTGTACGGGTCATTTGTTTCGCCTTGTGCTTTTGATGGATCCTCATTGTCCTTCCAAAGTTGACGCTTTTTAGGCGCCATGTTCGAGGTTTCAATGATTTGCTGGAGCTTTGCATCATGATACAAATCCAGGTAGAACCTGAGATTGTGCCAGGCTCGGGGAAACAGACGACTGAAGAGTAATCGCCCCATCATTTCCGTTCAGGGGTGAAGAGACTTCAAGGTGCAATGCGTTACGATGTTGGGGGATCGGGAAAGTCTTGTGGGCTGCTTTTCAAAATGTTTCCAGCAAAGAGGCTGCCAAACACAAGTGACTTTTTATGGTTTCTCGAAGTTTGCGGATTCGAAAGTTGGCAATTGCTCGGGACGTGGTTGATTTGGAATGACAGCTGGTTTAGACGATGTATAAGGACTCACAGCGATGATGAACACGGCTCCTCAACTTTTGGGGGCCTTTCGCTTGGTGGTGCTTGTACTCGAAGGCGTGCCCGAAACATGACCGGCTCGGTAGTTTGCAATCTACGCACCTGTGGTTGGGTGCAGGTCCCCCAAAACCTCCAAACATTCGAGAATCTGAAACACCCAAAAGCTATCGTTCTTACGGTACAGCCGAGCGGTGTCAGCTGGGTTACAGGAGCATCTTGTGCTGAAACCATTCGAGTAGTGATGGCTGCAATTGGCGAGATGCTGGGTATCTGCATGGCTAATGGACTATCGACGCTGTACCGTTGAGTACCAAAAATTACAAGCATTGCATATGCTGTCATTAACTACACACCCATTCAAAAGTTTTTGTCAATCAATTGCTTGGATAACTTGAAGTCGTCCGCATCAATGTAATCCAAGACAATGATTCCGCTGCCCTTGTCAAATGAGTCCTGCAACTTGTGCTCGACCATGGCCTTGGAGATTGGTTGGGGCCAGCAATTTGGGTCGAAGAAGTTGGAGCCGGAGGTGAAGTTGACGAACAACTTGCCGTCAGACTGTGTGGAATTGTGCTCATGAGCTTTTTTGGCCAAGTTCTTGACGTACTCGACCTTTTGGGGAATTGCTTCGGCATTTTCAATCTCGCAAAAGTCTTGGACGCAAAAAGAGCCTCTGTCATCTTCAGTACAGTTGTACTTCCAAGAAGCGGCGTCGAAGCCAAACTTGTTGCGCAAATCGTCATTCTTCACGCCAAATCTCCTGAACAAAACAATCTTACCCCGAGCGTCGCCCAAGCGAGGCAAGTTGGTGCCCAAGAACCACTTGTCCCTATTTTTGTCGACGTAGTTGTTCCAGATGACGTTGGCAAACTCGTCGTGATCATTGTCCCATTCACCGGTGCCCTCCTGCTTGATAGAAACAATCACGGTCTCGGACTTGTTGGAGTCAACAAAGTCATAGATCTCATCCAACGCGTCTTGGAACTTCTTGGGGAAGGGGATGCGCACCGGGAAGTTGCCGTGGACAACGGTCAAGTCATTGGCATCCTCGCCCGATTTCAAGGGGTATTTGCCAACACGGATGTCAAGAAACCTGACACCGTTTTCCAATTGGTCGGTGACGGAGGCTCCCTGACACTGCACGGAGGGCAATGCTGTGTGACAGGCAGCGGAGTTGTGAGTGCCAGGAATGGCGAGGGAGCCAAGCACGGTGTTGTCGTCAAGTTGACCCAACCAATTCTTGTAATTGACCATGACGAGATTTTCAAGTGTGTGCAAAAGAAGTTATTGAAAGACTGCAATGAGGGTTACTGCGGGCGCGGGCTGGGCCGTTGCTTTGGGCGTCGGGGTATTTATACTCTAAAGCCGCGGTGTGCATGCAGGCCAGAGAAAAAAAGTGACGTGCACGGAACGGGATCGACCCTTCATGTGCAGACAAATACCGTTTCCATGCAGTTCCCCATACGTCACCGCAACCATGGAACGCAAGTCTGATTGACCATGCATCACCAAAGAAACAATGCCAACCAAGACTGGCAGCGGTGACGGAAGAAGTTGGAAATTATTGGAAGTCCTTGCAAACGGAAATAATGAAGCTTTCTGGAGATGGGAAGTACTGCGTTACTGGAGATGACTTTCCAGGCAGTCGATGAGCAGTGCAGTGCCTTTGCTAATAACCCCTCCAGACATGATCATAATCGAGCTTGTCCTTTGTTTCTGGGACCCTCCAGTCGATTAGCACAAAAAACAACGAGCCCAAGGCAAAAAATAGAAAGAAGACGCAGTCGCCAAAGAGTCCTTGCAAAAGAGGAAACAAAAACGCCACGGCGCTATTTGCCAACCAATTGAACATGGTTCCTAGCGACTGGGCAAGCGCAACGGATTCGTGAGACGCCAATTCACAGGTCATGAGAAACGGAAGTTGGCCTAGGCCAATGGAATAGCCGACGATGAAAGAGAAACACCCCGAAACGGCCACATAGTCCCATTCCAAAAGGAGGCCCGCGGAGATGAGTGCAGCAGAAAGAGCCATTGAGGCCACCGAGATGAGCAAAAGCGGCTTGCGGCCCCAGCGGTCAAAAAGCGGCGATACCAAAAGCGATGCAACGACGTTGGTGAGAGCCAAGGCCGAAGTGAGCCAGAGCACGTTGATTTCCGCCGGGAAAATGTTCGAGGCCACAGAGACGCCATAGAAGGTGATGGCATTCATTCCACTAAGCTGTTGGGCCGTCATGATGAGAATCACCGCGGTACACTCCTTTCTATATGGGTGCGACGTGATGTACTCGAGCAACGTGAGATCGCTGGGGTCTACCGAGCCTCTCCTGAGACGCGAGGCCACTGGGCTCAAATCAAGTGAGCCTTTTCTCAATGCACAGGAGCCGCCGAGGAGAGCTGAGGACTCGTCAGAGAGTTCGACAGCGGGGGACTCTCTCAAGGATAAGCTTCTCCAGTGGTTAATTTCACCCTCGGTGGCGGTTTTGTCTGAGCGGAGCTTATGAAGAATGTCCAGGGCGCCCGAAACGTTGCCGCGGGCCAAAACAAGCCATTTGGGCAGCTCCACTGTGGAGAACAAGAGTGCGTACTGCACACATGCAACGGCGCCGCCAAAGACAAAGAGGTTCCGCCACTGATGATCGTTGCTCCAGGGAAAAGCCACTAGCTGTGCCAGGAGAATGCCAATGGGAACGCCGAACTGCACCAAAGACCCCAACAAGCCGCGATGGTTGAACGGGGTCAATTCGTTGATTAAGATCGGCGACACCACCATGCAGGCGCCTGCAGCCAAGCCGGTGAGAAAGCGGCCCCAGATAAGCACGTGTGGCGAGTTGGCGAGGGCCATAGTCACGGAGCCGGCCAAAAACAAAGCGGTGGCGCCCATCTGGAGGCGGCGGCGGCCGTGGCGTTCGGTGACACTTTTGGAAGCCATGACCAGCGACGACACTAGCCCCCCGACGGTGAACGCAGTGTTGATTGAAGCCATTTCCGTGGCGCCCATGGCGAGGCACTGCATGCGGCCCCACCGGGCCCACGGCGACTCTTCGTACCGTGGGTACGGGCCGGGGTGGCTAGCCTGGCACGTGAGGATTTGCTGGGGGGCATTGAACACGGAGAGATGATACCCAAACTGGAAGGTGCTGATGCACGCGAGAAGAGTGGCCCAAGCGAGCCTCCAGGTGATGGCGTGGCTCACGTGCTGATGTTGCATGCTGGACGGCAGGCGAGGGTTTGAACAAATGGAGCAAGCAAGCAGGGGCTCAGTCAACACAGGCTCAGTCAACACAGGCTCAGTCAACACAGGCTGTGACAGATATGATACGCACTTGCCAAAGAAGCGTATGGAGGAAGGGAGCGTCTCTGACGAGCACGAGGTTGCAAGTACCTCTGAAGTTTTTGGATCCAAGTCTGCCTATGATAGTCCGCCAAATAGGAACAGGCTTCGCAAAGAGGCTAGATCACGTCCGGATTGGGAAGTCGGCTTCAAGTTTATTGAACAAGGGAAATCAAGGAATCAAGTGGAGTCCACAGCGGCGAGAATGACCAAAATTGCTGAGTTCAGAGCCTCGGGGGCCCCGGGTTATAAGGCACATGAGTAGCAAGGCAAGGGCGGCGCGCCGAGTCGTTTTTCAGAACCGGGCGGCCGGTGCTGCATGTGCAGGCCCAGAGAGGGGCTCGATGAGATCAGTCCCGAGATAAGGCGCGCGGATGCCACGTGACGCGATTCGCAAATGGCCGAGCTGCACATCGGCTATCGGAATTCGACCAAGGCTTCCAGATAAAGTCGAGGGTACCCGATGCTTTTGTGGGAGCAGTGAAATGGGCTGATTCAAGTGTCCAAAGTGTCAGCGAGCCAGTTCCAATGTCCGGGTTGCA
This sequence comes from Metschnikowia dekortorum, assembly GCA_009756545.1. Lineage (NCBI taxonomy): Eukaryota > Fungi > Ascomycota > Pichiomycetes > Serinales > Metschnikowiaceae > Metschnikowia > Metschnikowia dekortorum. Next base: position 158,477 of record WFIU01000007.1, read on the forward strand.
ATGTCCCGATTCCATTGTTCAAGTGTCCAGCGGAAACGAGCAAATGTCCCGTGATCAAGTGTCCAGCGGAAACGAGCAAATGTCCCGTGATCAAGTGTCCAGCGGAAACGAGCAAATGTCCCGTGATCAAGTGTCCAGCGGAAACGAGCAAATGTTCCGTGCACAATGGTCCCAGCACATCACAACAGAATACTGCAAATCTGCATGTTGAGATGGGATGCTTGAGTCGTTCCTGGCAAATCATAGCTGTTGCATGGGATTTTGGCAATGTTTGGCAGCTCCATGTGAAACTGGCCGGTAACCGGGCCTGCATACCGCCTGAAGAGAGGTACCGGGAAAGTGACTTTGCATCGCTTGAGGCGGTTCACAAGTTCGTTGCCAGCATACCTTAGTTCATGGCTTGCCACACAGACTCTCCAAGACTGTGGCACTGCTCAGTGTGAAAGAATACCGCCCCTGTGGCATCTTCATTCTGATGCGGTCCATCACCAATTCACCCCAATCACTGAAGGATGGCGTGTGGCAAAGAAGGCCATTGCTGGTGCAAAGAAATACGTGACCAAGGCAGTCGCTGATTGCTGACGGCGATATTGAAGGGATGTGGTGCAGACGGGTGGGGTACAGACGGGTGTGATTTCCTCCACCTCAGCCCATGGCTTGGCTGCATCCCTGGGCCATTGACAGAAATCCGGACCATTGACAGAAATCCGGACCATTGACAGAAATCCGGATCATTGACAGAAATCCGGATCATTTACAGAAATCCGGACAATTGAGGAAAGCGAGCGGGTCGTGGAAGAATTGCTCTCCTGGGCCATTGAGCCTGGATTTGCAAGAGGTGGCGAACTCCTAGCGACTCAATGGTCATGGCTCCTTTCCACCCACAACCCCATGACGAATCTTTGTATGAGGCATATTCTGACGGTTTCAGGAAGGAGCTCGCCTGCTGGGGTGTAATAGGCGGTGCTGGTTTAGGGGGCTTCTCTGCTATTGTGATCTTTCGGGTGGCGAGCAATGGAATTTTTTTTGTTTCACGAGGATTGCTCGTGCTGTACCGCTGTTGCCGGCCAGATTCTCAATTATATTCTTCTAGTCCTTTAATCCTTTCCAAGCATACCGTCTTCTTGTTACATAGTATTAGCATATCTTATCTTTATACCCGCCTCGCCTACGTGCTGCGCACTGGACCCGTACACCACTACCACGTGATTCGCACGTGAATGTGTATATGCAGTATTGAACCACTACACCTTCTGCTGTACTATACTGACCCTACTGTATGGTGCTGCTGTCTCCCTTAGCTCATCGTAAGGGTTCATTCACTTATAGTGCTTCTTTCAGTGGTTCAGGAGCTCAAGGTATGAACAGTACTGTCCCAATTCATTAAGAGGTCATTACTAGGTCAAGAAGATCCTCTCGTGCTGGAGTAGCGAAGGTGATACTCCGGATTTTGTACTTTTCCTGATGAGACCACGAGGCGAGCCAGCATGGGAGACTGTCCCAACCTGGAAAAATGTCCACGGTCAGTCTAAAGTGAACAACACCAGAAGGTTTGACGGGCTCCATGCAGGAATTGTTTGACCAGGGGTACCATGCGTCAATGCCTCTTCCTCTGGTACTTGTCCAGGTAGGTGTATGAATGATGGGTGTTGCACATCTAACCGGAGATGTAAGCTTGTACTGCACAAAGTGCCGTCGCACGTGACTTACCCGTGATATCCCCGTGACTTCCCCCACGGCCCACCCAAACTCCACTTCAAATTCATCTCACTTTATGTAGACAATCCACAGAGCGGCAGGCGGCGGAGGCCGACCCGGACAAAGGAATTTTGTGGTGTACGGGTGTATGCGCTCCTGCATGTGGGCTTGATGGTCTGGTCCGTTGCAGCAACTGGGTTTCAAAATGGTTTCAAGCGTTTCAACTTCATGTGAGGATGTTTGCGATTGCCACGTGATGGATGGAGGCCGACCGATCTTGAAAAGCGTCTCACCAAGCTCAGCTCTCCGGGTTCAGAAGCACGCATTAGGTAACTTTTCCCAAGCAGTCGTACCGAGCACACCTACCGAGTCTGCCGAGACACCACGGTCAAATGCCAGTGTAACCACCATGCAGGTGATGAAACTCGTAACTCCAACAACGCCTGCCCTTAGGGGTCGATCCTAGTCCCGTCGCCCTTCAGAACCGGGGGGCGGTCACGTGACTCCCGCGCTCGGGGTGTTGGGTCCCCGCATGCAGGCCGGCGGCACTCCGACGGCTGCGGAAAAACCACTAGATGCACGACCGAGCAGCGCAACTGGCCAAGGAATCCTATTAATAGACGGATGCGATGTCTAACCGGGGCAAAAAGTGGCGGGTCCCATGAAACACGGTTGAAACACGGTTGAAACCCCGCTGAAACACCGCACCCTCACCCAGCACGCTGCATGGGGCGGCAAGAGCGTCCCGCAGTGACCGTCTGATCCTTTGCGTGCATCTGCGCCCGCCCACTGGCTCCCCTGTTGTCCCGACCTGCAGCCTGACCCGCCGCAACCCTCCGAGACAAGTAACGCTAGTCGTGCGACCCGGTGGCGCAGCCGAGCCCGAACATCCTTCCTTCATGCGAGGACTGCCGGCGGGCCGCGACACCGCAGCAAAGAAAAACACCTCAGTACAGCCAAGCAATTAAAAAAAGGAACGCCAACTCTGCCCTTCGAGCCCCTGATCCCGCCCTCCCGCCCCCTCTTTTTCTTGTCTTGTCTTTAGTTTGCCCCCTCTCCGTTTCGTTTGCAAAACCTCCCCGAAGGCTGCCATACTTGAACCCACGAAGCCGCTTAAATCATTGCCAAGCCCTCCCAACACCGAATTCCGTGGGTTTTTGAAGCGCTCTCGATTATCCGCCGCCATTAGCGAACACGATTGAAACAGTGTTTTTGACCGAGGCAAGTGAATCTGAGCTTCAAGTCGAGGTAATTGAAACAAGCCGAGGTGATTGAAACCGGTTTTCGGAGCTGCCTAGTTTGAAACACCCATTGTTTCAGCCGTTTGATCTGAAACGGGGTTTGTGCCGCGTAATTGAGACATTGTGATACATTTCCAACAGCGTTCCGACAGATAACTCAAGGTAGTGTTTGGAACATCATTTGAAACCTTTCGTGGCGGTTATTTGAAACAAGGCCATTAGGAGCGTTTCACCCACTGTCCTGAAACAGTCCAACGTTTGAAACAGACCAACGTTTGAAACAGACCAACGTTTGAAACAGTCCAACGTTTGAAACAGACCAACGGTTTGAAGCAGAAACCAACGGGCCCTGAAACAGCTTTGAACTGGTATTTGAAGCCGTGTTGAGCCCTTGTCTTTCTAACGCTGACCCTCTAGATCGGCATTCCCCCGAATACTTGCCAAGCAATTGCAGCCCGCTCCTAGTGCGCTCCTCATATAGTGGCTCCCAGATCGTGCCACTGTACGCCGTTACAAACACAGCCCAGCTCGATGGTATTGTCATTTTTCCGGAAACGCCGAGAGAAGAAGGCGCCGCCCGTGCCCGAAAAGGATTACGTAAGGGCACCTAATGTGCCCGCCAAGCCAGGCCAGATTCGACAGCCCAATGCCCGGCCTGCACAAGCGCAATCCAGCGGCCCAGGGGCAAAGCGTCAATCCGGAAACACCCAACCGGGAAGAAAGTCAAACGTCCAGCTTCTTGAAAAAGGCGTTCTTGGCGAATCTGCACTTAAAAAAAGCGCCTCCAACACCACGCCGCCCACCAATGGCCTCGAGCAGAGGGTTGCGAACCAATTGAGTCCCGACAAGAAGGTTCCCACGATCTGCATCCCTGACCCCGCCGCCGTCCGTCAAGGGGAGCTTGGCGGAATGGCGGGAGTCGAACACACGCCATCTCCTCTCTCCAGCCTCAGAGACCTGGTCAAGACCGGGTCCCCCAAGGCTGACTCGCTCCAGGCCGGCTCGGCCATGCTGCTTCGAACAGAGGCCACGTCTACCAAGCAGGAGTCCTCGGAAGAAAAAGCGCCGCCCTTGGATGCGGCGGTGATCTCCGGCAAGCGGGCATCGGCGCTGCTCCGGCCGCCCCGCATCAATACTGACCAGCCTGCCACGCTGTCGCCATCGTCGCCGCGAAGTACGCAGCTGTTGACATCGCCGCTCAGCCCCCAGTCGATGTCGAGGCATCCCCCAGCCTCGTACATCCGTCACTCGCGCGTCTTGTCCGGGAGTAGCACGCTAGCCGGCGGGCTCAACGAGATGTTCTCGCGGCTGAAGCCGCTCCGGCACCGCCAGAGGGAGATCATCACCGACTTGCCGCACCAGTTGTCGCCCGTGGTCAACTTGTCCAATGCGCAGCGCTTGCGGCAGTACGCGGCAGGCCCGCTCTCTGTGTTGACGGCGGACGGCGCGGCGTGGTTGTCCGCCGACGCCAATTTGACCGGCACCGAGCTTTCCATCTGGGTGCTGGGTGCCAGCAAGCCCCGCTACTTGAACGTCCAAGATTGCACCATTGTGCCGTCCGGCTACCACGTCCCCGGCGACAAGCAGCTCTTCGATCTCGTGATCATGCAGGACTACGACTGCAACCTGACCACCCTACGGTTCCAGGAGGTGGCGGAAATGCATATGTGGCTCTCTGCCTTGCACTTGGCCAAGTTCGAGCAGACGTCGCTCAACGAAGCCTTCACGGCGGTGGTGCTCTCGCTCAAGGGCCCGCAGCTCTCGGACGTGTACACGCTCTTGGCCCACAAGAAGCGCTTTGCCCGCTTTGAGTGGTGCAACTTGCGCTTGCCGCAGGTGTCCAACAAGTGGATCAAGGCCTTCATGGTCATCATCCCGGGCGACCACAAGAAGAACGGCCGCGTGGAGATGTACACGTCGGAAAAGTTCAACAAGAAAAACTTGGTGCTCTATGTGAACAACGTCGACTGCGTGTACAACGTGTACCCCGAAGACTACCACATGATTGACTTCAACCTGATTATGAAGTTGGACGGCGAAGTGTTTGTCAACAAGTCGTTCGAGCACTTGTTTGGAGGCGAGCCCGTGAGCCCTGGGTTCAATGCACCCGACGCCAATGGCAACGGCTCCTCGGTGTCGTCGGTCTCGTCGCCCAAGCGCTTGTCCCGGCCCTCGTCCGTCACGTCGTTGAGCCTGTTTGCGGCGCCGGCGGCCATCACCCTGGCCACCCGTTCGCGGTCCACTTCCGTCAGCTCGGCGCTGTCGTTCTTCGTCAATGCGCCGTCGCCTAACCCTGACACGCCATCGTCGCCCTCCGGGCAAGACAACAAAAAGTCCCATTTCTTCAAGAAACAGGCGGTCAACAACTTCGTCACCACCAGCTACGTCTACCTCATGCCGGACTCGCACCCGGGGGTTTCGGCCATTGAAATCATGCTCCGCAACTTCGTGCACATCATCGATGCCTTCAAGTTGTACGGCCGCCCGGACGCCTTCAGCAGCGACAAAAAGGACCCGCGCTCCTTGCTCTTTGGCTTGCCTTCGTTGCCTCACTACTGTTATTTGGACTCCGAGGACGCGTACGGCGTGGTGGCGGCCAATTTCGACACCGCCCGCCTTCTGGACTGGAGCGAGGCTCAGTGGCGCACGTGCATCAAGGAGTACGTGAGCTGCCTTCAGGAAGATGACGACTACAAGGGCTGCGGCGACATCAGCGAGTTGTTCCGGATGGTGGAGGCGCTGTCGCCGGAAAGCAGCGTGATCAATGGCGACATTTCGCCGTTGCCGGGCCTTTCGCGAATCGCCAGTCCCAAGGGCGACAACTTTGCCTTCATCCGAGGCAGCCCTGACCTCGTGCGTGCAGGCAGGGCCTCCAAGGACTTGCTGAAGTTGCAGAGGTGGCCAAGCGACGACGAGTCGCAGGTGGGGGCGGAGCAGGCCGAGGCGGTGCTGGAGCTCGAGCCCCGGCCGGGCCTCGCGGCCAACGCCCGCGCCGGCGCACGTGACCCGTTTGCCCAGTCACGTGCGCGCCCGCTCCACCCCATTGTGGATCTTCCCACGCCAAGCGAGGATGCGCAGGCTTCGTACTTTGCGCTGGAGAAGCCAATGCCCTTGCGTCTGTAACTTATAGAATCTCGGCCCGTATTGTGTTTGCAAGTTTTACTTTGTATTTGTCTGTTGGCGGCTCTGCATGTCGCTGATGGTCCAGATAAGATCCGGGTGGCTTGGCCGCATGGCCCAGGCATGTCGCGCAGGTGCGCCGAGAGTGGCCCGAACCCACCACGGATGACGACCGTTGTTTGGCAATGCGCTTACACCTCGCGCCGTATGATGCCTATTTTGATCATGCCCGATCCGTGCACGCGCGTCCCCTCGCATGTCAATACCTGTGCGTCTCCTTTGGGTGTTGTTGGCGCGTCGCGCGTCCGCCTTGGCCTTTGGGGACGCTACACGCGAATGTCGCCTGCTTCAGTGCAATTATCGACCCACCGGCCGCCGACCGCGTCCGCAATTGCAGGCTTGTTTGGGTTGGCGGTATGCGTTGCTGTTGAGCCTGTGCAGGTTTTCAGACGTGTCTCAACGATATGCGGTTTTCGTTTCACCCTGTGCCAATCTATGTATCATCTTTGTTTCAGTGCCGTTTCATCCCGCCCGCCTTGCCTTACCTTGCCTCGCCTTGCCCTGCTTTACTATGCTCAATGGGCATTCCGTTTGTGCTGGCTACGGCGCGTTGACCCGCGGTTGCGTGTTTCTTTAAGCCAAGATCATAACACGCGTGCATACGCGCACGCGCACGCGCGCGTCACGTGTGTCGCGCCCGCGCGCGCAAGCATCACGAAATTTTTGCACCACGCTTGACAACAAACTACCCCCGGAACTCGGATTAACAACACCGTGCCCCCTATAAATACTCGCAACCCCCCGCCGCTCGTCTTCCCATCTCGTTTTTTCCTAGTTGCATCCACATTTACCCCGTTCTTTAGATTCCCTACATCATGTCAATTCAGCAGACCCCTACTCACGGATTGACCGGCAAGATTTCCACGCTTGACATGACGAACATGGCCGGAAGCTCCTTGACCGACAAGTTAGCCGCAGAGGCCGCCGCCAAAGACGCTGAGCTCGGCAAGGACTCTGTTCTCGGCAAGATCCAGGACTCTACCAGCGACAAGGCTGCCAAGGAACCTGTTCCAAAAGACATTGTTAGACCCGCCCACATTAAGGAGGGTGGAGCCATTGAAACCGCAAAGGTGGAGGCCGAGATCAAGGCCGCCATGCAAGAGCACCAACAATTCTTATCAATGCTCACGGAGGAGCGTGCTCGGTTGAAGGAGTTGGAGAAGGAAGAGCCCTTGTTGGTTGAGAACAAGCGCCGGTTTGTGTTGTTCCCAATCAAGTACCACGAGGTGTGGCAGATGTACAAGAAGGCTGAGGCTTCGTTCTGGACCGCGGAGGAAATCGACTTGTCCAAGGACATCAACGATTGGAACAACCGCATGAACGATAACGAGCGTTTCTTCATCTCGCGGGTGTTGGCCTTCTTTGCCGCATCCGACGGCATTGTCAACGAGAACTTGGTGGAAAACTTCTCGCTGGAGGTCCAGATCCCCGAAGCCAAGTGCTTCTACGGGTTCCAGATCATGATGGAAAACATCCACTCCGAAACCTACTCGCTATTGATCGACCTGTACATCAAGGACCCCAAGGAGTCGGACTTTTTGTTCAACGCCATTGAAAACATTCCTTGCATCAAGAAAAAGGCTGACTGGGCCTTGCGCTGGATCAGCGACAAAGAGGCGCTCTTTGGCGAGAGGTTGGTTGCCTTTGCCGCCGTGGAGGGCGTCTTTTTCTCGGGCTCCTTTGCCTCCATCTTCTGGTTGAAGAAGCGTGGCTTGATGCCTGGCCTCACCTTCTCCAATGAGTTGATCTGCAGAGACGAGGGCTTGCACACCGACTTTGCTTGTTTGTTGTTCTCTCACTTGAAAAACAGACCAACCCCCGCCGTGGTGGAGCGCATTGTCACCGAGGCTGTGTCCATTGAGAAAGAGTACTTCACCGACTCGTTACCCGTGAGTTTGTTAGGCATGAACAGCAAGTTGATGTGCCAGTACGTGGAGTTTTGTGCTGACCGCTTGCTCGTGGCTCTTGGCAACAAGAAGGTGTACAATGCCACCAACCCATTCGACTTCATGGAGAACATTTCGTTGGCCGGTAAGACCAACTTTTTCGAGAAGCGGGTCTCGGACTACCAGAAAGCCGGAGTCATGGCCAACCACAACGATTCCAAGACCGCCAGCAATGCCTTCTCGTTCGACGAGGACTTTTAGGCTCCCAAGTTGGGCTGGCTGTAGGCTCTGCTGGCTTGGGCTGCCGCCGGCCCGAAGTGTATATACACGATAGATCCCTGGTACATAATAATTGATCGATGCTGAAGTTCGTTTCTCTTTGTCACGCCTTGTCAAGCCAATGAAGCCGGCAACAGGCACCCCCAACCTGTCTCCACGTGATATGCGCACGTGACGCGGGTCTCACGTGCAGCCTGCCCCCCCTCATCTCTTCTCATCACCATGGCCAAAGGCAAGAATAAACCTAATGATGACAGACCCGCCAAAGGCAAGACTTCTAACGGCCACAAGTCTAAGCAGCACCACGTGCGCAAAGGCCGCCAAGAATTAGGCCTGCAGGCCCCCTCCGGCGATTCCAAGTTCCCCGTCAAGCTCGCCATGTGGGATTTCGATCACTGCGATCCCAAGCGGTGCCTGGGCAAGAAGCTCGAGCGATTGGGGTATATTCGCAATCTCCGCGTGGGCCAGAAATTCCAGGGCATCGTCATCTCGCCCAATGGAAAGTCGGTGGTTTGTCCCGAAGATCATGACATTGTCATGATGTATGGCGCCGCCGTGGTAGAGTGCCTGTGGGCTCGGCTCGATGAAATCCCGTTCGGAAAGATCGGTGGCAAAAACGAACGGCTCTTACCGTATTTGGTGGCGGCCAACACTGTCAACTATGGGCGGCCCTGGAAGCTTAACTGTGTGGAGGCCATCGCGGCATGCCTTGCCATCGTGGGCGAGCTAGAGCTTGCGGCCGAGCTCTTGAACAACTTCTCGTGGGGTTTGACCTTCTTGGAAATCAACAAGGAATTGCTTGCACTCTATGCGGGCTGCACTGATTCGGCGTCCATAATTCAGGTTCAAGACGAGTGGATGGCCAAGCTCGAGGCCGAGTCGCGGGAGCGCAAGGCACAGGGCCATGCCGAGGACTTGTGGATGCTAGGCAATGTCAACCGGGTGCATCTGGATGCGGAGGGTGATAGCGATAATGGCCATGATGATCCCTCGAGCGACGACGCCTCCTGCGTGAAGTACGACAACTTGGGTAATATCATAGTGAGCAGTCCTGAAGATGTGGCTGACCAATTAGGTGACTTGGTGCTTGAACAAGACGTCCTAGACTCGGACTCGTACTCGGGCTCGGGCAAGTCTGTGCCAGAGTAGACCAGGGCAGATTTCTCTTTCATTGGCTGATGACGGTCAGATCTTGTGTAAAATCAAAATTTTCAGAGAAGATGGTCACTCTTCGCTCTCTGCATTCCATCCTTGATTCATATCCTGTAGTGGTTTCGTTTGGCCCTCTGTTTCTTTCTTTGAATTGCCTTTTCTTTCATCTATGTGTTTGCATTCTTCCCTATCTTCATGTGGAGCACTGCCATGCCTTCATTATAATCGTCTTTGCCTTCTTCTTCGCTTCTTTTAATTCTCATTGTTTGCAGTCCTCCCGCTGAATCACTGTCTGCATCGCATCAATTCTTGTCTCAATTCCCGTTACTGAATTTTTATCATACACGTACCTGGGCTCAAATTGTTGGTAGGTATGCACTCATAGGCAGCCTGTTTCAATGGTTCGGTATTGTTGCAGTGGGGCAGGTGGAATGTCACAAGATCATGGCTCAGGAGGGGCCCGTATTCTCGTTAGCAGCTCACCTACTTCATCCGAGGTTTCTCCGAGAGTCCGTGGCTGGCTTATTATTTGGATCACTTAAGGCACAAAGCCATCGGGTGTTCATCAGGGTTTTCAATTGTTTCTTCAAGGCCTTCGTGGCTTCAATTCTTTCAATATTGTATGAGCCAGAGCTAAACCACCTGGGGAAGCCCTCAAAAGGGCCGGCATAAGGTCTGAATCGGGACATCTCTCTGTTAGAGAATACTGGAGCTCAGCAGTGCCAGCATGTGAAGGTAGAAAATCTCAACCAGAAAACGGAACGGGAGCGAAAGCCCCTTTTTATATTGATTGCTGTGTCTGTGGCTGCAGATATGAAACGGCCGCATTTCTGCAACACACATATAAAAGACCATCGCCCCAACAAGATTTTGCGTATTTCTTTTTTGTGAGCATGTCAGTATGATTTGTGGCCTCCAATTCCTTCATAGGTACCTCGAAAGTTTTTTTGACTCCTCCAATGCTTGATCGGTTTTGGATCCGGGGGTATCCCAGTTTGTATTCTTCAACTATGAATTGGTGAAGAGCCTGAAAATTGTGTACAGCAGGCCAATTTGCATCCGGGTTCAATCTCCGCTCAATGTCTGGAGCTCGAAATGAATCTCCAATGCTGTCCCTAGCTGTTTTGAACGGCAGCATTTATTGCTTTCATTTTTGGGTAGCCTCTCTTACTCGGAGTAAATGTTGTTTCAATTGTCAGCGCCGTTCAAACGGCAAGAACCCTCACGGGTTCAGACCATCGAAAGTTTTGCGCACCTGACAATATTTGGAACACAAGTGATGGCGTAAAAAGCGATATTATAAACATCAGCGGCACTGAATCGCCGAAATGCTTCCGGTACGCCTTTCTTTCCGAGCACTATCGGGTCTCTGACCGAGTACTTTCTGAACAGACATACTGCCAGCAGCAAGCAATCTGTACCAAATTTGTTTGAGCGGTTGATCACCTGAAATAATGGTGGGTATTCCATATTGATGAATCTCAAACATTGCTTCATGGAATTTGGTTCTAATTCTGATCACGGTATACACCATGGGCGTTGCGCTGATGTTGACTCTATTTGCGAAGCTGATTAGAAATGGGTTGGTTTCATGGATGGTAGAGTACATTTATACATTCATGTAACTTACATGCATGGTATACCATCGTAGAGTGCCCCCTGATGTGGAGCTCAGTAGTGTAGTATACCAGTGGTCCCCATTTCTCAAAGTCTTGTACTTGATGCTGTTTCGATAACAGAAGGATAATTATTTGTGATCACTTCCAGAACAGTCTGCGTAAATCGTTGCGGTGGATTTGATATGTGGCCTTTTTGTTCATGAGAGATATTCTCTATCAAGGCCTATTGCATTCCAACCTTCGAGCAGTCAGTCCAGGGCAAATCAGTTGCATGCGGAGTGTATTAGGAGGGCTTCACAAGGCTCAAGTCTTTATCTTTCTAATCGGGGCCTGCAATTCGGATTCAAGCTTCGAGGTTCAACTTTGGCTCAAGTCTCCTGATCAATTTCAAGGGATGTCCCCCTGAAGCCGTGTGGTAAGTGCAAAGAAGCACCATCAAGGGGCGAAACGGCTCGCTTTATAGCCCCCGCGCTCGTGGCTGCAAAACGAGGCAGGGGCACGCGCGCCTGCAACAACTCACATGACCGCCTGCGGCCGGCAGAGCACGTGAGCGGGCACGGGCACAACGCACGTGATCACGCGCTACAAACCAGCCACCACTTCTTCCCCTTGCCTCACTAGGTGAAACAGCTATGACATGTGCGCGTACCATCTCCCCGCCCTCCGGAACCCCCTTCTTAATGTGCTCTTCAACAATCCGCTGCTAGCGTCCATGGCCGCGCTTGTCCAAGATGTCCAGCTCCACTCCGACATCACAGTGTTGGTGCCGCCAGCAGAGGCGCTCTCCGACGACGGCATCACGGAGGACTTTATCCGGTCGCATATTATCCGAAACTCGCTGGGGCTGTCGCTGGCGTCGGCGGCTCGCAAGAGCAATCCGTACGTCTATACCACCTTGAGTGGCAAACAGCTTTTGGTCAAGAACGGCCACGTGTTCTCGGGGAAGGGGTTTCGAGACTCTCGGAAGGTACAGATCTTGGCATTCGACGGCATAGCCGCGTGGGCAGACTACTTGCCCCGGGGCCTGATTTATGGCTGCATTTACATATCGGGCCCACTCTGTGGCGAAGCCGCCGAAGTTTTCAAGACGCCACTCTTTTTGGCCACCCATGTGGCCTCGGACTCGATTCGCGGCTCCGGGCCCGGCCCCAGCTCTTCTTCCCTGGCCGAACCAGCCAATCCGGCCTCGCTGGAATCCTCCACTGGGGGTAGGTCCGCTGCCCCCCGGACGCCGCCGGAACCGACGTTTTCCGAGCTCCTCCAGAACTTCCCTGCGCTCTCGCGGACCATGGCCCCAGCCTTTTACACGCTCTTCCATCATAACAATCGCACCTTCCAGAACCTCCGCAGCCGCAAAAGCCTCCCGCTTGCCCAGCTCAAGAAGCTATTTGCAGCCATGGTCGCCGAGGCGTTCCGCATTGTGCAGGATGCGGTCAACTCAGACTCCATCGACGGCGACCGCACCCACAATCTCTTGAAGTCGGTGTCAATGAAGAACCCCTCCCTCGACATGAACCGCTTGATCCACGAGTTTGTGGAGTTCAACATCTACGACCGCTTATGGTCGCTGCTTGTTTTTCAATTCGCAAACCCGTGCCCTGCCCCGGCTTCTGCTTCTGCATCCACCAATCTCGTGCCTGAGTCTGCCGAAACTGCAGCCGGACAAAATTCTGGATTGGAGAAAGTGCCCCGTGTCATCCTTACGCCGCAGCTCTACCATGATCTCCTGTGCCTCTCGCTCAACCAGTTGGACATTCCCGTGGACGAGCCCTGGGACCTCAATGTTCTTTACAGGCGGATTGAAAAAGCCATTCAGGTGTTCTCGGAGTTACTGGGATCTCGAATCACTAACCAGAGGGAAAAATTCGATATTTTGACCCGAACCGTGCAGGTTTTGACCAAGTCGGGCTCGCTGGACGGCCTGAACCTCATTGTGGATGCAGACACCCTTATCGGGCTCTTGATAATGGTAATTGTGCATTCCAAGGTGCCTAATTTGGAATGCCATCTTTACTACATCCAGAACTTCGGGCTTGGTTCCGCTTCCGGCGTCCACGCGGCCGCCGAGCCGGGATACTTGACCTACATTCTCCTGAACTTCAACGCGGTGGTTTATCATCTCCAGGGCCCAATAACGAAAGAGGTCAATGCATCTTCAGAAAACTACTCCTTCTGGGCGGCCATTCGAAACGCCGACTATGTGCAGGTGGAGCAGATTCTTCTGCAAATTGACCAACCCCACCAAAGCCTTCCCCGGAGCCACTTCCTTACCAGCAAAAACATTCACGGCGAAAGCTTCTGGTTTATCGCGATTCGGGCCAATGATGCTGCGATTTTCGAGCTTCTTTTGGAAAAGACTCTGTCCGCCATATGCATAGAGGATCTCGTCTTCGATACAAATACCAGCACCAGTCAAAACCTCTTGATGGTGGCCCTTCAGCACGAAAACCCTAGCATCGTCCACGCCCTCATGGATGTCCTCGAGTCGAACTTGTCAGATGCGGAGCTCAGTGCCTATGTCAATTTCCCAGACCATCGAGGCCGCACAGTGGGCCACTACTTATCGCATGACCTAGCGGCATTGCAGCGTTTTGGCCGGCTAGTCGACTGGAGCCACAAGGACCACAATTCGCAGACCCCTCTCTTTAGCTTCTGTCGGGCATATGATCATCCATCATACACGCAGCTCATTGCTGAAGGGTTTCGTCTTTGCAACGTTGCTTACAACGTTCACACCGACCGCAGCGGCAATACTCTTTTACACGCCATGTCTCGGGGTATACCGCAGTCGGGGCTCTGGGAAGGCCAGTTGGGGCTCTTGGGAGGGTCGGGTGGCGTTGCCACGGGCGGCAATTTTTGCGCTGCCGTGGACGTGAATGAGCACAACGCCCGGGGTCTATCGCCGGCATCGCTCTCCATGCGCTACAATCGGTTAGAAAACTTGCAGGTGCTACTCTCGGCGAAAAGCTTCATATTCGGCTTGGAAGACCCCAAGACCTTCCACAATCTCCTGGACAGCTACAGTTACTCGGCGGCAAAGAAGCACCGGGCCGGGGCGTGCGAGCCCGAGTTCCGCCAAATCGAACTGTTGGTCATTTCGGGGTTTTTTGACTTCTACTTCCCGCAAAAATCCAACTTTATGTTCGGGGTGATCAGCGGCAAGTACGACGTGGGCCAACGGGACTGGCTAATACATTCTGTGTGCCGGACACACGGTCTCAGCATGCATCTTCCTCTTGAGTCGCTCAAAAAGATCATACAGTTGTTCCGCATGTCAAACAGCCCCCAATTCATGCCTTTGGAGAAGTTCTGGGCCAACTTCCCCGAATCGAAATCTAATGACCCCATCAACGCCAAGTATAAGCTCAACAGGCTTATTGACCACGTCAACTTGTTTTTCCTGTCGCTAGCTTTCACTGACGCCAGTACCCAGGCGTGTTTGCGAGAGATTGTTCAAAGAAGCAAAGACGAGCTGGTTTTCGAAATGACCAAGGCTGCAGCCAAGGCGAAGCCGCTGCCGGCTCACTTGGATGTGCAAAAGGTGCAGGAGATGACCTACTTTGTGGAGTTCTCCAAAAACAACCTTGTGCGGTCCCGCCACGTGACACGCCGGTTGAGCAACTTGGCTTCTTGTGGAGGAATCAAGCACGACGACTTGCGCGGGGCTCAGGATGTGGTGCTACGGGCACTAGGCACGCGCTTGTGCTCGGCGCCCGGAATATCCCCATGGAGCACGTTCCATAGCTTCTTGGCGTGGCTCGAGGCCTGTACAGAGCAGCTCATTCTGCAGTGTGACCTTCTCTTTGGCAAGATTCATCTTTGGGAGTCGTTGTACCGAAAAATCACGGACATGAACAAAGAATTGGCGGAGTTGGAAGCGGTCGTTCTCAAGCGGCTGGCCACGGCCGAACGGGCGCTTCACAACAGAGGCACCTTCGCCGTGGACGACATTCCTGCAGACGAGCACTTCAAAGAAGAGTCCGACTTCACGCTGATTTTTGGCTTGGGCGACCTGAAGAAACTGAAGTACAAACGGCTCGTGTCGTTGAAGGCCGAAAGTGTGACCAAGATCTCCGACCTCAGCGCCAACTTGCGCGGGACCCACGAGACCATTGCAGCTGAGATCTCGCTGTTCCTTCTGTACCGGCTGAACATGTTGGCGTTCGGACTTAAGCGATTCACCAAGGCCTCGGTGCTCTCCCTCCGGCATACGACCGTCCAGCTTGAAAAGTGCTTGGAGGGCGTGAGGATTGCAAGGCTGCAGGAAGCGGGCCGTGCATGTCCGAGGACTGCCCAGCCGAGCAGCTAATTAGTGATGTCACAAGAGCACCGGGTTCCAGAGTGCAGATGCCAAAGCAGGGCTGATTGTGGAAGTTTCTGGAACATCCGTGCACCAGTTGCACCCGTGCACCCACAGCGCCGCCCCAGCACAAGACGTCCGGCCTCGCGCCCTCCTCCTCATCAGTAACCAAGATGGCAGCATCTCACCAAGACTTAGCCACATCGATCATCAAGTTTCTTCAGGCTAGTGTCGCTGACAAGACAGTGAGCGAAGACTTTTCTGAGTCTATTGACGTGGCTATTGACTGTATTGCCGATGCTTTTGAAGTCAACAAGGCCGATGCCGAGGGGGTGGACCAAAAGCTCGGCGGGTCCTTGTTGCAGCTCGTGAACGGCTCTTCCGGAAACGGTTCCAAGGCAACCACCGGTGCCAAAGCTTCCGTGCCACCCAATGCCAACGTCTCTGCCGAGACAAAGGCCCAAGCAGTCGCCTTGAAGGCCGAGGGCAACAAGGCCATGGCCGGCAAGGATTTCACGCTTGCCATTGACAAGTATACACAGGCTATTGATTTGGATGGAAGCAACGTGGTGTACTTGTCCAACCGAGCAGCTGCGTACTCGTCAGCCTCTCAGCACGCCCAGGCCGTGGCGGACGCCAAGCGGGCGCTTGAGTTGGACCCCAACTTCGCCAAGGCCTACTCTCGCTTAGGCTTGGCGCAGTACGCTTTGGGCAATGCCAAGGACGCCATGGATGCCTACAAGAAGGGTATGGAGGTTGAGGGGGCCAATCCCACGGAGGCCATGAAGAGGGGCTATGAGACCGCCAAGAAGCGCGTGGAGGAGGAGTTGGAGAGCTCCATTGCTTCCAGGGAGCCCGAATCCAGCGCAGGTAGCTCTAGTGGAGCCGGGGCCGCTGGATCCGGTTCAGGCGCAGGCAACGCGCCCGACTTGTCGTCGATGTTTGGCGGCGGCGGAATGCCCGACTTGTCGTCGATGTTCGGTGGCGGCGGCATGCCGGACTTGTCTGCCATGATGAATAACCCGCAAGTGATGCAAGCAGCCCAGAGCATGATGCAGAATCCAGAGGCCATGCAGGGCTTAATGAACAATCCCATGGTGCGCCAAATGGCCAACAGCTTGGGCGGAGAAGGTGGGCTTGAGAATCTTCAGAATATGGCGCGCCAGTTCATGGGCAACCAAGGCCAGGGCCAGAACCAGAACCAGAACAATGAGAGTTGAACTATGATCAGTTTAATTTAGATGGATTCGATGGAGAAGAACACCTCAGCAGAACCAAGACGGAATACACGGTAAGAAAAACCCCGGCCGAATGAGGGTCGGAGTGTAGGGCATAATAAAATGCAGGAGCAGAATTCCAGGCAGAAAAGAGAAGGCAAGATAGAATCCATCCCAAATGAGGGGGCGGAGAGACGGAGATTGACGGCGGCTGTGACTTCAATAGCTCTTGTGACCTATATCTAGGTTCTTGGCTTTTCTGTGTTTCACCGCACTTGAGTGGTCCGTCCAAAGGGCGGAAGATCTGTTTCTCCTTTGTTTCACTTGGCCGAGGATCTGTGGGTGAAAAAGCGGCGGTATTTCAGACGGGCCGCCCCAAGGCCTGAAGTTTATCGTGTTACGACGTATCCCGCCCGAGATTCCCATTGCCTTTCTCGGTCTTTGCCTTTCTCGGCCTTTACCCGTTTTTCCATGTTGGCCTCGGTGATACAGAAATTATCAACAACATATCGCTTGGACCGTGGGACATCCGGACTTCTAGAAGCAACGGAGAATTAATCATGGGCTCTCACCGTCGGATTCGTTTCATCCAAGTCGGTGGAGGGTTCGGCGTGTTTTCCGGCTTCCAAAGTGCCAGCCGGAAGTAATCCAAGTGGGGCAGGATCGGGCACCTTTTTACGTCCGCGTGACCAGACCACCGCATTCCTTGTTATTGGACTGAGCTGTCTTTGTCCAGGATCCCTGCGGTGTTGCCTAGGCTGTGGTCTGAAAAGGAAAGAGGCATTGCTGAAAGTGTTCACAGGCCTTTGAAACATCACTTTGCACCTTCCACAACATGAGGCGCTTCCTATTCGGGCAACGCTGTTCCATGCGACCCCTGCGTGGACTCTATCAGCACTCTGGTTGGTTCCATGGCGTCGGTTCGTGCTACTCATCCATCACGAGGTTGTGCTTTCCCTTTTGGCAGCGCTATCAATACGGCTCATTTTTGGTGCATCGCTTCGGTTCGGTGGTCAGCCCCATCAGCTGATATCGAATCCTGGGCCTCATTCCATTAATTCCTCGTGGCATCGCTCCCTTCAGTTGCCCTGGACACTCTGGGACATGCTGTCCGCCCGGCCGTGAAGCCTCTGGGGTCTGGCTCTGGCTTCTGGCTTTCCTGCACACCTAAAGAGGGTTTGGTGCGCGAAAGGTGAGTCCTCCCGAAATCAATATTCAAGAACTCCTCAATGAAGGTAATAAATATGATCTAAAATGGCGCCGGCCAATGAAAACAATCGTGTAAAACTAAGCAAAGTTACTAAAGACTGCAACGGTTGCTCACCATGCATGTGGCAAGCTTCTTGCAGCCATATGTTTCATGTTCCTGCAGGACCGCATGCGCCCAGGGTATATAAGAGAGGCGTTCCTCCTCTTTTTCGTTTTTTCTGGGTCCAATGCATACGGTGAAAAGTTGGGGATTTCAAGCGTGAGTCAATCTTTCAAAGTAATATTCTAGAGTTGGACATTTTAGACTCCGCAGTGCTGCTGATTCTAACACCATTGCTCCATTGTCTGGCAGAGGCTGCAAATATAGTGGCTGCCCACCAATACAAGATTAGTCAGTGAAACTAAGGGTGCATTGGGCAAATTGCTGGGCACAGGTGCAAGTTTTGGCAAGTATGTTTTGGAGAAGATGGGCAAGTAACCCTTTTACGAGCGATTCATGGAAAAGGAATATCCGAATTAAGGGTATGGATGCTGAAACGGAACCAAATGCGGTAATATGTCGAAAGGTGTGAAGGCCCTAGATGCCACCCTACTGGGATTGTCCTTTTGCCACTTTGAAGTAAGGAAGTTTTGTATTCCCAATGAAGCTACCCGGTGTTGGAGAGCCTAGTGATGGGCAACTCGCCGGGTTCGGAGACAGCTTTGGCGACGCTGTATCTAGTGCTCATGCAGTAAACCATTTAGTTGAATGTTCCAATCCAGCGAGATTCATTTAGCTGTCAACTACATGTGAACATACTCATGGAAATGGGCAATGGGAACCCGTCATCCCCGGGAGGATACCCGGAAGAACAAGGAAATCCAAACACCATCTGACAATCATATCGATATGCTACCTCATAAAAGGCATTTCTCTCTAGGGTCTAGGTTCGGAACCTTAGGGCTTTGGACCACAGTAAGGTCAGTGGTTGATCATGAGTCTAATCGATAATCGGCTCTTTAAGGAGGGTACCTCAGTTCTAGACTACAGAACTACAGAACTACAGAACTACAGAACTACAGAACTACAGAACTACAGAACTACAGAACTACAGAACTACAGAACTACAGAACTACAGAACTACAGAAC
>WFIU01000007.1:177396-497267 GCA_009756545.1 Metschnikowia dekortorum
GGAACTACAGAACTACAGAACTACAGAACTACAGAACTACACAATCGACTACAGATTTCAAATACAAGTGCGATTATGCTCATTGATATTAGCTCTTCATGGTAAATCCTTGATAACGTCCAGTGCTTAGACAAGACGTCAAAAGGCCAATCCTAAAGAAAACTGGCCAACCCGAACGAGCGGCTTCTGACGGTCAATGACTGGCAACCCTTTACAGACCGAAAGTCGGTTGGTTTTGGCCGACACGCTACTGCGTTATCCGAGGAACCACGACGTCCACGACGTGACGCCTCCCTGTGGGAAGCCGACGCACCGCCTACCGCCAATCTCCATGGGTAGACTGCCCTTTTGGCCCGGCACTTTACCATAATGTGATGATTCACCGCTTAATCCATGTCACGATGGTTAAAGTGCATTCCCGCCCGACGCCGCGTATACTGACACAGCTGGTGCAAGCATACCGTGATAGTGGGCAGCTTCACGGACGTTACGGTGACCTCAGAATTAATTGGTGAGTCCATGAGTCATGAGTCATGAGTCAATGAGTCAATGAGCCCAAACTGTGTATGCCTTGCGTAGGTGACATGGAGTCGGCATGTGGCGGATGCAGGAAGGCCCCAAGGGTTCTTCTCTAGCTGAAAGTCTTAGTCTAGTATAGGCAGATCCATGATCCATGGCAAGACGGACGGAGTATGCATTGACGTCGTCTCACCAATGGCAGACAGCAGTGGAGAGTTATATACACTCCCATCTGGTCTCAGGTTGGCCCGGCAAATTCCTTAGTTGGAGCTTTGGTCGTCGTTATTTATCTCGATGCTCTCTACAGCGGTCCCGGCCGCTATTTATATTCAATGGAGAGCTACGCCATGGACCGCTCCGTCCGTCTATCTGCATCGGCTGTTGCAACACTGTTTCATGTGTTCATGTGTTCATGTTCTCTGAAGAATGCTTGGCATCGAAATCTACTGCATCCTATATTATCGTGTATTGTTGCATTATTGTATTGTTGTATTTTATCGTGTATTGTTGTTAGACTCCCCATGGGTAGTGTGCTACCCATAGGCGCTCAATTTTCCTGCGATGTGCGGCTAGACGCGGTATGACGTCGGACCTTGCCGCCAGGCTCGGTCCGAAACGTTCTGGTTCCCTTCCTCCGAGTTCTAGACCGAGAAGCCCTTATCTCGAGGAGGCTTATCCGGACGACCACTCGGCACGACTAGCCCGATTAAGGCTCTATCGCCCGAATACGGAGACGCAAGTCGTGGCCGACATTTCTGTACACCTCGGGTGATTCCTTTTTGGTGTACGGATCATCAAGTACATCTCTTTTAAGTCCTCACGCCTTACTCGAACCTGACAGTTGTATTGTTGTATTCAGTGGCTCGCCTCACCATGTTCCTGTGTACAGGTCTCATTCCGTCCGACAAGTAACTAGACACGGCCTGCACCCAGGACCCGATTCGGGGGTGGAACGGTCGCTTCGACGTTGGGAAAGAGCACCCTAGGTGGGTGTTGGCACGGGGTTTCAGTTGGGGCCTTTTTCGATTTTTTGGCGGTGGATGTATTTCCCCATAATCCGGTGCACGTGGGAATATGTGTGGAAATGCGCGGAGGAGCTGGGTGACCAGGAACCGCACCAAGCAATACCAAACAACGAGCTCGGGTTTCTGAAAGAGGGAGCTTGCAAGGGAGCTTTCCTGAAAGAGGAACTTGCCTAAAAGAGGAACTTGCCTAAAAGAGGGAGCATGCCTGGTGGTCTGTAAGTGGCGTGCCAAGAGTGTCGATTCATGCCGACTGTCGATTCAGGCCGACGATTCAGGCCGACGATTCATGCCGACTGTCGACTCAGGCCGACCATTAGAATGGAATTATCAGGTCCTAATCCTCAATTATTGAATGGTAACAATCAAGTCTACAATGTGATGGTTACAGGGCATGCAGTTGCAATGATATTTTTATTTGTAATGCCTGTGTTAATAGGTGCTTTTGGAAAATAAAATATTTATCGTGTAAACGTATGTAAGATAAATGAATAAATTATAAAAAGGCTGAATAAAATAACTAATAAATATAAAATATATATACTTTAGGTTAAAAAAGATTCAGCTAATGGTGGACATATAAATAATAATTAACCTATTGGAGATTCAGATGAATCTCTATAAAAAGTATTAACGCTATTATTTAGCAGGTTGATAAAATGAGATGGATCTATTTGAGTAGAAGAAATTAATGGATTTAAATCGGCTCCAATTATAGATATTCTTTTGAAAAAGATTAATCTTGACTTCATTATTTATTTCCCGTCCTCCTTTGGAGGGCGGGTATATATATATAGATATAACTTTTAAAGCTTATATGAGACATCGATTCAGGCTGATTGTGCACGTAGTGTATGGGCTTGACCGAGAACACTTTTGGGAAGTGCCTGGAACTAAGAATGTACTTGTCTTTATGGGAAAGTATGCCCAGATCAGTTACTTCTACAACCATCGTCTGCAGAGGCATTCGCATCACGGAACACGGCGCTTCATGCTTCACTGGCGGCCACGATGTCTTTTTGGGCTTGTATCGAAGACTCATCAATAGATTCTGATGTTAACTAAAAGGCTCTCTCCAACTTGTGGCTTAGAGAGGGCTCTCTCCATCTTGTGGCTTAGAGAGGGCTCTCTCCAACTTGTGGCTTAGAGAGGGCTCTCTCCAACTTGTGGCTTAGAGAGGGCTCTCTCCAACTTGTGGCTTAGAGAGGGCTCTCTCCAACTTGTGGCTTAGAGAGGGCTCTCTCCATCTTGTGGCTTAGAGAGGTTGGCGAGAGCCAAGAGAAGAATCGAGATGCTCAATTGTTTTGGCACCTATGAGGTGGAACTGGCTGTACTGCAGGAAGAGGAGGCCTCCAGAGCCTGATCCGTTACCATCATTAGAACCAGAGCCTGATCCGTTGCCATCATTAGAACCAGGTTGCCATTCATTAACCAATCCATTGCGATCCGTGGGTAGTGGTCAATCTGTAATCAGTACGAGAGCCTAAGAATGGCTTTGGCTATTGCAGTCAAACGAGAACTAACACAAATGGATGTGACAACTGCTCTTGAAGGGGGTGTTTCATGAAGAAATCTACATGAAACAGCCGGGCTATGTTAGGAAAAGACTTGGTTCTTGGACTAACAAAGTCATTGCATGGGTTGAAGCAAGCACCGTGGCATAAAGTGCTTATGAAGTAATCATGAACTTCAAGTTTGAACAATGTGTTGCAGAGCAATGTGCTTCACATGGGCTGGGGTTGAAGCCGATTCGGGGCATGGAACAACAGTGGTTTCCGAAACGGTGGTAGTCCACCTCTGGGTAGTCTCTTCTGTAACAACTTCAGTGGGTGCGGGGCTGTTTCGTGGCCGTCGCATTTAGTGCATGGAATCGTGCCGGTGGTTCATGAATGACAGCTGTGAGCCAGTGGGTGGTAGAGGTTTCGGTCTTGGTGACTGGGGTTGGTGCCCTCCTCAACTTCCAAACAGTCGGATCGAGTGTAAGTACCAGGAACGGTAAAGACGCTTCCAGTCGGAACAACAACTGTGGTGGTGTGGAGTACCTGAAGTAATCACCTAAACAGTGCCCGTAGCAGCATCCGTACAGCTTTGCTCTCAGAGAGGTCTCCTCCAACACACATTCAGTGATGAGCTGCGGACACCAAAGCGTGAAGAATTGGAAATTTGGGGCACGTCACCGAGTAGGAAGAAAGGGACAAACGGCGAACGACAACAACGACAAACGGAAAAGAACACCAAGTGCACGGTTCCCTTGAAGCTGGTTTATCGGTGCATCCGTTCAAGGAGTGCATGGACACAGCCAAACGCCATGTGACTCGGTCAGATTGTCAATGAATTCGCATGAATCAACAACGTGCAGCCGTGCACTCTTGTGAGTCTATGTGAGTGTGGTCACTTGAATGGAAGAGCCCGCGGTTGGAATGGAAGGAGATGGCACTGTTGAATGCCGTTGCATGGATGGGTAGTGAGCCTTGATTCAACGTGCCTTGCTTCAACGTACCTCAATGATCTTTGTCAGACTGAAACACCAATCCAAAAGCCGCCTGGACTCGTCGCCTAGTCAAGCCCGCCACCGTGGTTGGAGCGCGGATCATTTCACTCGGTCTTTTGAGCACAAACTACCATTCATGCATCGCTCATCACTCTGGATCATCCAAATCGGCCAATGTTCAGCTTGAGCTCGTTACCACTTGTTGGCGTCATACCCCCCTCTACCGTATCGTCCAAATCCAAATCTGCTTCAAACCAGTCTGGGTCTGCCCGACCTCTCTTAAACTTGGCAAGTCCCCGTGCGGGGATATTGCCCGTGAACCTCTGTCTTTGATCTTTCCATACTGCTCTAGGTTCACTCTAATAAATCGTCTTTTCTGTTGGGGTCGACGCCAAAGTTGTACCTCACGTACCTGAAGGAATCGTGTGGTGGAGACTGCGTGATTACCAAATCAACAGGTGGTCCGAAGGGCCGTATAGAAGGTAACTGAAACCTTGCGAATCTATGAAGAGGGCGTAGGATGTGCCATCCCTTTTGATAAACAAAGCATGTGTTCTTTCTGGAACTTCGAAATCGCCGTTTCTGTTGTGGTAGGCGTGCCATCTGCTATTTTTCGGCCAAAGATGCTTTTATGGATGAGCACGTTGAAACTGAATGTGAGCACAGAAAAGGAAGTGCTTCAGGACACTGATTCGTGCGTGCTTCGTGAAAATGCTGTTTCTGTATCACCTGTTAAGCAAAGTCAGTAGAAGCCGGGCAAAGCTGGGGCAAAGCTGGGGAAACGGGCAAAGCTGGGGAAAGACGAGCTGGGGTTACTGGTCCTCGTAGTCAAAACACTCTCTTTTGTTCAAAAGCACCAACAACTCAGAAAGTGAGATCGGCCAGTTTGGAATCTTTCATGGCAATTTGGAGCCCACAGCACCGGCTGGCATCCCGAATAAAGCATCTGTGACAGAACGACTCCTTTCAAGGTTGGGCACATATTAGCATCGGAGTAAGCATCTTTGACCTTTGACGTGGCTCACAAAGTGTCTCAAAGATGAAGCTCTTCTGAGAGAACCTCTTCTGAGAGAACCTCTTCTGAGAGAACCTCTGCTTATAAGTGTTAATTCTTGAGCCAGTGAGAGGTCTTGGTGGACTCCGGACAATGAGACCTATGCAAACGAACAGTAGCCATAAGCCAATAATAGGCCGGAACCGGTTTCATCTCAAGACTGCCGTCTTCTCACTGGTGTTTTCGTATCGGTTGGGGCAGCAGGTAGGCCATGAGCTCGGTCTAAAACGTCCATTCAATGAGTAATCTTTTGAAGGAGTTTGCATCCCCCAATGTCCATGCCGAGGGATTCATTGACTTTCACGAACCCTCCATGAAGTTCCCACCAAAACTTCCTTAGTTCGAGCCCATGCTCCATCCGCCAGTTGTATGGCGAGGCTCCAAGAGCACCACCAGTGTTTTGGCCGTCAACACTCGACCCGATCACGGCAATGTTGGAATGTAGCGGTGTAGGATCGGTCGGAAAGTGGAAGGTTTAGCTTGCGACTCTTGAAGATGTCAGTCCGGACTGACGCTGGCCGGGAGTTCGCAAACGACGCCTTTTAGCATACCCAAGAAACAACCGGTCAGTTATCCATAAAACAGCCGGGCTTATGAACTGTCAAGACCGGGATCTATTCCACAAGTCATTAACTAATGCAACCCTTTTGATTCAGTGAACATTCCGTGAAGGAGATTATCACGTCTCTTCATTAGAGACCCAAAGTTGCTACACATGCAAGCAACTATTTGTCCCGGAAGCAGCTTGCAGATGATAGAATTAGTATAAGTTTGGGACCTATGCGAGGTCTGATGTGTTTCTAAATGCGAAGCACTTTTGAAATATCTCCGAAACTTTAACACATAGGTATTGAAGCGGTCTTCACACGGTGACCCATGGCCCGATCGTCCGTCCGTCGACTTTTCAACTTTTCAATGTTCTTCATTTCACTTGACCCTTCATTGGTCTACATCTCACCCGAATCATTATTCTCATTATTCGAAGTGGCCCAATTAGTGTTGGTGCTCTTCAAACCCGCCTTCTTCATCTCTCCAATTCACACTGTTTGATTTTCCCACTATTCAATCAAACTACATCAAATGTACCTCTGTCTCCAGTGTATGCCACTTGCTTGATCCGCCTTCCGCATCCCTGTGGCGCTTAATTGTAGTCGTATCATTGCCAAATTGTTTGATTCAGTTTGCATTTCATTTTTTCCTTTCTTTTCACCAGGATATTTCTTACCACATTCTATTTCAACGCCTCCCACGACCCCCCTGTCACCGGTCCTTTTCACGTTTGCCTCTCGATGGCTCAATGAATTACTCGTGTTGTCCTTTAATGCTGGAAGGATTACTGACTCTTCACGGTCCCCTCCATCCCAAGAACCAACTAATAATCTTGCCCTCGTGTATCTATAACTTCTCCCCCCTCTTTGGATCATTTGTATTTGTCCTGCCTCTCCTTTCTGCCCCTCATATTGCCCTATTTCCAAGACTCTTCTTGCGCTCTGTTTTATGTCCCCTTTCCTGACCGCTTTTGTTTAGTTCTAAAAAAGGGAGGGCAGCGGGGCACTCGTATTTAAGTCGCTGGTGGCTGCAAATAGATCAGACGGCACTGTGCAGGACCGCGGTATATATCCAGCGGGCAATCCCTTGAAACTCCTTCGCAGCCGCGTCTGGCGATTGCCGCCGACGAGTTTCATCCCCACCACACATTTTCGTTACAACGCCGGAAGTTCGTGTACCATCAATTAGAATGTTTTGTGTCGTCAAGATTCCTTCGCCTGCCCGTTGCTTCCCCTGCACATTGCACGGGCTCTCCCAGCGACGCGTTGCGTGTCCCTAGATACTAAGGTGGATGGGGCAGCTAAGATGGCGGCTAAAGGTGACTGGGTACTACGCAGAGCCGCCCCAGAGCCAAAGTGACCTCGCTGGTGTGCTGATTCGTGTACGGACTGTTGTTTCATGATGGTATCTCTGGCCGGTCTAAAAATGGGGAAGCAACCCGGGAGGCACCGATGTGCACGTACGACGCGAATGCTGAACATGCAGGACCACGAACTACGTCAAGTTTGATACATTTGTGACCATCTCTACCATCAAGCCCCGACCATCGAGTCCCACCATCAATCGCTTTCCACTATCGATTGCTTCACCACTCCCCAGCTCCCGGAGTGCACGTCCTGCATAATCACTACCACCCCCGCTTACTTTCTTTTCAGACTATCACTATCCCAACCCTTTCATCTCACCTGCAAGCCACTGGGCCCGTGACATTGCTTTCAAGCAAAAGCACCTGGGGGCTTCATGACAGGAGAAAAGCTCTAGACGAATCTGAAGGCTTATTATTTGATATCAGCAGGCCATCTGACTACACATCATTGAAACTAGTTTGAACCATAAGGTCTAACCAAAACAGCAGAGCAATTAGAAGACACCCAAGCTCAGCATCAGAACCAGGTGAACCAGAACCAGCATAATTTCCAACTCCAAGTCCATCTTCGACACTGGTAGCTTAGTTTAAAGCTCAAGCCCGGACAAAAGCTGTAAATACTCTGCAGTGAAATCCTGATACTGGGACTACCATTTTCAAGTTATTAGCTACATCCCTAACTTGGGGTACCGAAACTTGATCAGGCTCCCAAAGCCGAGAGCTGAGTCCGAGTATCAATCAAAAAACAAGACCCAGGATTCGAATCAACGCCACCAGGCCAACACAAGGCCTAGCTTCAAGTCAGGCCCAAATGTCCCATCAGTCTTCCATCACCGTAGGCGTGCGGGTGAGGCCTTTCACGCGTGAGGAGGAAAACAAGCTTATACCCAGCAACAGCAACACCACATTCTACGCCGATGGCCAGATCCGCCATAACCAAGAGCAACAAGAGCTTGAACTCATGCGGCGGAAGCCCAACTTCATACGCAAGATCGTCAATGTCGTCGACGACAAGATGTTGGTGTTTGACCCGCAGGAAACAAACCCGTACTTGCAAATGCAGCGGCGGAATTTCCCGCAAATGAGCAAAAGCTCCCGCATCAAGGACCTCAAGTTTGTGTTCGACCATCTCTATGATGAACAGTCTTCGCAGAGGCAGGTATTCGAGGGCACCACTAAGCCACTTTTGGACACGGTGCTCGAGGGCTACAACGCCACAGTGTTTGCGTATGGCGCCACGGGGTGTGGCAAGACCCACACCATTCTGGGCACGTTGGAGGAGCCGGGGCTCATCTTTCTCACCATGCAGGAGCTTTATGAGAAGATCGAAAAGCTTAGCGACGCTCGAGTGTTCGACGTGCTGATTCTGTTCTTGGAGATCTATAACGAGTCCATCCGTGACCTCCTCTGCCCAGAGACTAGCCACAAGAAGCTCAATCTACGAGAGGATCTGCTGCAGCGCATTGTGGTGTCCAACCTACTGGTTCACAAGCCGCAGAATGTGAACCAAGTGATGGAGATGATCGTGGTGGGCAATCAGAACCGCACGTGTTCCCCGACGGAAGCAAACGCCACACTGTCCCGGTCTCATGCCGTGTTGCAGATCAACGTGTCCTCCACAAGTCGGCTGGTCAGCTTGCTGCAGGAACACAGCTACGCCACGCTCTCGATCATCGACTTGGCCGGTAGCGAACGCGCGGCCACTACCAAAAACAGAGGCGAGCGCTTGGCCGAAGGCGCCAATATCAACAAGTCGTTGTTGGCGTTGGGCAATTGCATCAACGCGCTATGTGCAGGCACGGGCCCCAACGACCGGCGTCGCCGTGTTCCTCACGTGCCGTACCGGGATCTGAAGCTTACAAGGCTCCTCAAATTCTCGCTTGGAGGCAACTGCAAAACCGTCATGATCGTGTGCATTTCGCCGCTGTCTAAGCACTACGACGAGACATTGAACGCGTTGAAGTACGCGGACCGCGCGAAGGAGATCAAGACGAAAGTGGTCCGAAACCAGCAGAACCTCGACCGCCACGTGGGGCTGTATTTGAAAATGATCACGGAGCAGAAGCAGGAGATTGCAGAGCTCCGGGCGCGAGAGGCAGATGTCCGGGCCAAGGCCCGCCAGGAGGCACTGTTAGAGACCGGAGCCTGCGTGCAGGCCATCTTGAGCGACGTTGCGGCGATGCGGCAGGCCATCGACCGCAACAGCGGAGCAATGTGGGAGCGGGTGGAGATTCTCGCCAAGCGCAAGGTGATGATGATGAAGCTCGACGAGTTGCGCATTGTGCAGGAGCAGATGTGGGAGCAGAGCGGCGGGCCCAAAGAGACGGGTGCGAAAAGCGCCGCGACAAGCATGGCGGCCCCCGCCACCATATCGCGGTTGGCGCGCATGGCCGAGCAGGTGCGAGTGAAGATGCAGCGCGACATTGTCGCATTGGAACACGCGTACGAGGCCACCCACGACTTGGACGACACGTTGGCGCGAAGCACGGCATTGTCTGCCAAGCGCCTAGCCGAGCTCCCAGCTTACGACCTGCAGATGGCAGCAGTGCACCTGGCATTGTGCACTTCTGTGCACGACTCCATCGAGAAGGACATCTTGGTCAACTCGTCTGTCCTTCTCGACCACTTGATTGGCGAGTTGGACCAGTACAAGGTGGGCGCGGCGCTCGCGCGCTACATGCAGGACGGCAGTCCCGACTCGGTCCCCTTGATTTCGGATATCCTCCAGCGCATGATGACCGAGAGCTTTTCGTTGGCCGTGGATGAGGCCGCGGCCATTTTTGTTGCGTCCAAAAGCAGCTCGGAAAAGCTCCTGTCCGGCATAGAGACCCCGGAGAAGTGTGACAAGCGCAGCTCCACGCTGCCTCTTTCGCAAATACCGTCCAAGAGACGCGTGGCTCGGGTGGACCACATCAACAGCAGCTTCGAGGACTTCCATGCAATCCCGAAGTCCGATTTCGAGGACGACACTACGGCGTTCGATCACGTGAACCACTCCATTCTCGACGCCAACGAGCTCGGCTTCTCGCCGGGGCTACTGTCGCCGCCGGAGGCACGAAAAGGGGAAGAAGCGCTTGGCCGAGAGTACGAGTCGCTTGGCCCAGAGTACGAGCCGCTTGGCCGAAAAGGGTACGAACCGCTTGACCAAAAAGGAGCCGGGCCGCTTGGCCGGAAAGGGTACGAGGCGCTTGGCCGGGTCGACGACGGGCTCTCTGCAGGACGCCGCCGGAGATATATCAGTGCATCGAGCGCAGGCCACGCCCGATTCGGCAACGAAGAGGAGTTGGAGGCAGAGATGCCTGCAGACTTTGATGACCGACCCGCAGGCGAAATGCAGGATGATTACGACACCTTTCTCCGGCATCCGCTCCTCAACAAGGAGGCAAGCAAGGTGGTGACTCGCGACTGATTGGATGGCGGCCGGGCACTGTATGCAGGCCACGGCAGTAGAGGCGTAGAAATATTCATGAGAGGTAAGTATGCAGGCCACGGTAGTAGAAGCATAGAAATATTCGAGTGGTAAGTATGCAATCGTGGATAGAGGAGCGGTGGGTGCGACGCGGCCGCGGTGTACGGAGGTGCACCGGGCACGTGACTGTCGCCCGTATTCGGCGGGCACC
Source organism: Metschnikowia dekortorum (assembly GCA_009756545.1). NCBI lineage: Eukaryota > Fungi > Ascomycota > Pichiomycetes > Serinales > Metschnikowiaceae > Metschnikowia > Metschnikowia dekortorum. The sequence continues at coordinate 188,018 of WFIU01000007.1, forward strand.
GGCTCGGCCCGGCCAGGCCACGCTTCCTATGCACATATCCCCTGAAATCAACATCCGTACCGCAACCCTTGTGGCGGCCAGGTGTATCTAACCACCTGACACTCCTGGCAGAGCCTTTCCGCATGATCCTGCATACAGACAGGTATCCCAACCGGCATTCGAGTTTGAGTCCGAAACCTTTTTGGTATAAGTTCTGGCTCCGTTGAGGGCTTGAGAAAATTCGGGAGTAGTTCAGCAGTGGCGTTAGGCTCTGGAACTTGTCTCAGTCTCTACCTGAGTCAGTCAGTCGCAGTCAGTCGCAGTCAGTCAGTCAGTCGCAGTCAGTCAGTCAGCCTCAGTCAGTCAGTCAGCCTCAGTCTCTAGACCCTTGTTTGTCTTGGGTTGTCCAGTGCCATGGACACAGTGCAATCCTTCAAAGCCGGTTTAATTCTTGACTGGGCTCGGGTGCAGGTTCGGGTTCTCCCAGCACTCCTATCAGCTCGTACGATTGCGCTATCAATCAGGCGGAGGACAACTGCTCTGCGGTCGTGCGAGGCACAAGAGCGTAATGGAATCTGCTGGGCGGTGTGCTCGTACTAATTCGCGAGTCACTAGCAAAACCACAGAGTGGCATATCTGGTCACGGCCCCGAGTCTGGCTCAGCACGTGACGTCCCAAGGTGGCAGTTGCTCGTCCGCATCGACTGGATTCCACCATTCCAAGAGTGCCGCCATAATGACAGCCATTCGAGAGATCATGTTGTGGAATAATGTCCCGAATACAGGCTTGCACTATCGCCTAGGCGAAACTGTCTGGAGATGATCGCGGCAGGCGGGCATCATGAGTCGGCAAGTTGCTTAGCTGCTGGCCCTCGACAGCAAATGAGCCCAGTCCAGAGGTCGAGACTGACCCCTGATACTCCCTAGTCCGTGGACAGCCTCACCGCTTTGACAAATATCCTGCCAAGCCAAGCATTACGCTTCCAGGTGTAGCGCACTGCCAGTACAAACCATCATAAGTACACCGCAGGACATCCATGCATTCGTATAGTTAAACACAAATGCAGCTTCTGAGCGTCTCACCCGTTGTGTATCTCCTTTAGGACCAATCCCAAGAATCACGTCTTCATTTGCATGCCCCCAGCTACACGTCATCACACGTGAGGCGCACATGAGGCACATGGAGCGCGCTCAAATGATAATTCGAAACACGCCGAGGTTTGACGTGGTATCATGAAGTATGGCTCACGTGAGGTCCGTGCACACAATGGAGCACCTGGGTTGGCAGCCTTGTTTCGGCGTAAACCTGGCGCTTCGGCCGACATGAGCGCCCCTTTTATCAATTGCCCTTTTATCAATTGTCTTTTTATCAATTGCCCTTTTATCAATTGTCTTTTTATCAATTGCCCTTTTATCAATTGTCTTTTTATCAATTGCCCTTTTATCAATTGCCCTTTTATCAATTGCCCTTTTATCAATTGCCCCCCTCCATGACGTCCAAGTTTACCCCTGCTCAATTGGGCAGGCCAAAAGGGGGCAGACAACAGCGCGGCTATGGATTCAATTTGTTTGGCGCCGTGCTTGAATGCACACTCACATCATTAGACGCCACAGAAAGGGGCGCAAATCAAGGATGGCTGGAATTGGTGTGATGGCCGATTCAGGGCTCGTACCTTTTTTTCTTTTGGGGAGGGACCGTCATGACCACGCCCGGGCTCGTGCTCATAAGGCTGGGCTCATTAGTAGTAGTAGGTAGGTTGGTGGATGCGAGTTTGCACGATAGGCGCCTAAAAGCGGTGCGCCACGCACGTGACTGGGTTTCATTTGGACACGTGGGTGCAAACCGGACCGGTGCTACGCGGACTCCGCCTCGATCCGCCTCCACACGGGGATCGCCCTTGCTACACACTTTCAATAGGCTTGGTCGTAGCATTCAATTACATACAAGCATCAGCCTCAGTATCTGTCGCGGTTGCTGGAGCCATAGTCCCCATCGTTGCCACCCTGTCTACCGGAGCCGTACGAGTCACCCGAGCCGTACGAGTTGGTGTTTCCTGAACCGTACGAGTCGTTGGATCTAAAGTTGTCTCTTCCTGAAGAGCCAAAGTCGTCTCTGTTGGATCCATACGAATCGCTCTTGTTGCCGGACCCGTAGTCGTCATTCCTAGAAGAGCCAAAGTCGTCTCTGTTGGATCCATACGAGTCGTTCTTGCTTCCGGATCCGTAGTCGTCCTTTCTGGAAGATCCAAAGTCGTCTCTGTTAGAACCGTACGAGTCGCTGTTTCCCCCGTAGGAGCCGCTGCCCGATCCGTATGATTGACTGTTTCCAGAATCACGGTCGTTCTTTCCGTACGAGCTGCTTCCGTAGGAATTGTCATTATCGCCGGATCTTTTGCTGCTGTAGTCGTCGTTTCCGGATCCGTAAGAGTTGCCACCGTAGGAATCATCCTTGTTCAGGTCGTTTTTGCCGAAGGCGCTTTTGATCTTGTCTCCCACCTTTTGCGCCGTGGACTTGTTGCCGTGCCTGTCGTCATCATTGTTGTAGCTATCGTTGTTGCTGCCTCCGTAGCTATCGTTGTTGCTGCCTCCGTAGCTATCGTTGTTGCTGCCTCCGTAGCTGCTGTTGTAGCTATCGTTGTTGTCGTCGTTGTCTCTGCCAAAAGCCATTGTGAAATTATACACCGAGTCAATGATGGGGGGGTAGGGGGTATTTATAGGCCGGCGCCACGAGTGCGTTTGCGCTTAGCCGGCCACGGGGGACCGGAAATGCACCGCCAGCCTATGCGTTTCATGTACTGTTTGCGTCATTTGCGGTCTCGTCTACAGCAAGTGTGGTGAGCTGCGGCTCCGGCCGCCGTGGGGAAATTGTGTGCAGTGCGACAGGCACCGGGGGCGGTGTTTCGGCGTTTGCTTCTTCATGTGTGGAACATGACGCGTGCATATTGCTGTAGTTCGCAAATACCGCGTAAATCGCCCACCAGACTATATGCAGCCCCCCTTTCCAAGGGGCCGCCCGTGTGGGGTCTCCAGCGATCCCCTGCGTGCACATGATCCACCACCGCTCCCAACACTCTACATTCCCTCTATAATTTCTGCATACGCCTATAGGTTGAGTCGGTTTGTTCCGTGGACCACCTGGTCCGAATCTATATCGCCCGCCATTCCGCTCCAATTAGTCAAATGCTGCGGCGCATAAGTCATACCTCAATTGGAGCATGCGTTGAATCCGAGCGAGAAGCTTAGCCCTGTCAATGGGAAGAGTATCAGACCCCGGGCTGGGATATCGCCCGGGGGCTGAGCTAAGCATGGTCATGCCGTTCGTAGCAGGTGCTCAAGTCGACCTGTATTTGACATGGAGCTCTGAGGAGTCACTTCAAACAATAGAGCAGTCCTTCTCCTGAGCACTCAAATCCTCCGACAGAGGATTGGGCACGAAGCCCTTCTTCTTGAGCTTCTTGGTTATGGACGCCACCAAGGCCTTGTCAGTGATGCGGGCCAAGGCCTTCTCCTGGCCATTTTCGGCCGCACTGATGTACCACTTCTGAGACTGCGAGGGGTCCTTCACGCAGCCAATGCCCTTGTCGTAGAAGTTGGCCAAGACAAATTGAGCCTTGGAATGGCCGCACTCAGCGGCGCGTTTCACCCACTCAAACGCCTCTTGCTCGTCCTTTGGCAAGTAAGGCTCTGCGCCCACCATGTACCACGCGCACATGGCAAGCATAGACTCCGCGTGTCCCCCCAAAGCCGCCTTGGTGTAGTAGTGGATGGACAAGTTGGCGTCTGCAGGCACAACCTCGCCCAACTCGTAGTGACGACCCAAAGAAGCCGACGCCTCCACGCTGCCCAACGCCGCTGCCTGCGCAAACAATTGTAACGCGTATTTCTGATCTTGTATGAGAATGTCCGAGTAGCCAGTGTAGTAGATCTTGCCCATCTCGTAGGGCGCGGCCGCAGTCAATTCCGTGGCCACATTCAGCGCCCGCTCCAACCACTTGATGCCGATCTTCTTGTTGACCCGAGTGTCTTGCACACCCATGCGGCTGTTGAAGAAGTAAATGCCAAGCTTGTACATGGCAGCGGGGTGGTTTTTGGATGCGGCCATCTTCAAGAAATCGATGCCCTTTCTCGAGTCGCGGCCCGTTCCCAAGCCTTCCTCGTAGCAGTGGGCGGTTCGAAACGCACATTCCGTGTGGCCTCGTTTGGCAGCAGCCAAAAAAAGGTTAAATGCGGCGCCCTTGTCCACCTTGCCGAAAACACCCGAGCTGTATGCATCGCCCAAGAGGTATTGGGCATCCACGTAGCCCTTGTCGGATAGCTTCTTGAGGTAGTGGAGCGCCTCCTTGAGCAAATCGGTCTTCAATGATTTGCCGGTGGCAGACAAGTCCTCCGTGGACCCCAGCTGCGATTTCAGAGGAGACTTCAAAGGCAATTCGAGCCCCGACAAGTTGACGGGCGCCTGGTCCACGAGAAGCGCAGTCTGCAACATGTACTGGGCGTACTGGAACAACACCGCCGGGTCGTTGGACCTCTTGGCGTTTTTCCGGTACAACTCGATGGTCTTCATCCGCGGCATCAAGTGCTGCGCCGCATTCTCCCCCAAGTACTGCTGGATGACGTTCTGCGTCATGTCCGGCACCGATGGGTGGTCTTGGAACAGCAGAGTCGATGACACCGAGGGGTGCGCAGCATGGAGGTTCTGGTACGCCTTGGACCCGCCAGGCGAGTCGAATGTAGTCACTGACAGGTCTGGCGATGAGTTCAGCCCCGCAAAGCCTACGGGGCTGACCGTGCGCTGAGGTCCTTCAAGCGTGTCAGTGCTATTGGCAAACTGGGGGTAGGCGAGCGGCTGGTTGGCCGGGGGAGCGCCGCCATTGAAGTTATCGTATGGGAGAGTGGACGGATGCACGATGGGTATGGATTCTTGGCGCTCAAACTCCTGGAGGAGGTCGCCGGTGGGATAAACGGCAGTGGAGGCGGTTTTCTGTCTGTAGGGATGCTGAGACATGTGGATGCGAGCGGGAGCCCGGAGGGATGTAGGGAAATGAAAGTCAGGGGTTCAAAGATGTGGCGCCAGCGGATCTGGGATAAGAAAGAATGCTTTGCAAGGTAGGAGTTTCTGGAGGCGGTCTCGAAGTGATAGCCACAGGGTACAAGAAAAAAAAAAAAAGAAACGAGGCGTGATCGAGGGCGTCGCAAGTGGGGGAGCGGCGAGTTCAGTCTCTTGAGTGCAGCACTAACAAAATTAGGGGACAACGTACGAGTGAACAAGGGAGGCAAACAGTGAGGCCGGCGGGTAGCTGCCATATAAAGACAACCGACTTTAATCCGCTGTTTCAGCTTTGCTGCTGGGGGGGCATCCGTGGTCCCGCGCAGGTTCCGCTGCGCAGAAAATTAAGCTTGTCGCGAATGCACGGCCGAAACGCGCGTGGCAATTTGTTCGTTTTCGAACGCCTCCACATGCAGGCGGTACTATATACAGGCCGACTTGGCTGCGGTAATGGCCCGCGGCCCCTTCCCGCCGGTGCTGCTGCGACCGTGTTTGCAGTTGAGTTGCGCCGTGAAGCACTATTATATCATTATCCCTGCAGATTCCTTTGGCATGCTGCACTATTACATTTGCCGATGCCTTTGGCTTGCGGCCACTGCTGGTGTTGTCGCTGACGTGCCGCAGACGTGCCGCTGATGTGCCGCTGACGTGCCGCTGATGTGCCGCAGACGTGCCGCTAGTGTTGCTGATGCAAGCTGATGCTTATGCATGTTTGATGCCTACATACTGCGGTTTCAACTGTTTCTTTCTGTGACCACATCTGTGTATTTGTCTTACTCCGCATTGGCCTCCTGAAATGTATATATTCTTCGCCCCCCCTCTCCTTGACGAGCAATTTCCTTCAACTTTATTAAGCTCGCATGTGACGCGCCATCCTCGTTGGACAATGCGCGCTCGCTGCACAATTGCCTCAAGAGCCGGCCTTGGACATACTTCTCCGGCCATTGTGACCTAAGGCAATTGGAGGGCGCAGCGCCAACTTCCCCTTTGCATGGCCCACGCCTGGTGTTTACCTAAAGCCTAAACTCGTGCTCTAGGCTCGGCGTAATATTCGCGGCATGAAAACCCCAGCGGCGGCGCCGGACACTCAAATTTCTCATGTTAGTCCGCAGACTTTTCTTGCGCCCCGTGCAGGTCCGGTGTCGCTGCAATACCTAATGACGCCCTCATAGGCTTGCGAGAGCGTTCGCAATATGTCGGCTTTGGTTCTACACACGGACTTCGAGGCTTTCAACTGCTTAACCGCCAACAGCTTCGTCTCCGCGCAGGCCCAGATGGCTGATTTGGGGCACTTGCATCTAGACGGCGCATGCCCCTTCCATTGTCTTTTTTAGGTCGAAGCACATACACATGATTGATTGAGGCATACATTTTCGTGGCATTGATGTGCGATCTACGCATTGGCTATATGCATGATTATTTGAGGTATACACATGATATACACATTTTGGCATACCTATTTTGGTATGCACCATTTGGTGAGCACATGATTTGGAGCATACACAGGATTTGGAACACATCACTTCGAGCACATGACTTGGAGCACATCACTTCGACCACATGACTTGGAACACATGATTTGGTAACATGAGGAGATAACTCGCTAATTTAAATGCTAATATCGAGAGTACTGGCAAGATGTCACGGGTAGCGCCTCAGCCAGGGGAACAAAGCGAAATCACCTGAAGCCGCAAGCGAAACACGTTTCCCCTTTTCGATAAGTCATATTCAAGGTGTCTCTTGGGTACCTGGTCTTCACCAATCGAGCGTCACCGAGGCCGCTTGAGACGCCGTCACGCAAAGTTAGCCCCTCTCGGATCTTACGTCCTAGTAAGGTCAAACCGCCTCGGCACAACCTTTCCGTAAACCCTAAATAACCAGGATGATTAGAACTGTCTTCCTAGGCCTTACCATAGAATCTAACATAGAGTATCAGCATACGGTTGATTCTGAGCACTGCTTTAAGGTAATTCAGCTTGTTTGGTGGCTTTTCCGATGACGATGCGGGACTGAGATTGGGATCTTGTAAAATAACATGGGCTAATGGAATCGTGTGACTTTTGATCCCCACCCTGGACGGGCGGGTCACGTGACGCCCACCGTGGCCCTCTTTCATGATGCCCGGGAAACTTTCGTCCGTATCGCAAAACTGTGAACATTTCCGCTAGGGTCTTGCTCATGAATACATGTAAGCGGCAACCAACGCAATCACGGCGAAGCTGGCAAACGTTAACTTGAGTCCGCCTTTGGCGGCCTTGGACTTGAACTCACGGTTCGCCAAAAACCGGGCCCTGTCCTCGGGATCCAAGCTAGCCAAGTCGATCTGCAGGGAGTCGTTGGCTGCACTGGTCGCGTCGCCTGGTTGCTGTTGTTTGAGCTTCTGTAGCTCGGCTTCCGCCGCAGCAATGTCGGCCTTGTTCTGAGAATTCAACTCGGAGAAATTCTGCGTGAACCGCGAGTTTTCCGCCGTGTTCCACCTTTTGCTGTCGGAAGCCAACTTCCGCTTCACGCTATCGGTGGTGGTAACCGAGCCGGTGGTTTGCTCTTCGCCGGTCATGAAACTTAAAAGCCCCGTCAAAATCGTCAGCACGCTCCATGCAGGATTCCACGTATCCGGGTGGTAATCACTCATACTCAAACAGAGTCGCGTGTTACATGCAAAGCGACCGTTGGGCGTGACCATAGATATCGAGGGCGGCTTGAACGGGTAATCCAGCGGGAACCGGAGTATCCCGTGGTATTGTCCATTTTCATAGGGGGTTTTTGGAGGCCCCGTGATCACATAGTGCCACTCGAGAATGTTTTCCTCGTTGGGCCGTGCGGTTATGAAAGGGGGAGGATTGGCTTGTATCGTCTTGTACTCCTTGTTCAACCGCTTCTGCGCTTGTCTGGATACCATTGGCGGATGTCGGCTCTCTGGAGGAAGGCTGCTATTTATAGAGGGCGGAACAAGCCGGAACGGGGGTATATGGGCTCTGGGATGCGGCAGCGGCTCAGGTCGAAGGGGGAGCGCTTGGGAGCAATAAGCAGTGATGTGTGAAGGTCAGGCTGTGGTTAAGCCAGGGGAGTGTATTCTTGGTCGGATGTCCTTGTGGTGCAAAAAGAGTGTTGTTCTCCTGAGAGGTGTGAGGCACGCAGTGGTCCCGGGCGTGCCCGGCCCAAATTTGCGCGAACCGCTTTGGTCAGACATGGAACAGATTCTTTCTGGATCCATGACCAACGTCCCATGAGACAGGCCGAGACATCTGCATCGGCATCGGAAGCGCCGAACTCTAATTGATTTAGTGCACCGAGTGTATCCGTCTCGGTGCGGTTTGTTACGGTCTGCGCGATGAACCGAGGCCGCACCACGTGACTCAGACCAAGTTATCATCACGTGACTTAGACCAAGTTCGCATTGCGCAACTTAGACTAGGTTCCGAGCACGTGACTCGGGCTACGGTCTATTGTTCTTATCTTTGAGGCTATTACCTATTCAAACTTCATATTGATCTTGAAGCACTCGATATATTGATGCTTGGTTTCCGATCGTTGGTCTCGCTGGCCGGGCCGATGGCCTTCTGTGTACAGGAACGCGTCTGCAAGTCAGCACTTTTGGGCAGCACCAAGAATGATGCTGGTACTCACCAAGTAAAATCGCTCCTCTCGGCAGAGGCGATGTTTGCCCGCACGTCGTCACAGCAGTGACTTTCAATAAAGGGCAACTCGTGCCACACATCCACGCGGTACTCACGTGAGCGGTACACGTTTTTGCAGCCATGGGCCAACGCACGTCTCATTTCGTCCAAGGTCAAGCCATGGTGGCTGACGCCCAGCTCAAGCGACAGCGTGTGCAAGGAATCTTCTTGGTCCTCGTTATAGAAGTCATAGACGAGAATCCAGCCGCCGGGCTTCAACATCTGCTTCATTTTGGCCGCCACCAGATTATAGTCGTGGAGATGATGGAACGCCAAGGAACAAATCACAACATCGGCGGTTCCCGTCAAAGGCGCCATGTCGAACTGGGGTGATAAGACGTCACCGCATACGCTGGATACGTCCAAAGCCGGGTACTTTCCACGGACTGTTTCCCCCTTGGCGCTGAACTCGTCTAGCATTGCTTCTGAGATGTCCATCCTGAATTTGCGGCCCTCGGAGATGTAGGGGGCAATCTTGGAGGACACGAGGCCGGTGCCGCAAGCAAAGTCTACCAAGCCCAAGTCTGACGCCCCCGGAAGCATTCAGATGTAGGATCTTCAAAGATATTCAGATGATTTGGTCGTCAAAGACATTCAGATGGTTTGGTCGTCAAAGGCATCCAGATGATGTGGTCTTCAAAGGCCTTGTGTGCAGCACGGAGCTGCTATGATATCACCAGCGGTCAAAACCACATGGTCAGTTTGTTCAGCGGAAGGAAACTGCAACATGGAAAGCGTGAACAAGTCCGTCAACACCTGCCGGGATTGAGTCATAAGACAGGGCAGTTTTCTTGTAGCTTTCGATGTTGTGGTTTAAGGACGCGTTTGGGACATTCTAGGGCTGGGGCACGGAGGAAAAAAGTGCAAGATACGGTGGGCCAAAAGAGTGGATCAAGAAGAATGTGGTGGAAGAAATGGAAGACAGAGACACTGTCAGGGTAGCACCGGGAGTACAACCGTACACCGCGGCCCTGTTGATTCATGAAATAGGCCATCCTTTGCGTCATTTCTGATCGGGCTGGAACATTCTGGAAGGTGACTGGCCCACGCGGAGCGGAGGTACAACGCCGCCGGACAGGTGAAAGGAGGAGCGCGGAGGGGATCCCTTTGGTTCTGGGGGTCAATCAGACCCTGGTCAAGTATGAGGGCCATTTCACCATGTCTTCGGGGAAATATGGGGATGCATTGAAGCACTAATGAAGTCATCGAGCCGCTATGTGCAGGCACCAGTACATCGCCACCGTGGGGCGAGGCGGGCATTCCACGAAACCACCGTCTATGGTTCGTGCTTGAATACCCTGACGTGCGATTTAAGGCCAGCGTGTCTAGAGGCTCAAATCGGGTATTGCAGGGGCCTGGCGCCGGGAAACGGATACCATGCAGGAGCCGGATCAATGGCGAGAAAGCGGGAGTTGTCCATCTGATTGCATTGACTCATGGTCCATCTCATCCGAGCTTCAGCCAATGATAACGCCATGAAATGCTGTCGACAATAGCGGTTTTTTCTGGAATGACCCGAGTCTGGAATGACCCGGCTGCCACGGGACAACTTCCCCAGGTCAAAACCCCAAAGCAGAAGGCTGCAAAATTGAGTCCCCTTTCGATTGCACAGACGTGGACTCAAGTTGAGATCCCCAAAGTGTATATTCGGAAACACACTCTACAAAGATGTCAAACAAGAGATGTTGACGAGCATGTCGATGAATTTGACTTAAAGATGGCTCTTGTGTAGCACGTGATTTGTGTCTAACAAGTACAAGAATAAGGCCCACGAATCTATGGCCAATTCCGTGACTCAACTCACAAGACTAGCATGCCGAACCAGCAGCACATGGCAGAAACTAACTGCCGAGAATCCCACCGACTCAGGAAGCTCGTCGTCAGCTCCGAGCAAGTCTCTTGTATTCAGGAACCAGCTCCTAGTATGCCCGGAGCAAGGCTCATAACGCGAAGAGGCATACCAGGGGTACTGTGCAAGTCGCACATGCGCTGAATGATGGTCTCGGGCACTCCACGAGGTACACGAACAGGTAAAAGAACGAGGTACACATACGAGGAGATGTTCGGTTGATGTTGTCGCAGTGGTGGGTCATCAAGGGAATTCCTACCTTATCGGGGGGCCGCGGTTGCTGGGAGCTTGCAGTTGCAAGGCAAGTCACGTGACGCCCCACCAAGCTTGCTTCTTTTCAGGGACACATTTCCACGTTTGTCTCTGTGGGAAAATGCTCCAGTCGCATGTCATAACCATCAAGACAGTTCCATTTGAATTTGAGCCCTGCACGATATACAGGAACAGGTGGGAATCACGTGTTGGGCAGAATGCTCACTTGCTCGCACAGTTATTATGATTTTAATGGATGCGGCTTAACACTGAGCGGGCATTCCTCACTGACATATCATTTCCCGAAACTCCCTCCGACGGGAGATCCGAACTGAAATTGCATCCGCCTATACCACAAGCCTGCATTTGCCGTTGTTTCAGCTGCACCTGAAACGTGTGAGATCGCTCACCATGTGACATATGCATCCTCCATATAGTGGTCTGCACACATACCGGACTGCATCCAACACAGTCACAAGTACAGGCTCGCACCTCACACATTTCACACATCACTAAGGGAATCCCACTTCGATCTGGGGTCCATGAACCCTGGGGCTTGCAGTTGCAAGGCAGGCCACGTGACGCATGACCAAGCATGCGTCTTTTTATGGACACATTTCCACGTTTCTCAGTAAGGAAAATGTTCCAGTTGCCATAACCATCAAGACAGTTTCGATTTGGATGGGAGCCCCATATATATGCAGGACAGAGTGGTTATCCTGGACTGGAGGACGCATTACTGCAGGAATTAAACTTCCAACACACAATGTATCGTGGCTCACGGAGTTTGCGGGTCAGAGGATAGATTTTCCAAGGACCTCGCCCCCCTGCAACGACGAGTCCAGGCGAAGGCTGTCGAGTCACGTGTGGCAAAAGAGCATTGGTGGGGAGCGCTCCGAGACCCCCAGTTTATATGCCGTGTGGAGCTGTTGGGAGGGTCAAGGACAAAATTTATACCAGAAGCACGGATCAGGGTCCTGCGCACCTTTACAGCCAATGGGAGAAGGGGCGCATGCATGTGCTGAAGATACTTTGAGGTCTATTTTCAGAGACCTGCAGCTGACCCTGAGCAGGTGCCCTTGATTGAGATGGTTAAACTTGCCAACGAAAAGGAAGGTCGAGGGCTGAGAATGCGCATCAAAGCACGGCGTTCATTATCCTGCATCAGCATAGTACTCGGCTTCCTAAAGGGGCGAAAGAGCCAGCCAAAGCTTGCGTGAGCTCTAGGCAAAGGTCCATATCATGGAAAGCATCAAATGGTTTCATCAGCAGACGCGCTGAAATTTCAACCAATGTCTAGCTTACGCGGGAGCGCCTGCTTATTGCTCCAGGATTCCTGCGCAGTCTCTGGACAGTCTCTAGACAGCAGTCCATGGTTGATCAAGGCTGGCCAATTGCAACGAGCTGTGATACGGATCTACTAATTCTCCTACAAACCAGAACCAGCGCAAATGGGAACAGTGCAAATGGGAACAGTGCAAATGGGAACAGTGCAAATGGGACCAGCGCAAATGAGTCCAGATTGGCTCATTCTGGATGATACATTTCAAGGACCCTATTGAAAGTATCAAATTGCAGGACCCGGATGTGGGTACCCAGTCATTGGTCAGGGTTAGCAATATACCTTAATGGTCCCGCTAGCTCATGTGCATAGTCTCGCCATGTGATTATGGCCTCGTTATATGTGAGACCATTGGTGGAAATTAACCTAGTCTTTAAGGGGATTGTCATGGCTATGATGTGATATAGTGGACCGATGGTATAGATAAGGAGACTATATGCCGGAAATATCACAAGAAACTGAACAATACTTGACCGGCTGGCTAGACACTGAACAATACTGGGCTGGACTGGACACGGCAAAATACTGGGCTGGACTGGACACTGAACAATACTTGAATGGGCTGGCTAGACACTTGTCCGTCAGAGAGATTATTGCAGCGCTAGTGATGCACCGCCTTATCGCCATCGTCCTTTGTGCCAGAAATGTGGTACACGCCGAGTGTACGGTTTTGAGCACTCTGCAGGAACTCATGGGCGCCCCAGCATCCATGAATGCACAAGTACTTATGATGCGCGATTACAGGTTGATTCGCCAGAAACCCCTGGGCCTCCTTCACTACTGATTGCAAAAGATTCCCCTCCGGGCCCCTACATCTGCTTGCAGGACACTTGCCCAATACCATTTTCTGCCCGGAAGCCACCACCGCCTCACTTTAGCATTTCGTTGATGTTGATTTCACATGGCATGCCCACCGGGAGTGCTGTCCCGACTTCCGCCTGCCCGGTTGCAGGATTTCCCCCAGGCTCAGCACTCCTGACCCCCCACAATGTACTAATCTTGTACTAATCTTTATCGCTGAGTGAGGAGAAGCTGCTAAGTGATGTGGGGCGCCTAAATGTGCTCGGATTATGCATGGTTTCTCCAGAAGTGGCCGGATCCAGAAAGCAAGCCACTTATCAAGACGGTTATCTTATCTGAGGGGACCGCGAAACGAAACCGAAATAGGCAGGGAACCCATGCGAACCTGCGCGCGTGCACCGCGTGCAGGAGCGCCGATATTTTGCACCCATAAAGGCAGTATTCTCCATGCAACAATGGCAGCAACCTCATGCAACAATGGCAGCTATCTCATGCAACCACGCCAGTGTTCCCATGCAAAAGAGGCATTGATCTCCGTGCTGCAACAGAGATATGCCGGACTTGCATATCCCGGTTGCCTATAAAAACCCCATTTCCGCCTCAGAGCTAAAACGTTAATCATCGAGTGAGCTTTATCTCCGATATATTTAAGTTCATCTGAAGCCCTCTCGAATCAAGCGGCTCCACAAAACCCTCAATTTCACCCTAACACCTTCAATTCCACCCTCAATTTGCTCCAGGGTTTCTTGACTCCAAAGCCAAGACCAAATATTTCGACTGACAGGTCTTAGTTAAGACAAATCACCAGCCGCCGACTCCTACGAGAAACAACCGCAGCAATGTCGCTTCCCGCCGCTTTGAGCCAGGATATTGCCAATGGCAACCTCCGCAAATGCATCCCCGAGGAGGTGTACCAGCAAACGCTTGCGCAGACGTTTGAGCAGCTTGACCAGAAACTCGGCGACGCTCACGTGGCTTTCGATCCCGAGAAGCACTTGAAGTACTACCTGCAAGACCCCTTGGACCAGCACAAGTTCCACTCCACGCGGCGCATCACCATGGAAGAGTTGGGCCTCTCCAACAAGATGCAGGTGTCGCCGATCGGAGTGTCGGACCCGTTCCCGCTCTTCACCGACGAGGCGGTGGACTTGATGAAGCGCGAGTGTCTTCGCAAAGAGCGCTTCTTGGAGCATGCACGTGTCTCGTACAACTCCACGTCCGGCTTGGACTGTGTAATGCGGGGCTACGCGACGGAGAAAGGGCAGGTTCTCACGCCTTTCATCTACGAGGCCTGGAAGCACCCCAAGACCATGGAGTTGGTGTCGATGATGGCCGGCGTGGACTTGGAGGTGGTGATGGACTACGAGATTGCCCACGTGAACATCGGCGTGACCGACCCCCACACCGCTTCCATGCAGAGAACAGAGCACCAGCGGGAGGAGCGCGAGCGGCTTTTCCGCGGCGAGAGCTCCGGCGAAGACATCCCGGCCATCGTGGGGTGGCACAACGACTCGTTCCCCTTTGTGTGTGTTTTGATGCTCTCTGACACAAGCGAAATGATTGGCGGCGAGACGTATCTCCGCATGGGAGACGAGAAGATCGCCCGCGTCAGCGCCCCGCAAAAGGGCTCTGCGGCGGTGTTGCAGGGCCGCTACATCAAGCACTTGGCACCCAAGCCCTTGGGAGCCACCGAGCGCATCACCATGGTCACGTCGTACCGCGCCAAGAGCAGAAGTGTGCATGACGGCTCGGTGATTAACACGTCCAAGCCGGAGATCAACTTTGGCTCGCGCTACAACGAGTTCTACCGTCAGTGGGTGCTGAGCCGCATGGACTACGCCAAGGCCAAGGCCGAAGACTTGAGAGACAAGGTTCTCGCCGAAGATGCTTTTGACAAGCCTGCGGCCATCGACATGTTGAAGCAGATTGAGGAGTACATCCGGACGACGTACCAGGAGATGGAGCTTCTGGCCGAGGAGGTGGACCGCATCAAGAGGGCTGGTTGATCCACGTCCTCATACACTTGGCCTTATCATAGCTTGAATTTGACGGCCTTATCATAGCTTGATTTGACGGCCTCATCCATAGCTTGATTTGACGGCCTTATCCATAGCTTGAATTTGACTGCGCTTTGTTTCTTGCCTTTTTACTTGGTCTCTTCTGAGCCTTCTTCTGAGCGTTCTTCGTAATCGTTCTTCCAGTATACACTACGTTTCGCTGTACAACAGGGCCAGATCATGGTTTGCGCCTAGAGTGTGCTATGAAATTGCCTGGGTCGTTTTCGGTCCTTTTCCTTTGATGGACCAGAAGCAGTGGGCTTGAACGCACTTCATGTATGCAACTAGTATTTCAAGTACCATAAAACCAAGTCATGGATTGAAAACCTTTCTCGTAATGCAAGTTCTTACCCATCGGGCTGCAACGTACTCGCCGGCCACTTCCCAGCCCCATGAAGGACCCGTAGGCCCGTCGTCTCCGTGGCCGCAGATCTTCATGGTCTCTTTGCCATTGCCTGAGCCGAGCCAGGACACTTGCCAGGTTGCTCCGTCTGGGCCAAAACATTGTGGCCAAAAACACCGGCCTCTACAATCGCGCATATGTGTCCACCCTCCGCTGCCGAATTCCTCTGTCAAAACCACATTCTACGGCAGGATCACTCAGGACCAAACGTTGGGTAAGGCATTCCACCCAGCTCACGGTGCTCCCATATACTGCCACCTGCCACCTGCCACCTGCCACTTGCCACTTGCCACTTGCCACGTGCCACTTGCCGCCCACTGCTTCTAGGAACCAGATCGCCAAGGCGATACTTACCATCGCCGAGTCTACCGAGTTCATCTCCCAACGGGCCGTTGAGTTCTCACTCCCCAGCCTTGAGGCCAATTTAAACGCACTTCGTGAAGGACTTCTGGCGAGACTATCGATTTACCAGGTGTGCGCCTTGAGTAGAACCGTACCCACTTCAACCTACCGTTGGCTCAAGGACCTTTCCAAACCCACAATAAAGCTGTAGGGAGCGACTGGACTATGGAAAGAGTTGTATGGAGTGATATGGAGTGATATGGAGTGACATGGAGTGACTGATATAGACCAACTGATATGGTTAATTGGAGATTGGACCAGCCCAATCTTCCTCGAAATTTCCGAGTCGTTACTGAATGGTCGACCGAGCCGGCTTTGGGGTTATCCGATCCGCTGAGGGGCTAGGGCTAAGGAAGCAGAGCGGGTCGGACCAGTCACTTGAGTATGGCCACACATTGCCATTAGATCCATACGATGGCTCACCACTCCTGATCCATGTCCACCAGACACACTGCATTAGTCCCACAGAAAGCCCAAGGTTTGGATATGCTTGCTTCAACAAGCAATTTCTCTAGTATCCATTGCATGAATTGAAATGAGACAAACTTCCATATAAACTTCAATAGAACTGTTTACTTTTGATGTGATTCGGAATATGGTAACATATTGATGATTCAATAAATGAACTTAAAAATTGAGGTTTATACTGATCCATACCAGAAGCCTCTAAGCCTCTACAAGATGACCCGTCTACCTCGTGAACCAATTACACACACGTACTCAAAGTCTCTTCATGCTTCCAAATGTGCGTTCCCACAGGGAATACATTTTCGGTATCAGTTTTTCTCACTAGAATCTACGAACATTGGAAATCTCAATGGATCGTAACAACAAGGCTTCCACCACTTACAATACCATGTTCTCTCTAAGTCGTCTACTTAGGATTAACATATAATAAACATCAAGTGCTTCACTGAGAACTTCCATCCCAGAATCATTCACCATATGGTCTTGAGCGTAAAACGCTTATAAATACCAAATCTTGTATCGTTACTTCTAGCATGGATTCAGACGTAGAGGCATTCTGCCATTTCCAGGAGATGGTAGCTTCGGCTCGATGCTTTATCAACAAAGCCATACCAATTATCTGAATGAACGGTTCCTCTCGTACTAAGTTCAAATACTATTGTAACAACAATGTAGGGTAAACTTACCTGTCTCACGACGGTCTAAAGCCAGCTCACGTTCCCTATTAGTGGGTGAACAATCCAACGCCTACCGAATTCTGCTTCGGTATGATAGGCAAGCCGACATCGAAGAATTAAAAAGCAATTCGCTATGAACGCTTGACTACCGCAAGCCAGTTATCCCTGTGGTAACGTTTCTGGCACCTCTAGCCTCAAATTCGGTATTAACGCGATTACGCCAATCCGGTTACCATCGTTTGTAACTTTCAACCGACTTAATAAGAGATTAGTGAGTATGCATGGTGCTCAACACGTTAGTGCTGTGGAGATATGTATTCGATCAAGCTGCTGACCGTCTATCAGGGCTACCACCCACGTCTGGACCAGACGCCAGTGCTATTATAGATTACACTAATTATGCAGGGAAGTTGAGTAGAAGAGATGGAGTGACGTTGACAGCAAAGACGTCAAACCAGCAATAGAGGTTCGGTCTTGCACAAATTTGGGTTCTTTGATGTTTTGAGCAGAGAATGATGTGAACGGTGGTTGGCCGAAATGTATGCTGCCGATGCCCCACAATGATAACGTAATACAACCAGACGGCTAAGTGTCCTGAAGATGAGTGTGTCCCTGAAGATGAGTGTGTCCCTGAAGATGAGTGTGTCCCTGAAGATGAGTGTGTCCCTGAAGAGGAGTGTGTCCCTGAAGAGGAGTGTGTCCGTTGAAACTGTATGTGGAATAGCTTGCGGTTTCATTTCCAAGGAGTCTCCCATTCTTCCTTACTCATCGGACAAGACTCGTGGGACCAAGGCCGCGGCTGGTGAGGGTCTAACGAGACGAGACAATTGCGGTACCTTGTGGCGGAGGGGATCGCCGTCTTCAGCAATCGGACCTTCATAATGAGGGCTTTCCGTGACAGGACCGGTACGGCTCAAGGCAAAGAGAAGGGGAGTGATGCACGATACAAGACTAGTATTATAGGTGCTGCGGGTTGGACAGAAAAAGCGTCAGAGTGTCGAGACAACCATTGTTCAAACGGTGGACCGATTAATCCAAGAGGGTCTTTTAGTGGTGGGAATACCGGGAACGAGGCTTAGCCCTCGGCAGAATCTCTAATTCAGGGCTTTTCCTGGGTCGAGCCGATCCATAAAGACAAGAATTGCTAGTAAAGATGGATGCAGTGGATGAGAAGACTGACATGACAGACAGTTCCAAGAATTACAGAGTGCGGTGACGGTTAGACTCACCAATGTACCGAGCTAGTTAACCTTATCACCTTATCCCCGTTTACTATCGAATGACCCTATCGATGACCCTATCGATGACCCTATCGAATCAGAGCTCAATACAACGTTACCATGGGCTTGGTATTTCACCCCCACTACCCAAATTTTTGGCCCACTTCCCCTTGAACATTCAATCTTTTCGTTGGGTTTTACGTGACTTCGGGTGACTGTCTGTGGAGCTTTTGTAGCCGTAAGGTCTGCAATACAGTCTACTCGGCCATTAGCATCAGTCTGGGAGATACTCAGATGCTAATGGCCGAGTCACTTGAACGGTGAAGACTGTGTGCCCATAGGTACCTTATAGAAGGGCGCTGTCACTGTATATGTACAATAGTTCTGGACTTGTGAATCCAATGGAGTAAACTAACGGGCATTGATACTTTCTTGAAAACACGGTTCTCAAAGAATAGGAGACGCTTTTGCTGAAAAGAGAGGCAGCTGGTAAATCCCCATCTACTATGATGCGACCGCTGATTGAAGACTTTGGGCTTGAAGTGATGGAGCCTAGCACTGATACTTACAGGTACTCAAGAGACTCCGGGTCAATAGTACTAGAGGCCAGTGAAGGCTGCACTCCTTGGATGAACCATGAGAAACCGTACCTAAGTTTGATCCGGAACCAAGTCTTACAGATTGAACAACTTTGGGTCTGGGTTTTAAAGGGCAAAGCTAGTATCTGAATCTTCTCGGATATGTTGATTTGATCTACTGCAAGAAAGAAAGCAAAGGACCGAATCAAGTAACTGGAGAGTTGCCAGCATATGATTCGGGAGTAGAGCATATGTTACGAACTTGTCGGATGAATTATGGATCGTTGATTCAAATGACTATTACGGTGTGAACATCATGTTTCTTGAGCCAATTCATTGACACAATGGGACCACGAATACGGAGGAGAGGTATTGGAGGACACACACTGTACCCTGACCGAAACACTACTCTGGTCGAAAGCTGCCTGGGCTGAAGCTGCGCAGACCGTGATCTTCCCCATGTCGATTTTTCACCTACGACAGACCGTGACCACTGTTCACAGTCGAGACGGACATTGCGATCGGGCAGATGGACTTCTCGTCGAAGTAATCAATGGCCGAGTGGAACGCCATTTTTGGAATTGAACCCTTAAATCACCTTTGGGGTCATAGCACCAACTTCCTGTCTGTTCCGGCTTGGACACTAGCGTGCCATCCCCCTAGACACTTTTCACGCGGCGTAGGCCCCACCAAACCCCATGGGAATGCAAAAGCTGGAACAAACAAGTAACTGGCCTCGACCTCCAAGCGACAACACGTTTCCGGGAGTCCGCCTTCTCCCAAGTCCAAGCTCTTCCATACCTTCGCCCGCCCACCCGAATTTGCGGCCCACTGGAAATCGCAGTGAACTCTCCAGCCAAATGATGCCTCTGCAACGCAAAGGAAGCATTTCTCCTGGCCAGCGGCGGCGGCAGAAATGTGTCCCAGACTTAGACCGCTTCCCTACGACATTGGACTCAGGACTAACGGTTTACTGGAATTTCTGGGTCCTCAATACTCGGTCTAAAGATGTGTAAATGCTAATATTTCGAACAAAGTAGAAATGTCCAACACAAGTTCTGACTCAGATTACCCTTTATAAATGAAACAAACCGGCATGAAAGCTAGCGAAAAGGATTTCAATGCTTGACTTTGACTTGTTATTTGCTTAAACCATAAAGTGGATAAAGATAAAGTGGATAAGATAAAGTTAATAAAGTGGATAAGATAAAGTGAATAAAGTGGATAAGATAAAGTGAATAAAGTGGAGATATAGTGGACGTAAAGTGATTAGATTCTTGGCTTTTTATACCGTCTAGTGCTTAATCAAAGTACTGGTTGATTGCTGAAATAAGGCACCTAGTGCAGGAAAGTGACCAGTGCTGGTTTGCACCACCTTTGACGGTCACGGCCTTACAGCCCAAAAGATCCCAATCGGGCTAGTTCTAACGGGAATGGCGTCAGAGGGGTAGCTTGAGCCTACCACCCACGACGTTGCGTCCGACGAAAGCGCCACGTTGTCCGATAAGCTGCGGTGGCCTTGTCTACCTCGAAGGTAGGCGACTGGATCTGGATCCACATATCCCCATGCAGGATGCCCATGATTTCACCTGTCGAGCGTGCAATTGGTCACAAGGGACAATGAAGCTAATCCGGTAACGGAGCGCTGACCTTGGGAAGAGAACAGCGGTATGGATGATACTTCCGGGGTCCTTCTTTCAGAGCGTAGGGCCTGTTTCAGAAAGTATCATGCCTTTTAGAGCGTATCAGACCTACTTCGGGCTAATTAGCGCTATTTGCGGCTGGTCAATACTTCAGAGCATGGCTGATTCAGGGCCATATACGTGGAGGTTCCGCAGATGGCGGGTACATGATAAACGGCCCTGCAATTGCACCTGTGTATAAGACTTTGGATCTACCTAGTACATACTTGAGACTCGTACCCTCAGGACTTTCCCGCTGCTTCCAACAATGGACCAGCAGCGCCCACGCTAGCATATCCAGAACCGCGGTTGTATGCAGGACATGAACCTGTTCACGTTTGTCCGTTTGAATTTTTGGGTGCTATCAATGTGATGTACTTGTTTTGTTGGCAGTTTTGTTGGCGTTTCACTGGGCTGTTTGAAAATCACTACTGGCGCTGGTAGGGCTTCAGGTCTCTCTATACATTGTAATGCGTGGTATTATGTAGTAGCGCAGGCACCCACGCTGCGCTGCCTACTCCTTCACACCCGTGCTACGCATTGGCTTGCCTTGGTACTTGTCTGGGAAATTATTAGAGAACTTTGTATGGGCTTCGCCTTACTTCACTTGTTTAAAATGCGCTACCACGTTCACCAGCCTGGCCTGTTGCTCACCATTATCCAGTGTCCTATCTTGACGACGCCAAGAAAACATGCACGGCCTTAGGCTCGCTCACTGAACCTTCGCCAGATTTATTATGGACAAAAATCAACATCTCCACACATTTGCGTGACAATGCGGGCTGCCTGATTAACTGACTAGCCTGAGAAAACACACTGGTAACTGCACAAGCCGAGAGTCGCTTTGTTCCACCTATTGACAGCACAACTTGGCCCAGAAGCCCTTTTCCTCTTCGACGTTTTGCTGCTCGTACTGCGAGACTCTCTGGTTGCCATATGTCTGCGAGCTTCTCATCATGCCTTGGCTTCCGGAAACGTTGTTGTTATTGTTGTTGTTGTTGTTGGCATGCGCGCTGACACTCGAGTTGGGTTGATACTCTTGCTTGATGGGTGGCAACGGCCGGTTGATCAAGTGCTGCAACTTTTGCTGGTGAGACTGCGCGGCCGACAATTGCTGCTGCTGCTGTTGCTGCTGCTGTTGGGACTGGTTGATGTTGCTGTTCAAGTTGTTGTTTCCTGCTGACTGCGTGATCATGTTGGCCTGCTGGCTAGAATGGTGAGGCCTGGAACGGCGCAGCTCCCGGTGCCGTCTCTCCCGATCATTAGGTGGGTTGGGGTGCCCGTAGCCATGCAAGTTAGGCTTTTTGTTGATGGTCGAATCCCATCCTTTTCCATTGTTCAAATGCATCCAGTCAAAATCGCCGTCACAACGCAATCCCATGTCGTCCAATGCTGAAACTAATAACATTCGGTACTCTTCGTAAGGGGGCTCTGCTTCAAATGGCAAAGAACGCACCGACGTCAAGTAGTCGGCGAACTGCTTAGGTAATCCTTCACACAAAATCGGAGCTAACGTCGTGCGCTTCTTGTCGCCGATTTTCTCGTACTTTTGTTTGTTTGTGGGAGCCTTCAAACCTTGCCAGGGCAACTGGCCTCGTAAGAAGTAGAAAAAAACGTGGCCTAAAGCCTCTAAATCGTCTCTTCTCAGTTGCTCACGTCCCAAGTGCGTGTTGATGGACATGTACCGGGCAGTGCCGCTCAAGGACTTCTTTTCACGGTAGGGGATGTGTTGCTTTGTGCGAGGGTCCCGGTACTGCTTGGCCATACCGAAATCTATTAAATGGACCTTGTTTTCGTCGGGGAGACCCTGGCGTCCAATGAGGAAGTTGTCAGGCTTGATGTCTCTGTAAATCAAATCATGGCGATGGACCTCCTCGATCAAGTTCAACATTTGCAATGCCACTTGCACCACAGTCTTGACAGAGAACCGGCGGCCACACCAGTCAAACAAATCTTCTAAAGATGGCCCCAAGAGGTCAATCACGAGAATTGAATGCAAGCCCTCCTGGCCAAAATAGTAAGCGTTGGGAATCCCGTCGCACCCCTGTAAGTGTTTATAGGTTCGGTACTCATCACGCAACTGGGGGGCCTCGGTTTTTCGAGGTTCGAACTTAATGGCCACAGCAACGCCATTGATGATATTGCTTCCTTCGAAAAGAACGCCAAACGAGCCCTCGCCGATTTTCTTGCCGATCTTGTAGTGCAATCCCACCACGGAGTTGTTGTTGGACGACAGCGAGCTGGTCACGTTCATGTTATTTTGATTAGAGACGGCAGCGGCGGCTATAGCGGCGGCTGACATGTATTAGAAACGAGCGAAAAGCTAGCCGGGGCGCAAATATGGGGGCCGGAATGTCGATCTTGAGGGATTTGGGCAAGATCCAAAAAAGAGCAAACCCGATGGCGAAGCCAGAAAAAATGGTTCACGAGTGAAGGAGACAGAATTGCAAACCCACTAGTGAAGAAACCACGAGCTAGTACCCAAAAAAATACCAAGTCTAGGAACGGAGATTCCCTCGGCAATAAGAAAACAACCGAAGAATATCTAGGAATTGAAGTTGAGTATTCCTTAATTCAAAGGAATCTGAAGAGCTGGCGATACTAGCAACGAGAGAAGAACAGCACCGTGAGCTAACCAGGCCAAGGAGGGTGCCGAGTTTGGGGGGAAAAACGCCAAAAAAAACAGGCCGAAAAGGGCAGGGGAGAGGAGAAACTGAAACGGCACGCGGGGTCGAAGGAGACACAGAGATAGTGACTCGTGGCAATGACACGGGGGTGAGGGGCTCCGCTGGCGAAAAGAGTGGCAGGTGTGCTCTTTGGGACAAAAGAAAGAGTAGTTTTTGGGAGTAAAATGAGAAAGGCCCGGAAAAAGAAAAAAGGCGGTCGTTCTGCGCGCGACCCAGAGCAAGGGTGCACCAAAAATAGCGTCGCGAGCAAAGGGCGAGCGGGTATGATTCCTGGATCAAACGAGCCGGCGCGGCGGCCGTAGGCGGGGCAGCTCCGGTCGTGCGCCGACCGCCGAGAGCAGGTCGAGATCCGTACACCCGGGGAAACCGTCCCCCTGGAGATCCGTACACCCAGCACCTCCCCCCCTGAGTCACATCCGTACACCGCCCGCGCCGCCCGCGCCGCCGCCCGCGTACTAGGGTCTGCCCCTCCGTGCCCATGGCCCCCTGTGCCCCGATGAATGCGTCTGTGCTTGATCAGATCATGATGGAGGATATCTCCCGCCATTGTGCCCAAGAGTTCATGGCATTCCATCAATGCATGAGCAAGCCTCCTGCAGAAGACTCATGTGCGACGGAACAGGCCAACCTCAAGACGTGTATCAAGACGAGTGTGCCAGCGTTCCAGAGAATCAACGGCTTGTGTGCCGACAAGCTCCGTGCATACGAGGCTTGTTTGAAGGAGGGAGGTACTAAGGCTGGATGCCAGAAGGATTTAGATCGATTGAGAGATTGTGCCTTGGAAGCTCTTCAGCAATCCAATAAATAGGGACGATTGATTACAAACTAGAAAAAGGGTGGTGATTTGGGGGCTTGTTTCTGGGCGATGATATAAGGACCCATTCCTAGACGAATGATGGCATAAAGTACCAGCTAGGAGAACGCCAAGTTCAAATAGATGCTGCGCTAATAGCATACTTTTCGTGGAATAGTATATCGAGGTATAAGAGTTGGGTTCGGACTGATATTTTTTTCGACTTGTATGGGTAAGTTGTCATGGCATTTATCAGACTATAGCAATGGCGCAGGTTAAGAGGGGCCCTCAACGGCGCATGCTTCCCAATCACGTGGGGCAGATATAGCTTTGATGAAAAGTGCTCGTGGCTACCCTTCCAAACTGACTGGTTTTGCAATGAGCAGTTCCAGCAGCGGTTCTTAGAGTCGGCGCCGGTATTCTGATCTTTTGAACTTTCCCTTTGGGTTTTGTTGGGTATAACAGTGGGGGAAAATGTACTCAACGAGCCGAGTATTAAGGCGCTAGTCGGCTTTTTTCATTTCGTCATTTTCATATCCTCGGTCTCGGACGATTTGGTCGTGGACCGCTCCATTCCTTATCCGAGGGCCGCTCAAGAGATAAGCTTCCCTGGAGATGGAGCCTTGCAAGCCTCTTCTCAAAGTGACATTCGAACCAGAGCCTTCATATTCTCCGAAGTACTCATGTAAGGAGTCTTGTGGCTTTGCTTGGGCCTAAAGTTTGATGGCTTGGTTTGAAGCTGTACTATATGCCGGAAGAGGAAACGGGAATGTGGAGGTTGGAAGCACGATTGAATACGCCGGTATTCCTCTATGCTATGCTTCCAAGAATCATGAAGACACCCGAGGGACATGCCACACTGTCATTTAGAGCATGTGTAAATCCATCAAAGTTTAGGTAAATTTGACGTTTCGGATAGCAAATGATATTTCTGCATGGCCGGGAGGATAAGCCATGTGTTGCATTCGCCGCATTCTTGAATGTTGGTCACATCTTGGTGTCAAGTGATGGTGGAGTAGAGTGGCGCCACAGTAACTGACTGGCTTCTGCAAGGGTCTTAACCGTATCTTCACCAAGGCGGAACTTGCCGACTGTGTAGTTTGCTGGAAATCGGGACCTGTATCTCTCTGTATCCATTTTGGAACGGTGCCATCGACAGATCCCGGATGGCCCTAAAAGCGGGCAACTGGTTCTCTTTAAGTTCATGTCGATTCCACTAATCGTCCATACCCGAATGGCATTTCCGTTGCCACTCAAACTGGAGAGTACTTCTGGCTTCATAGGTATCCTCGGCCCTCTCAGCCCCACCACTTGCCCTGTTTGGCAATCATGAAACATTTAACCAACAGGACACTTCCATTTTGACAGGAAGAGCGGCAACGTCAAGTTTGTCGAGAGTTGCCACGTCAAAAATCCTGTACAGTCGTCTAAACCCATCAATGTCCTGAGCCCGAGTACCGGATATTCACCCATGGTCCGGTATAGAGGTCTCCCGGCTCCACCCCCTGAAAAGCAGCGGCAACTTCCATCGACCGAGTTTTCCATCCCTAACCACTCGAACTGAGGAATTTCTAGGTAAATTGTTTTCTCTTGAAACCCTCCCAGAGCGGGATTTGGCTGGGCTTCCCGCCGGTTTTGGGAATCTTGGGCCTTCTTTCACCAACACCCTGCATGGAGAATTTTAAAAACTCTTTCAACCGTCTGTGAATGAAACCTGCACTTTTTTGATAGTCATGACCATAAGGAATTCGCGCAGCCACTGTGCGGTTCAGCTGAAGATGAGAACTTGTGGTGAAGTTGTGAAGTTGTGAATTTGTGAACTTGTGAAGTAGTTGGTGTGCGGGTGTTCTGGTGTTCTGGTGTGTGGGTCTGCGCGGCCCAAGGGCATCGCCCATCGCAGGTCGATTCACTTCCTTCATCGCCCCCCGTCAGTTCCAGCATGGCCAAGAAAAAGCAAAGGCTGCAGAAAAAGCGGCTGCAGAGCAAGATTTTGAATGCGTTCCATCACGCCGAGCGCCAGCAGGCCGGCTACGCCTCCGGCTCTGCTCTGGACTCCGACGGCGATTTCAGCGTGCGGGACGGGATCTTAGACGCCCGCCACTTGCTGAAGGAGCCCCACGGCGGCAAAAACGACCCGCTCACCGATGAGGAACTCGATTCCGATGAAGCCTTTGGGTCCGACCACGATGGCGACGTTTTGGACACCAAGTTTTCTCACACCGTTAGAGAAAGACGCAGCAAGAGCCGCTCCGACCCTGACGCCAGTGGCGCCGAGGACGGCGAAGACGACGACGGCTACGCCAGTATCGACGAGTCGCAGCTCGTGACTCTTTCTGAGGCATGGGACCTTGACGACAAGGACTTGGCCAGCAGCCTGAATACCAATGAGTTGGTGCTCAATGACAACTGGGAGAGCGAGTCAGAGTCAGAGTCCGGGTCTGGGTCCGGGTCTGGGTCCGGGTCTGGGTCCGGGTCTGAGTCCGGGTCTGAGTCCGGGTCTGAGTCCGGCTCCGGCTCGTCGGATTCGGAGTCCGAAACAGACGAGGAGGAGTTGCTTCGTGGCTCGGACAATGACGACGTTGATCTTCAGTCGACTAGGCACGCCATCGCCAGTGCCATCCCCAAAGAGGCCAGCCACAAAAGGCTCATCTCGGAGAAGAGAGACGACAACGAGCACGAGCTTCCTGCAGGGGGGCAAAAGCTCAGCCTAGCAGACATGTTGGGCGGAGCCGATGCCAGCGTGGCACCCCTCATTGACCCCAGCAAAGCCAGCAAAAGCCTGGCGCCGCTAGCTGTGCCGTTGCCGCGGCGCGTTCAAGAAAGGCATGACCGCAAGGCGGCCTACGAAATGACCAAGGAGGATCTAGCCAAGTGGAAGGACTCGGTGCGCAAGATCCGCGATGCCGACCACCTCGAATTCCCATTGGCCAAGAACGAGGAGGACCAAGCCGACCCAGCCGAAGACGAAGCCGAGCTCCACCTTGTCAACGAAAGTGGCCAAAAGACCGAACTAGAGTCCAAGGTCCACGCCCTCTTGAGTCAGAGCGCGCTTCTTGACGAGAGTAACGAGCAGCGGTTCGAGCAGATTCAGGCCGCCAAGCTCTCCAAAGAGGAGATGATCCAGAGAACTCTGGAGGTGCGGCGCATGCGAGAGTTGATGTTCCGGGACGAGCAGCGGGCCAAGCGCATCAAGAAGATCAAATCGAAGCAGTACCACAAGATCAAAAAGAGGGAGCGCTTGAGAGACGCACACTTGCTTCAGGACGCTGCCAGTGACGCAGAAGACGATCAAGACCACCACATGAGGCGAGCAGAGGAAAGAATGTCGTTGCGCCACAAAACCCAGAGCAAGTGGGCTCGCAGCATGATCAAGTCGGGCATTTCCAAAGACGCGTCGTCGAGGGCCGAGTTGGAGGAGATGTTGCGCTCGGGCGAGCAGTTGCGGGCCAAGCAGATGGGCTACGTGGACGGAGAGCAGAGTGACGAGGACATCTCCGACATCGAGAGGGAGTACTCCAAGGACAACGACGAGAAGGACGCCCGCGAGCGGGGGCTACTTGGCAAGGGCGTGTTGGACATGGACTTCATGAAGAACGCTGCCGAGAGGCGCCGCAAGGAGAACCAGCGAGAGCTCGACTTTTTGAGGAGCATGAGGGACGCCTCAGGCATCGAGGAGTTCCAGAACTCCGAGGCCAACTCCATCAACCGCGTGGAAAACCAGGGCAGGCGCTCCTACTCTCAAAAGGTCAACACGGCCAAGCCTGAAATGGAAGAGTTGGACGAGGACGTTTTACATGACTACAGGGACGATGACGTTCACAACTTGGTGTCTCGCATGCAGGGAAAGCGGGCCATGGAGGAGGCACGGGCCGAGGCTAAGGAGGCAGAGGTTGAGGTGGAGGAGAACGCAGAGAAAGAGGAGAACCAGGCGCAGGACAAAGACGACGACGAATTCGGCGGTTTCAGTCAAGACGAAGCGGAAAACCCGTGGTTGGCGGTGGACAAGGCTCCTGTCAACAAGCTGAAGAAGATGCACGTGGTGGACGAGACGTCGTCCAAGCTCTCCAAATCTGCAAACAAAATCGCCAAGCATTTGGACAAGCAGCAGCTGAGCAGACCCCACAAAAACGCCCCCACCTTGGTCGACCTAGATAAGGTCATGCACATAAGCGGAGACGTGATGGCCAGCGACGACGACCACAGTGACGACAGCACAGGTAACGTCCGCATGTTCCGACAAACGGAGCTCATCAAGGAGGCATTTGCAGGCGACGACGTGGTCAGCGACTTCAAGGCGCAGAAGCGGAAGATTGTGGAGGAGCAAGGCGACAAGGAGGAAGACTTGACGTTGCCCGGGTGGGGAGGCTGGGGCGGGGCCGGAATCACCAAAAAGCCCAAGAAGAGGTTCGTTCGCAAAGTCGACGGCGTTGCTGAAAACAAGAGGAAGGACAATAAGTTGGACAATGTGATCATCAATGAGCTGGTCAACAAGCACAACTTAAAGTACCAGACCGCGGATGTGCCGTTCCCGTTCGAGTCTGTGGAGCAGTACGAGCGCTCGTTGCGGATGCCTATTGGAGAACAGTGGGCGTCGAGAGCCACGTTCCAAAAGTCCATTCTCCCGAGAGTGTCTGTCCGCCAGGGTGAGGTGATAGACCCCATGACGGCGCCCTTTAAGTGATTTATGCGCCATGGGCACTGGGTACAATAGATGGTCACAATGTAATATTGATAACGTTCAACGGAGATGGTAGTTGACTAACTCGAGGAATGGGGTGCTTCTGGAGTGAGCACAATCAGTACGGAACAGTCTGCAGAGGCCATTTATGAAGAGCCTGGCAATATCGCTAACGGAGGGCCCAAAGAGTCTGGTAGTTCAAGGGTCTTTGGTGGTTCAAGGGTCTTCGGGGTTCAAGGATCTTTGTGGTTCAAGGATCTTTGTGGTTCAAGGGTCTTTGGGGTTCAAGGGTCTTTGGGGTTCAAGGGTCTTTGGGGATCAAGAGTCTTTGGTGGTTCATGTGATTTGAAAGCTCTTCATCTGATGGTTCATTCTCCCCTCATTCCTTGACTATTCCGTTTCTGAGCGCCCAGTCCTTACCACTCATAAAAACCCCATGAGGGTCCATTTCCTCACGAACCCGGGTATAAGTGTCGAGGTCTTTCCCAAACCAGTCGTGCATAACCGGCCGGAATCCAATCATGGCATAGAACGGCTTTCCACCGTAGGCAATCTGCTTCTGGATATCGTCCTCCTTCTCGTGCTTGCCGTGCAACCCGATAAAGTTCTTGGCCCAATGCGGCTTTCCCTTGGCCTCGGTCATAATGTTCTCGAAGATCTGGTACCACTGGTGCGTGGCCACGTTGAAGCCGAACGGCCGGTACATGGTGGCATTCACAAACATGGTCAACTGGTCGTTGGAGATCTTCTTCTGGTCGGGCTCGTACGCCTGCACGGGAGAATTGTCCAAGAGGGGACGGAAATTGTTGCCGGGGATGGGACCTGCGCTGAGGCGAGTTCTGTGCAGCAAAAACTCTTGGCTCGGGTGTAAAGACTCGTTTCCGTCGTCGTCCGTGAAGGGCGAGTTGGAGTTGGTGACGTTGGAACACCGCACTTCAATCGGGGCGTGCACGTAGTAGGCACCCGAAGCGGCGGCCTTCTGAATCGCATCGTTCAACTTGGTCAACGTGTGCACGCCCGAGTTCAAGGGCGCCGACCATTCGTTGACAAACTGCAGGAACAAGCAGTCCATATTCAAGCCCTCCACGGAGTTTTGCACGGCAATGTCGCCTGCACCCAAAGTCTCGACGTTTCCGTACTGCTGTTTGAACACAAACTTCTCGACCCATGGAGTCAAGCGGGGCCAGACGTTGACCGAGATCCAAAGCAACGACTCGTAGAATGTGCGTCCCAAAAACGTGCCGTACCACGAGCTCCGAGGCGGAGATAACGGTTCGTCAGACTTGGAGGCTCTCCACAACACACAGTTGCCCGAGTACGGGAACCACCAGATGCGGATAAACTCGGAGTCAAGCCAAATCAGGTTCCACTCGCGCAAAAGCGTCAGGAACTTGATGATCTCCTGTCTCAGCTTGATGGTGTAGCGGGGAACTGCACGTAGCGTGACCTGGGTGATGATGCCGATCTTTCCGAGCGAGAGGAGCGCCGCTCTGAAAAGATCGGGCTTGTCAACCGACGAGCAAGACACCACGTTTCCCTCGCCATTGACGAGCTCCAACGACACAACTTGCTGCGACACCAAGCCGTGGTACTGCAGCGACCCGTGGGTCCCCGTAGAGATCAAGCCCGCCATAGACTGTTCACTGATGGAGCCCAAGTTCTGGATGGCTAAGTTGTTCTTCTTGAGGTACTCGTTCAACTGGTACACGCGGGCGCCGGCCTGGATGGTCAAATCCACATACTTGACTTCGGTACCTTTGCCCCCGGAGGCGGGCCCGGAAAACGGCTCCTCCTTCAAGATCTGGTCGAACTTGTCCAAATTGCAGAGCCACTCCAGGGTCATGGTCAAGTCGGATGGCGAGTGGCCAGATCCGACGGTCATGATGGTCTTGCCGTGCTTGCGGGCCTCGTTGACCAATGTTTGGATCTGCTCGAGCGACCGCGGCTGGAAGATGGCCTGAGGGTGGCACTTGAAGGTTCCTGCCCATGTCCGATGGACAGTTTTTGTTGACGCAAAAGCCGCCACGTTTTTGGGTACCATGGCCATTGTTGGGGTGGGGATGGTTTTGTATAGTAGAATACTATGGTGGGTGTCGGGGTGTAACGGTGAAGGGGGGTGATAATGCGCGGCGCATCTAGATGCCTGCATATGGGACCGGCGCACATCCGGGCGACGGCCTAGATCTGGCCTAATGTTGGCTGCATCCGGGCAAGGGTTGGGGATTTATATGTGGCGTGGCACATCCTTTGAGACCGACCAATCCAAATCCGCCCATTTTCCCTGGTGAAAAGTGCCGGAGCAGTCTTGGCGGCTGAGACTGCGTAGGCACTGCGCATGGTTTGTCCGAATCGGCGGCGAGCCCGTGCGCCCTCATGTGACCTAGAGCCACAGTCCCGAGAGTTGCCTGTGCCAGCCAAGGAAATTTTGAGCGATATTCCAGTTATGATGCATCCTTCATATATTTGAAGCCCTGTTTGTCACGGATGCACCGGTGTCGTTGATACTCTCGCAGTGTCATTGCTCTCGCAGTTCGGGTCTAGCCAGTTTTCCCTCAATTGCTTCAGGCTTGTGTGTAACAACCTTTTGTATCCCTTTGTATCCTTTGTTTGTTTCTGTTTAGCGGTGTTTTTTTGACTAGTCAACGCTGTTATTGGAAGAACAAGGACATGTGCAGAGTATATTGGATGCGAAAAAGATCAGACCAAGCCTGATCCAACACACTCCACGACTCTTACACCCGCTACCCTTGAGACCGCTACCCTCGAGACTAGTAAGCAGGTCCACCTCGGATGTTTTGGCATGCGATGGAGAGACCGGTAATTCAGGGGACAGGTCTTCAAAAATTCCGTAGACAGAGCCACATCCTCAGCGAGAGTGGACAGAGGGGTCAGCGGACCAGCGGGAGACCCAGGGTAAACCGGATCAGGCAGAGTAATTGATTGAGCTCTCTCTATTACCAGCAGGGGCAAAATTCGGCGGCAGCATCCTTGTTGGAACAGCGCTAGCTTCGCGGGAGAGCGATGGGGGCAATATTCTCAGATATGAATAACAGTTATAACAGGGCGAACACCTCTTTCTGTTTCCCTTTTGACGGAGTGGTCGAAGAGTGGACATAACTGGCAAGTTCCGTTTGTCTTGTGTGCCGACCCTTTGTTGTTTCACTCTTCTCTCCATAAAGTCCGGCCCTTTATACGAACAGCATGTTCATAACTCAAGGACTCTATCGAATAAATGTGGAAGCGCCTCAAGTGTTTTTGTCCAGTGGATCAGTAAAGGACACATTTTGTCAGTGCCGCTTCCTTCTCATCCATTTCCGGCCTACCTTGCAAAGCTCGCAATGCCTCCAAGCACATCTGAAGGTATTACACCTGGCAGGTGATGCCATCGGACTCTCGAATGCGTCAGCAACTTTCCAAAACTCATGAATAAGTTTTGATCCCTCGCTGAGAGAATCCGCCAAAGTATACCTAAACGATATGTTAGTTTTCTCAAAGAATGAAGAGGACCATATTGACGAATTCAATGTCTGAGCTTCTTAATCTAACTGATGTCTTTCCTTAAGGTTCTTTTTGTTGGCATCTTGTGGTCTACCACCGTCCATTCCAATGACATGAGGGTATCGCCATACTTCTTGGAAGCAAGTATTTAAACATTCACTGCCCTTGCAAATAGCTTTGTTTGTATTTGAAGTTCACCTGCGCTTCATATTCTGCCTCTGGCAATTTTAGACCAGTAATTCAAGCAATTTCATCGGTGCTTGAAAGCATTCTTAAGCCAGCCATTGGAAGCAATCTTGAGTCAGTCTTTTGCGGACCTTCGGGACCGTTCAGGGAAACCAAAGAGCCGGAATATTCAGGGGAGATACCAGGGTTAGCCGTTTCAAGAAAAGCATTCGAAGAATCTTATCAACACAGTCTTTTCACCGAAATGGCAGCTCCAGGTCATCAGGCTAAGTCCAGCCAAAACCTCTAACATTAAAGCAGGCCTGTGCTCAAACAGCACGTCAAGGAGGACTGCCACAAGCCTCTGATTCAGCACCACCGTCACACAGCAGCAGCGTCTATCCTGAGCGGGTGTTAGAAGATTGGAATGGGCTCTGATTCGGTTTGAGCTGGAGTAACTGCAAAAAAAAAAAAAAAAAAAACATCCTTTAGGCTTGTTTTCGTTTTGATGTTTCATCTGTCTCACGACACATCTTGACCGATGCACACAGCTCGTAGGATTATCATCAGTCGATAGGGGCCAATTACTCACGAGAATTCTTAGGTGGCAGTATCAGGTGAGTTGGGCAGCTTCATTGGGGAGAATGTTTAAGCATGAAATCATGAAGAACCACAGGAGTTGCAAAGGGCTAGGAACTCGTCTCACTTCCACGGCTCTAGAACACTGTACATTTTGCAAGAACAGATTTCAGTGGTGCAGATAAGAGCATGTTAGACTCAAACAGGTTCTGGGTCTGCATGTCTCCGAAAATTGACGGGTGCCTTACGTCCTGAAGTTTATCATGGTGTGTACCGAAGCTAGAATAGGTCTTCCTGGCTTAAGACAGGAGGAAAACCTCTGTTATATACACTGGGGGTATGCAATCCTGCACGAACATGAAACATATGTAAGCAGCATGCGGGTTGCCCGTCCACCGCACATGCATCTGAGTATCCTGAATAGCAATCATTTCCTAACATGGCACACGCATTAGGCCATGGTTCAGAAGGAGACCACGTACAGCAGGCAGTAGTTCAAACCGTTGTGCGCGCATCATAAGCGGTATGTGCCGCGCACGACCACGCGACTCCATCCCCACGCTTCACCCTTCACGTCCCTGCATTTGTTTTCCCTCCTACTTCTCAGGCCACGCTGAATCCCTAATCCCCATTGCTACGCACGGCAAATGTCTCGAAGATCTGGCCGGGCGAAGGTGTCGCAAGAGAGCAAGCCTCCTGTGGCAGGAGAAACCGAGGTCGGGTCCCCCGCAGAAGGCGAGGAGGATGAAGTGACCCGCTGCATATGTGGCCACGACGAGATAACCGCCGTCAACAAGCCCCTCCAGCAGCTTTTGCTCGACGACTACAGTATCAAAGTCGACAACGGGCTTTTCATCCAATGCGACAAATGTTCTGTGTGGCAACACGGCTACTGTGTGGGTCTTTTCATTGACAAGGATGTGCCAGATAAATACTGGTGTGAGGAGTGCAAGCCGGATTTGCATCGCTTCATCAAAGACTCGGAAGATGGCCACAGCCGCACCCTATACCTCCCGGTGAACGAAGAGCGAAGCCGTCTTTTGGCTTTCTGCGGCGAGGCGCCGCCGGTCCAAGATGAGAAGCGGCTCCGGTCCAGCCGCAAGGCGTCCAGCGGCCTGGACTCGCGTGAATCGGACTCGGGCGTCGCTCCTCACAGGCTGCTGCGAAAGGACCGGCGCAAAAACGACGAGTTTGACGAGCAGTTGCAGCGGGCGCTTCGGGAAAGTGCCAAGTCTTCTTCCTCCGACTCCACAGGCACGCAGCCCTCTACTGGCGACCGCAAAAGGCTCCTGGACCACCCTGCTGATCATCACCTGCGATCAGAGGAGCTGGAAACCGAAAACCCTGAAGAAGACAAGTCCAAGAAAGATTCCCGCCCGCCCAAAGCAAAACGGCCCAAGCCCGCCAAGAGCGTGCGTCCGAGCCTCCCGAAAAATGCAAAGCCCTCGGGAAATGGTCTGCCGACTGATGCTGACGCGCAAAACGCCGCCGACGCCGCCTCAAAGGAGTATCTACTCAGCCAGCTGTCCAAACCCCGCTATGTCAATGATAAGCTGTCGATCTATGACTTGCGCAAGCGCACTGGTGCCATATTGGAGTGGTTGGGGCGCTCGCAGATGGAACTAGATGAAGAAAAAGCCACTAAGTTGGCTCAAAGAGCTGAAAACTCCAACATCTTGACCCAGTTTGATGAGAATTTGAAGTTGATGGAGAATTTGACCGAGAAAATCTTGTTTTGGGAACAGCGCTTTGGGAAGTACGGGCCATGAACTATTGCTATGGAATCTGAAGAGGATCCTGAATGTATTCGGTCCATGATTGTATACTATAACAGATCAAGTCCTCTGACCGCTATTTTGCCGGTCAATTTACTGAAAGTAGTGCACCTCCGGTCGATTACTTTATAAGTCAATGACTTAGCGGTCTATCCTCCCATTGGTCCACTTTCTGCTCCAACTACTGGCGAATCTTTGGTTCATACTCCAGTGCATTACCGGTTCTTGATTCACCCCATATACTAGTCCATTTCCTGTTTATTTCCTGTCCCCTCTCTGCCCATCAACTATTCAAAGGACCACCATGGGCCCGTCACCGAGCCATGCAGTAGTACGTCCCTTGTTGGTCCGGTCACTGCGGGCTCAAAACACTCCACAATTTTACCATCAATTCAGCATCAGGTTGCAAGGACACAACGGCAACCCTTCTCAATACCATGATTTCTGCTGTATCTAAGCGATCGGGGACGGATAATGCCCAGCACTTCCCGTAGATTCGCCCGTAATGAGATTCGCCCAATGAGCATTAAAGGAGGTCTCTCAACTGAGCCCGCTGGGCCCTCAGATCAGGTTCCGCAGGTTCATTGAGCTCATCGCATAGTTTTGCCAAGTATGAAGCGCTGTTTAAAACGCTATCGCTTCCAATCACCATACTCAAGTTTGGGTTGAGGTTGGTTAATTCGTGCGCTAACCGAGCCTCTTCATAGGTCACACCCCCTTTGAAGTATACAATGATCTCCTGCGCAGGCACGGACGATAGGTTTTTCCCATACTGGTTCGCCACACAATCCGGCACCAACGTGGCCAAGCCGTGTAGCTCCTGGAGCTTGGCCAAATCACGGCCATCATCAGCGCTGCCAACCATTGAATTGACGATCTCGCTGAGCTTCGGAATGTACTGCATGTAGATGTTATCGTTTCGGGTCGCCTGGGCTTGCTTGGAGTTGCCGTTGAACAAAGACTGGATCTTGATGCGGTTGTTGTTAAACAAGTTGCCGATGTTTTTATTGGCGGTGCTTTCCGATGTGGTGCCAGAGAACCTCTTGTTCGAGGCCCACTTCTTGATGAGCCGCATTTGGGTATCTGATGGCTGAGGCGAAGTTGTGATTGGGTCGGAGAGCTTGGACACCAACGAGGCGATCTCCGCCTGGTGATGGGAGTTTTTGGCTATGAATATCAACATCATCTTGACCTTGTGTATGGTGGGAATTCCGGGATCTGACACCAAGTCCGCCATCTTGGATTTGATGGTGGCGAAGCTCTCCAAGTCGCAAAGGATGGTCTGCTGCAACTCGCCAATGAGCCAAAGATTTTGCGTGGAGATGTTCAGGTCGATTTCGCTGATGATGTTCAAGTGCTTCAAGATGTTGTTAGAGAGCTTCTTGTACTCCGGGAAACGCGTCAATATCTTCTTGAGCTCCGAAAGATCCTGCGTCTTTAGGTTTTCGATGGACGACTGCTTGGTTTGCTTCTTGTACAGGTCCACGTATTTCTGAAACCTGTCGGTCAAGTCACCGTAGTTGAAGTACATCGTCTCGTGGAAAAATGCATCCGAGGTTTCCGAAAGCGGGAGGAGCTCGGCCTGGCCCGAGGCCCCCGGCGTCCGCACCACGTTTCGATTTATGCCAATCAACTCATGGATCATCAGCTGGTATGTCCAGGGTGCCACTAGGGGCGAAACAGGGTCGATTTTGCGGTCCAAAATCACCAATAGCGGCGGCAAGTCATTGTGCTGATTCAACTCGTCAAAGAGGTTGTTGTTGGAGTTGGAGTTGATGTAGTACAACACCTCGGACGCGAGTCTCTTCAGCTCAATCGACTGCGTGTCGTACTTGATCACGGGGCACTTTTTGACCCCCAAGAGCAAGCTCAGTAGACTGCTGCACTCCTCGATCACCGACCGCTTGCCTGGCGCCACGTGCAGCGGACTCACCTCGAAGAGGTTATCGTTCAAGATGGAGTAATCCTGAAACACCTCGGTGACTTGGTTCACAGCCTTGTGCACATCTGCCAGCGCCACCGCCTCCAAATCCGACTTGTTGACACTGTTGTTGAAGAAGATCTGGTAACTGTTATAGTGAGGCGCCTGTAACTCCTGGCACAAGAGCTGGATGGAGTCTCTGGAAGGCTTCACGTACACTATGCAGTTCAAGTGCTTCATTGGCGAGAGCTGGGCTGACTTGTTTATGGACTCAACAAGAATCACGTCGTTTTGGAGCAACTGTGAATGGCTATAGGACATGGAGATGATGGCCATGGTGTGCTGGTCGACCAATAGCACGCGGCCCTTGACGCTGGCCGCTAGCTGCGAGTTATTCTTCGCGAGGAAGAGCTTCTCGAAGTACGCTTCGCTGATGTGGTTGAGGCTTAGTGTCTTCATGGCGAGGCCAGAGTAGCGGGGGAGGCACAACTTGGGGGGGCGGTGCACGGGTCTCCTTGGCCTGGTGCACGGGCCTTTGCTCCCAGGTGCGAGTTGATTACTGGACGGGTTGGTCTTGGGTTGATCTTGACGCTTTATTACTTGACAGGATTACTCGATAACTGCCTATAAGTGGCACTCCGGGTAAAAGCTTTTCAAGTCCCTCACCGGGTGCGGCACCTTGCCTGTGGAATGCGATGCCTTGAACTCCTGTCTCTCCACTGGCTTGCCCCCCGGAAACGCGGGAGGCACGGGGGCTGCGGTCCTGGCCTTGGTCTCGGCCAAAAACGGCGCCACTTGTATGCTGGCCTCGGCTGCTATCTTGTGTACCACCTCCTCGACCTGCATGGTATCCAAGAGTTCGTCCACTGCATCCGTCTCGAACCTCACTGCGTGCTTGTGGAGGTAGTTTTTGATGGCTATGGCGGCCGCCTTCTTGTGGCTCAATGCAGGAACCCTCTGCGGCTTCAAGTACACATTGAGCCGGGGCGTCTCCGGTGACATGACCCGGGCGAAAAACTCCAAAAACTCGTCCTTGGTGATTGTCTCCAAAATCTCCACATCGTCTTCTTTCTGGGTGAAGTCGTAGTATCCATCGGTGATCGCACTCCAGAACCGACTGGACTCTTCGTGCAAGTTTTTGAGCTTGGTCAAATTCTTGGACGCCAAGGCTTTCTTGAACTTCGCGAAGGCCTCATCCGTCAACTCTTCAGCGCTCAAGTTTTTGGTTTGGAAGCACTGCAAAAACTCCTCGATACGGTACTCGAGAAACTCACAGGACATTTCGGACTGCACCAACACCCGGAACCCATAGTATGTTCTCGTCAGCCTGAACCCCGAGAACACCACGTAACCCAACTGCTCCTTTGTTCTCAATTGGTTGAAGCACGGCTCATGGAGCATTGTGCAAACCAAGTGCGTGAGGACCCGGTCTCTGGTGTCTTGGCCCAAATCGCCAATCTGAAGGAAGTATTCAACGCAGGAGTTGATGTTTTCGGAATCCTGCAAATCCACCTCGTACCGAAGGTGCTCGCCCTTGGACAACTTGTAGCTATGGAACTCAGTTGCCGCAGCCACTGCCTTCTTTTCCGTTTCTATTGCCGGTTGGTCCGCGAACACCTTTTCTAAAAAGGTGCTCACCTCGGATGCCGTGGAGAACCGAAAGTTTCCGTGAATGAGAGTTTGCACAAACACTCCTTTAGCCCAAGAATCTTTCGCAAACCCTAAAACGTCCTCATAGGCGAGTTTGTTTACCGCCTCGTACTTCTCCTCGTGAGTGTAGGTCTTGTCGTTGACAAAGTGCAAAAACCTGGTCCCGATTTGGTAGTATGGCGTCTGGTATCCGAAGTTCTTGAGGCTCTGGCCAAACTTATACTTGATGGAGTCGAACCGGTCCTTTTCCGGCAAGTACTTGACAAACTCCTCCACCACTTGCTTCAAGAATTCCGGTAATTTGTCGTTGTAGCCTCCAAGTTTGATCACGTAGCTGTCCCTCATCTGGTATATGTCGCAGTTGAGCCCCACCATGCTGGCGTAATACTTCAAATCGTTGAGATGGTCGTCAAAAAGCTCACTTAACAAATTGCCCATCACTGTGTTGTTGAGGGACTCGTGAAGTGGCGGAAGGTGGACTTTCAAGTTGATGTAGCCTTTTGGAACAGTGAAGCGGTCGTCTTGCTTGAGCCATGTCTCGAACTTTGGCGTATCCTTGATGAGGAGAGGGTGGTTCATGGGCGTGTCAGACTTCTGATTGTATATCTCAAAGTCTTTGGGGATGAATTTGTTTTTTTGGGGCAAATGGAAATTCTTGTTCAAGCCGACACTGGAGATCTCTTCCTGTAAAGTTGCAGAAAGGTCGCCGTAGGAGAATTCGGTGCCGTACCATTTCTCCCTCTTGGGTAATTCCTCGAAGTTCTGACTAGTTAGTGTGACCCTGAGATTTTCGGGGTTCAAGAAGCTGCCGAATTTATCAATCTCCAGCGCATCAAAGTCCCTCATGATCAGCGCATCGAGCAAATTCTCCGGGGGAATATTATAGCTTTCGGTGAATTTGTAGAGCAGGTTACTCATTTTCGAAACCGTGGAAGAGGTGCTGGTTTTCTGCTTGAACCTAAAGTTGATACGAGACATATCAGCAAGTTCCTGCCAAACCCACTGCTGGGGGCCCTCGGATTTTAACATGTTCAAGTACTCGAAAACGTGCACCACGATATGCTCCCAGTGAGCCAAACCCTCGGGGGTCAATTCAAGGTCCACCATGAAAAGGGATGCTCCTGCACATACTTTCTGGCTACCGGCCAGAAGCGAAACCACCCAATTTTTGGCCTGAAGAAAGCGGAGAAGCGAGCCATTGCTCTCGTGACCAATCAAGTGCGAGAAGTATTGGCCTGGCTTGATTCGCCATAACTTCTCCATGTCATCAGGGATGTAAAAGGAAAGCTCAAGCTTATGCGAGTCCATGATGGACTTGGCCTGGATGAGTTTGCCTAGGTTGTTCTCGGTGTATAGGTGGGTGGCCGCGTATTCCTTGGATGTTGCCAAGTCACGGTTGGGGATGGGGCAAAATTTGGAACTGGCCATTTCTGACAACTCATCCAAGGACTCTTTGCCCAAAATCACCAAACTCATAATGTTGGCTGAATATTGCTCACGGTAGTAGTCAAGCAAGATGTCACGCACGTTCCAGCCTTTCTGCAACGGATCATCATTGAGCGTGTGCAAGTTGCCCGTAGAAAAGCCGTTGTAAGGGTGCTGGGGGTTGCTGAGCGACTTGTCGAGCTGGTAGAGTCTCCACATATCGTTCTGGAGATTCTTCTTGTTCTCAGAGTCCACTGCCCGGATCTCCCTATCCTTGCAGCTTTTGCTGAAAAGCGGGCTGATGAAAAACTGGGCAAATCGATCCACAGCAGGCTCCAAATGCGCCGAGTCCACCTCGAAGAAGTAGTTTGTGTGCTCTGCTGCCGTGTATGCATTCAGCTGGCCCAGATGATCGGCCAAAAAGCTGGAGTAGTCGTTCTCCTCGGGGTACTTTTCTGTTCCCATGAAAAGCAAGTGCTCGCAGAAATGGGCCAAGCCGGAGACACTGTACTGGGCGTCAGCAAAAGACCCCACTCCGACATCCAAAGACGCGCCGGCACGGTCAGCGTCAGCGTCATGGATCACCAACACGTGGAGCTTGTTCTCATTGAGCTGCAAAAAGCGGTATTTTCGGGTGTCAAGGAGGGGTTTGGCGATGGCCTGGTCATCGGCAAGAATAGTATAAGGCATTGGGGCAAATTGCTTGACAAAAGGGAGCGCAAACGACCGCAGGGGAATGGATGCTGAGGGTAGTGGTACTGGAAATACTCTGGAGCAAAGCTTGAACCAATTGGGGGATTTGCAGCGAGAAGTGGCGGTGCTGACAATACCTCTTAGCATGCATCGGTGGACGCTAAGAACGAGCGGGCTCTCGTGTACCTGTGTGCAGTACTGGAGTGCGTCACTGGGCACACTGCTTACGTTACGTTCCATCTGGACCTGTACTGGCCGATGTTGCGTGGATCACAAGTAGCACCTGGGTCTGGTTAGAATACATGCCACTTGCCTTCAATGTCTTTGGGACATGCTTCGGCAGTCAGCATCAAACTGAGTAAGCCGGTCAAATGGCACGCTGATTTGGACAGAGTAGCGTTTTGGCTCGTGTAGGCTCTAGTATCGGTCAAAGCCATGGCAAGTTTGGTCAGTCACTGACGTTCCAGGATTGGCCAAGTATGACTGTAGTATTTTGCAGCATTTATACCAACGTTCCGTTTCTCTGCCTCTATCTCTGTCTCTATCTCTGTCTTTATCTGTCTCCATCTCTGTCTCTATCTGTCTCTATCTGTCTCTATCTCTATCTCTATCTCTATCTGTCTCTATCTGTCTCCATCTCTGTTTCCCTCTGAGCACCCTATTCAATATTCTCTCTTTCTATCTCTCGATTTCCCTTTTTTATCAACAGAAGGCTTGGTTGGATTAAAAGGCTCGTAAATGAGGCCACTTCGATATCCTTGTCAGTCAAAATGTCCTGAAGCAGCCATCACAGGCTCAACTTGGTGATGTTTTCTAGAAAGCTGCTCACCATATACTCCACAGAATCAAGCTTGGTGAATGCACTCATTAGCACCGGGTCGGCACTCAGAACCTCGAGCTTCTTGTTTACAATCACCACGGCATTATTGTAGGTGACGCAACGCGTGATGTAATCCTGTACATCGTAGCGGGGCTTCAACAGAAGGTGGCCAAGCACGCTTTGAAAAACACCAGGGCCTGACTTTTCGACGCTGACGTCTTTGCCTTGTGACATCAGATCCCTGAGACTGTCCACGTACAGTTTGCCTGTAGAAGGGTCGATCTCACACCAAGGTTTCTCGTCCACCTTGTTGAAATTCTTGATATCGATGCATATTTCGGCCAGGCTCAAGTAGACGTCCACGGCGACGGAGTTGAAGATATCAGGCTCGAACATGCCTTCGTCGGCCACGTGTTGTGGAAACACCAATCCGGGATCAGTAGGAAGTTGGAGGCTAGACTTTGCATTTTGGAGTTCCTTTAGAAGCTCTTGAAACACCGCCACGAGCTGCTTATGCGAATTTCTTGCGCTTTCTGAGTCACATTGGTTCTTGTTTGAGTCACTTGGGCCTTTTCCGAGTTCTTCAAGGTCGCCATGTTTGCTGGGAGCTTTTTCGAGGTCTTCAAGGTCGTTCAGTTCTTTACTCGAATCATTTTCAGGGTCTTTCGGGCCTCCATTTGGATCATATGATTCCTGCTCAAAAATTGACATGGCCTGCACTATGAGGGCCACCGACGCGTCGATACTCTGTTTTGCAGTCAAGATTTGCAGAAGAAGATACGGTCGGCGCAATGTAAGGCGGTTGATAAGACGATTCAAGTGCTTTTCACGGACGCTGGCGCTCATCTTGGTAATGTATGCGCCGTCTCTGACAAGGAAGCCGGACATCTCATCTGACTTGCCCGAAGAAAATGGAAGTGTGATTGCGGGGCCCCTTTCAATGTGGCTTGCGGCGTCGGGGTGCTGGGGCGAGTTGTAGAGGAGGAGGTTTGAGCTTATCTGGAGCGCCTCTATGAGCTGAGGGAATTCGGGCGTGATGATGTAGTTGACAAGCCAGTGGAGCTCCTTATCCAAGCTGCGGATCTTTTCATCGACTATGGATATCATGGATGTAGGCTCCAGTAGGGGGTGGATAACGCCGACTATGGAGACTGACGTATGGGAGTAGGGCGAAGTGGAAGGGCGTGTAAAGCATGCATGTGAGGTGTGCGCGTGTGCAGGATCTGCAACACCTAAGGTCGGATCACGGGGTTTTGTCTTTGCTAAGTAGATATGAGTTGGGATTGCCTGCTGTCTTACTGACTGAAAG
The DNA here is from genome assembly GCA_009756545.1 of Metschnikowia dekortorum. Classification (NCBI taxonomy): domain Eukaryota; kingdom Fungi; phylum Ascomycota; class Pichiomycetes; order Serinales; family Metschnikowiaceae; genus Metschnikowia; species Metschnikowia dekortorum. Next base: position 230,444 of record WFIU01000007.1, read on the forward strand.
TTACTGGGCTGACTGGACTGCCGACTGGGCCAACTGGACTGCTGACTGGACTGCTGACTGGACTGACTGAAAGTGACTGGACTGCTGACTGGACTGACTGAAAGTGACTGGACTGCTGACTGGACTGACTGAAAGTGACTGGACTGCTGACTTGACTGACTGAAAGTGACTGGACTGCTGACCCGACTCTCGATTTGACTGATTACACCACCCGTCTTTAAAAGTCACGTGAAAGCAGCTTGCTGTGTAGGCGTGTACGACACTTAATCCATTGTGTCATATTCTATGGTGGATGCTTGAGAAATATTACTACCGTATTTTAAGCAGACAATTGCCTCAGCTTGGCAGTTTACTATGTGGTCGCTAACAGAGCTTCCCCTAGAGGCCCAAATTACTCGAAACGACTGTTTCACTGACATAGGGACCAAATTCCCAAATGTGCGTATGGACTACGACTATCTATTCTGTGCCCTCCTGAAGCCTCTCTACTTCCAACATTAGCTCGTGGTAGACAAAGGTATTGTATTTGTCGGCTATTGACCCTCTTGAACGGAAATGTTAGGCCCCAACTCGCACGAGCTTTAATCCACTTTTTAAACTACCTTATGTTGGGTGGCCAATCTCGAGGGTGTTACAGGCTTCCCGACGTTTGTGCGTTGTCAACGGTGAGGATATTCCAGCCAGTGGACCACATTTTCCTCGATTCAGCGGCCTAACGCTTACTTCTGATTTCCCAGAATCGATCGAAGAAACTCGTTTTGACTTCCCAAATTGGGCCTTGGTCTTTGGTGTCCTGTTTTTGGCATGCTTGAGATTGCCTGCACTGGAGACTAAACATGGCTCGATAAAGCTTAACGAGCCCAAGGCTTTGCTTTTGATCCAAGCGGTATTCATTGCTCCAATCTTGATATTTTCATGTTGCCATCTGCAGTGCTGCCCTGGCTCTTGTCAAACTCCACAAACTGCCTGGCACGAACGCTCGCTGCTTGACCTGGATGCCAATCAAGCATTCTGCCCGTCCAGCTCACAGAGCCTTTTCAACCACACCTTGATCGAGAAGTTGGCTGCTTTAAAGACTCAGGACCGGGTTTTCTGAGCCCAAAAAGACTCAGGACCGGACTTTCCGAGCCCATGAAGGCTTGGGGCCGCATGTGTCCCGACAAAAAGCCTGCCACGTGAATACCCAAACTTCTTTGCTTCAGCAGCTTTGTCACGACCGAGAAACAACATGGGTAGAGGTGAAAGTCCCGTGGTGGCCGACAAAGATGCCACCGTTCTCTTCTGGTTCCAATGCTCTTTCAGTACCTGACTACAGCCACAAGCAATTTCTGACTTCCATTACCTATCCTCTTTTATGCCAGAATCCCCTGGCTTTTCTAATGGCGGCAGGCCTCGTGCGAGAGCTCGATATACAAGTGTATGGTCAACATCTCTGTGCAAACGAAAATGTTCACCGCTTTTCTAAAGCTTTGATGAAGGATCCTAGACCCCTCCCTTTTGATGATCCACCACTAGAAGCCAAAATATAGCCAGCAGGGTACTGGCCAAAGGGTCCTTCATAGTGGATCCTTTTTTCGGACTATTCCCTTCCTTCATGTATGATCCATGATTGCTGCTTGTTCAGATCCTCCAGGTCAAGGCTCGTCGAAACATAATTATCCTCTCTTGGCTGTCCGAAAGAGATGCTAGACTAATTGACTGGGGTTAGCTACTTGACGCCTAACCTTATTTCCGGAATTCCACTTTGACCCTTTGCTTAGCTGTTTTAGACTCGCTAGCGTCTGACTGACCAACAGAAATGACCACCAGTGCATAGAGTGCGTGCTCAGGCCTGAACCTTCAACACCATGTTGCCCTGCATGCGACACAATTGTCCTGCTGCTTAAAAGGGTGCAAATTTGCTGTTGAGCGTCCATTCGCTTTACACGAGTGGGAACACTTTTCATCCGGTGCTTTTCGATAAATGAAGAGATTTATACTAGGATCTTCACGAAACCTTTTGGCCATGGTTCCGTTCTAACTAGGGTAGAATGCCTCTATAGTGTCTACTAAGGGCCAAGCCTCCTCTTACTCAACTTCCTTCTTTCCAGATTATGATGTAACTCGTTGTTTCATCTGTCCTATGGCTGTTTGAACAAGTTGCGTGGCATCAAGAGGTGACTCCCCTCTGGGGGGCTGTGTTCCTGCGTGCAGATGTCTCTTTCTAGACAAGAATCACCTACCACATGCTCTTAAAGGCAGAATTACCTGATTCTCCTATTGGCCGAGGTCCCACTTCACTCTCTTATCTTGGAGGCTCAGACTTGTGGCCACCAGTTACAGCCAGTCGGAAGCATCTTCGGTCCCCCTGCATGTCCTTCGAAAAGACTGGCCTAATTCGTAGAAGCCTGTCAATGCTGATATTGGCGCGCTTCTATGTATTCAGATGTTCACCTTCTTGAAGAGAAAAACAAAGAGCCGAAGCGTGCTGTGTGAGGCGCAAACCGTCACCACTTCGGATGCGGTCCAGTGCCAGGCTATGGCATTGAGGGTTCATTATTGAAAAAGGGTGGACATTATTCACACAAATGCAACAGCTGAAAGGGCGGTGCATGCAGGATAGTAACTCCTGTGTGGGCTCACTTCTTAGCTCCCAGCGGTGACCCGGGGGTCTCGAGAAATATAATTGAATGCCCGCTTATGTTTGGCGTCAATGTAAGTCTTTCATGGATCCTGGTACTGGTAAATCTAGAATACGCATAACGAGTTGATGACCAACACGCTACTAAAGTCGGAGACCAACGGTAGCACCGCTTTGGGTTATGTGCAGTCCGGAGACAAGTATGGATGCAAAATGCAGTGGCATGAGCTTTTTTGAAACCGGAACACTTCGCATTTCCAGTCGTCTTGCTCCACACCGACCACTTGGACTTTAACAACCCAGACTCCATTTTTGTATGGCTCGCGAACACTACCCTTTCGAGGTTTGCAGTACCATGCAAGAATAAAACGGGCAAGAGAGGCCCTCCTGCATACATGTCCTTGTCTAACGTACTCCAAGGCTTTTGCTAGACTTCGAAGCCCTCGGCCGCTTTAACTTGAGCAGCTTCAAGTCCTTTTCGTGTTGATGACCTTTCCTGTGAATTCTCATATCAGCTGCTTGGGAGTCGGAGGTGGGCCTGTTTTGCATATTTTACGTCTCCATGGGCTCAGATAAACCGCTTGTAGTTTTAGCCAGTAGGAAGAATACGTATTCACCGGGTTTGATTTAAGATGGTTTCAGATCCCTCACTGATTCTCGTGCCTTGTTTGATAGAGGATGTGAGGGCGGAGTAGAGAAGTTGAATGGAGTTCGCACTTTGCCAAATCTCGTCCACATAATTATCAAAAAGCCCCCGCAAAAATCAAGGCATTCCGTGACGGCCCGAAAAAGAAAAACGGGAGAAGCCATAGAGTCTTGGCTTGCATTGAAAGCAGCTGAAACTACATGTCGCGTCTTGGCGACGGTACCATGGAAGCCCTGCCGACCACGGCCACGCCTTGTCATGGGTACGCGATAATCAGCGACGAGCTTATATGCACACCGGCACTTCACCAGAGTTTTCACCCTGACGAAGTGGGCCAAGTGGCTCAAACCCAGTAGTTTTAAGGCATGCATACAGGGTTAATTGTGTGCCGTGTGGGTCCTTGGGAGGCGGAAAGCGAAGAGATGCAACAAATCCCCTTCGGCTCAATGTGATGCAATGACCCCGAAAGGAATATGAATTAAAGGGCTGTCATCCGGTTCTGTAAGTCGTCTCTCGTCATAGAATATTGATTAAGGAAGACACTGGTTTCCAAGTGATTGAGAGCATACCATGCCAGTTTAGCCTCCCAACGGCACCGGAGAGCTACAAAAAGTGGATCCAAGGTCTATGACGAGTGGTGTCAACTGTAAAGTCGTCTGAAACATCCCGGTGTACTTAGGTGTCATCAAAACTGTTCGAGTTCACGCGTCAAGTTCAGACTGTTTGGGACCGCCATCTATGCAAAAGGGTGCGCTGACGAACAGCACTGAAAGCCTGGACAATCACCGTGGTTTTTCATACCTCTTTCTTCTTGAACAAACACCCTTACTTTACTCTTTCAAGCTTTCGCCCAGATTTATCGTATGCTCCTTTTTTGTAGCAGCGTTTCTTCCAGATGCATCATATTGCTTCACCTATACTCTATCATGCTTCTTGCCGAGTAAAGAAGCATGGCACTTGGGGAGCCAACACTTTTTTGCCGGGCAGAATATCGCTAGCTGCATTATTTTCTATGCCAGAGTTTCACTGGCTGCGTCAGTTAGCAGAGTACTTCGTGAATCGCTCCAAAAAGTTCTCCCAGGGAGGAGTCGAACGTCCGATCGCAAGAGTTCCATCCATTACAGTCTTGTGCCTTACGTCTTGGCCACCGGGAGGTGTTTGAAATGTTAGGAAACGATTTCAGAACGATACTAGATGCAGGTCCCGGCCGAGTGATACCTTTAAAAGCATAAGTTTCCTGTTTGTGCAGGACATATGCCCCCAATAAGAGGCTTTTTTTCATTTGTATCACGCCAAGAGTTCCTCTTCCGTTAGTCCTAATCATTTAGTTCGAACTAGTGCTGTCATCTACTTATACAATGACACAAGGGCAAACCAAATTGTGCCGTATGACAACTCATGATGCAGAGTAGCCTTTCATTATGGTGAGGACTCCTTATACAAGCCTTGTTGTAATAGAGTCGTGCTCACAGAAGATGACGAGGTCAGTGTCGACACAACTTTAGATTAGCCGGATTGCTTGAATAGTATCTATCCAAGTCTTTTTTCATTATAAATGTGGCTATTTATGTCTAACAATATCCACTAAATACCTAGCCCCTGTCAAATCGTTGGCACGATAAAGCACCCACGTTTCTGGTAAAAGACTGGAAATACCCACCACGAGCCTTTAAATTGATATGAACGACTAGTCACGTGGAATCGGGTAGAGCCGAGTAAAGTAAGTCTGGCATTTGAGTTTACCCTTTTAGAAAAGCACCTGGGAGATTCTTATTTGGGTTCTGGCGGCATTAGGCTATTCTTGTGTGATACGTTGTAGCGTCGACTCTGACTCTACTCCTCGGTAGTGCACAGAAGGTGGGCGGTTTTTAGAGTGCCAGTCCAACTTTGGGCCCACTTGCCAGAATACTTGCGAAAATGTGTCTTTCACGTTCCAAGTCGAGAATCAGATTTCAGGAAAATTCCATATTTCATAGGGTACTGATATGAAGGACGGCCCCGTACCTCCAGTCGTACTAGATTTCCTAGTGCTATCTATTTGTAGGAATCCAAATATCTCTCCGGCAAACGGGCATACGTCTGACAGGCGGGAATGTCGAGCTCAATTCTCTGAGTTTCCGCTCGGAAGCCAATGTGCCATTCACGTATTTCTTTCTGGTGGTGCCCGAGTCTTCAGTGAAAGCTACACCTCCCCATATTGGAGAGTAAGGGAAACTTCAACCAAAGAAGGAAGCAGAGTGATTCTCTTTACAGTAGCGTAAAATCGTTTCCATAGCAGAGTGCTCCACGGTACGGCGGAAAGACCAGATGTGAATGTACTTTCCGATGGCGATTACATGCAGTCGCCAGTCCATCCCATAAAGGAAGCGTGCGATTTCGCCCTGTTTTCGCAGCCGGTGAATGTGCAGCTTGCGCGAGCTGACAAGTAGCCTCCACGCTCCTCACCACGCGGCCTAAGTATGAGCAGACACATTCTCCTTTACAACAAAGCTGCACAGTGATTCCATCGCGGTCGGAAATTCGAAGTCCATGCGGTCAGAAAATCGAAGTCCATGCGGTCAGAAACTCGAAGTCCATCGCAGTCAGAAACCTGAAAGCCCGATCCTGGTCGCAATAACCTGCGGCAGGGAAGTACACCATTGTGAAGGGCCAAATTTGCTTATCAACAACATTCGGCAAAGGAGGGTCTGATATAAAAGGTTCATCCTACTCCATCGGCCCTCCAAAAAGACCACTTCTATGTCATGCCTACTTCTATACATCTTTTGCAGGGCCAAATATCTTGGGCATATCTGCTGGCGCACACGGTGTGTAATATTTCAAAGATACAGCATGAAAACATGTATACCAAGCACGAGTGACATAACCTGAAAATCAAAATTCCGACTCCAGTACATATCATACCTACAATGCACGGTAAAAGGATTTTCCAGAGACACCGGGCCAGCAGGCGCAAAGCCTATTTAGGCAAGTACTATAAAAAGAAAACAGGAACTTTATTGGGTAGTGGCATAGCAAGCAAAAGCTGGACCTGAAAGAGTCTGTTCATTTGAGATTGGACACTCAGGTGGTGGCCGGATGTGAGTATGTAAAGTGCTTGGCCCTTGATGGTACCGCTAAACGAAGGACGGAGCAGAGGGTGTATGAACAAGCAAATTCGCTTTAAACCAGGTCATCTAAATAAATCATTTGTGATCAAGACTAGTGGTGCTCGTTTGTGCCCGGTGCCCTGGACTCCAGCCATTTGCACGGCCCTTTATTCGATAGGCACTGGGAAGATCCAGCCCCGCAGGTGTCAGAATTTACAAAAGCCAGGTCTTTTATATCGGTATTCTATCATTGAGTCTTGAGGCAATTCGAAAGTTGTACTTTAGCGTGCAGTGCTGGTATTGTGTAATGCTGGGATTTGAATCTGCATGCACCGGTTGTACTTTTTGCGACTAGTCAATGTTTCTCATGGAGGGCAAAGACTTTCCCGAATTTGCCAGGGGCGTACGGATTCTCATGGGGAAACATAGGGTTGCTATGCAGGAACTAGGAAGGGTATCGGTGAATCTTTACACAGCGACCAATGCCTACGAGGATCTCGGGCAGACCACCGAGCGAGCAGTTTGTACTGATTTCCAGACCTGGTAAACTCAAAGTAAGTGAGGTCCAGTCCACGCTTAACTGACCCTAGGGGAGAGATGCCTTACTAGACCGGTGAAACTCTCATCACGCGACATTGGAGGCTCTTGCCCATCGCCATGTACATCTTTCTAGTCGCTCTATATGCGTAGCTGCATCTGCAGTTCCCACTCGTGCATCAACGGTGTAGGTTTCAATGGGTACGATGTGATGGTGCGCTGAAAATGGGAAGTATAAAGCAGGGACTTAGGGTAGTATGTGATGCATCGTAGTATAGTAGTGTAGAGATTTATGGATCACAGAGATGTATAGATCACAGAGATGCATACATCACAGAGATGTATAGATCAGAGATGTATAGATCACAGAGATGTATAGATCACAGAGATGTATAGATCAGAGATGTATAGATCACAGAGATGCATAGATTATAGTATATATCGTGTAAATCACAGTATAGATGGTAGACGTCAGAACCACCATACTAACCCATGAATACAATTGACCTGCGGTTAGAAGGCGGAATTGTCGATAGCCAGCAAGAGGAGCATCAGGAAAAGCCCAAGCCGTACGCCTTCGAAGGCCGTCGTGGTTTGCTCGGATGCAGACCCGCCTCAGATTTGTACTGTCTACAAAGAGATACCGATTCAGACGATTTTTTTGGAGAACTGAAACACAGAATAATAAAGACCCTCGAACGCTTTAAACTCCTGATAAAAAGAAAATACACTTAAAATTAGGTACTTTTAGTGTATCGCAAATTTTAGACATTATTCTCGTTAATCTAACCCGATCGAACCCGTCGAACCTGTCGGACCCGTCGGACCCGTCGGATCCGTCGCCGTTCACTGCAAATTCTCTTCCACCGGCAAAGCGTCTGTGTAGATCTGAAACTTATTCTGAAGATGAATCGTTGGAAGCAGGCATCTCGTTTCACACCCATGGTGTGGCATACCTGGTGTACTGGTCAAATATGGGAGAGCATTGTAGCAATAGTTATTAGTGTGGTCGAGTGTATGGGTAGTGTGTAGAAGGAGCGGGCCGCAGCAGGCTTGTTTATTGAAACAAGAGGGCGGGCGCGCGTGCGTGCGCGCAAAGGCCTGGGATTGGCCGCCGGCATATAAAATGCTTTTTTCCGGCCCGCGCACGCCCGCACGCCCACCTCCTCGCAACATCAACAATCCCCCTTCCACACACACCTACTACTTTTATGTCCAGGACTTGAGCTTGCCATATAAACTCCCCCAAGTTGTGCAGGACAGAGATTATATCCACACCCCGTGTTTACCCCCACTAAACCCCACAGTCTAAGTTCCAAACTTTTTGGCTGAGTTCCCGCTGTGTCCACAAAAATTAAATTTTCGTTTACAGCTGCCCTGTTGTTTACGAATCTGCCCCCGCCCCGTTTACTCCCAGTCAGCCCCAAACACTGCCTCTCGCACGTTTGAGGATCCCGGCCCACGCAAGAGTTGACCGCGCTTTCTGACCTCATCTGATTTCCATGTCTGGACCTTCGACCTCCAACGAAAGATCTTCCGTCGGTCAAGGTCTTCCCCAACAACAGTCCCATCTCGGCCAACAACACCACTTGCACCAACAACAGATGGACCACACAGCGGCCGCGGCAATCGCCTTGGCCAATGGCCACGAGTTTCAAAACCCGGCTGTGATTGGTCATCATGATGACGAAAGTCAGTACCACCGTATGAATGCCGCCAATGCCGCAGCTCAATTGCAACAGCACCAGTTGCAACAGCAGGCGTTGCAGCACCACCAGATGCAACAACACCACCAGATGCAGCAGCAGCACCACCATATGCACCAAATGCAGCAGCACCACCCTTTGCAACAGATGCCTCACCACCAGTTGCAGCAGCAGCTCCACCAGCAGCAGATGCCTCAGCATCAGCACGCCTTGGGCCTTCCTACCGCCGGCATCGACTACGAAAACGGTGGCTTCTTGGTGTCCCGTCACGGCGAGGGTGACATCATCAAGACCTTCTCTAGCAAGCTGGACTTAGTCAAGTACGTGAAGAATGTGCTTAACGAGGAAGAGCAGTGCAAGATTGTCATCAACTCGTCTAAGCCCAAGGCGGTGTACTTCCAGTGTGAGAGATCTGGTCTGTTTAGAACCACTGTGAAGGATGCCACCAAGAGGCAAAGAGTGGCCTACACTAAGAGGTCCAAGTGTGGCTACAGATTAGTGGCCAACTTGTATCCTCCAGAAAAGGACAAGTCCAAGAAAGTTAAGAAAGACAATAATGAGTTTGACGGCTACGATGATGACAAGAAGGATTCGGAGATGTGGATCTTGAGAATGATCCACCCTGCTCACAACCACCCCCCGGAGCCCAACTTTGCCGTGATTGGAGGCAAAAAGAAGAGGGCTAAGTACACCAGAACGTTGGTTGAAAAACCATTGCACCGCAGTCAGGGCAGTGCTGCTGCTGCCGCCGCTGCTGCCGCTGCCGTTGGCTTCCAGCCTGAGTTGCTTGACCACCAGCACCTTCAAGGAAACCCTTATCATCTCCAACACCAACAACAACAACTCCACCAACTTCAACATCCTCAACACCACCACCAACACCACCATGAGGACGCAGGTCATCCCTCAGTCCAAGACGTTGCTGTGATTGCAGCCATGGAGGCCGCTCCTGGCAACCCTTCTTTGCTGAACCCACCCGTGGACCCAAGCATCGACCCTTCCGTGGACCCTAACGTTGACCCTAGCGTCCAGCAACACGACCATGCCCACAGCCATGGCCGTGTTCACTAGACGCATGAAAAAATGTTTCTACAGAATCTACAGAACAAATATTTTCTGTACATGTACCATAAAAGGTCGGATTCAGTGCCTTGGCCCCAAGCCGAGATGCTTCTCGACAATACTTTTTCTATACAGGCGACCATTCTGGCTGCCCAAATTTGTTTATTCCTACAGGATTTTATTATTGTTAGTGTTGATATATCAATAAACATTACTAAGAGAGAAGTCGAGGACGTTCGTAGTGCATTCTCAAGGAGCGTCATTTTAGAAGTGACTTCTTGGTTTCTCCAGAGCCCTAACTCAAATTTCAAATGCCTTGAGAATTTTACCAACCGTAAACTGGTGGGGTGTTGGCCACCAAGGGAGAAAATGGTTCAGGTCCGAACGTTGGCCAAGCCACTTAGGGGCCCAGTGGGCAATGCAGTGGGAGACCACCGGTGAAAGTATTGCGTTGTAGTCACTTTTCAAAACAATTAGATTGAGCAATCCTGTATAAATCAATGGCCAAAATAGGCAGTTATAGAAACCGTTGATCCGGGGCCTGGGCCCGATGTGTTGAGAGTTGTGGCTTCCATAGTATGGATTGGTTATTACGTTGTCCACCAACACCTTCAATTCTGGAACTTCCGTAGTCATCCTTTTGATTCTTCTCTTCCAAACATACTAAGCTCACTTCGTCGTCTGATTGGTCCTCTACCTTAGTCCCTTCCTCAAAGAATGGATAGGGGCCTTCACTAGCCGGGGGCTGCGCCAACGTCATTATACATCCCTAAGATTCCAACTGCCCAATCACGAGGTAGAAAAGAGACATTGTTTAATCCTTCTAACAAGTCTTGTGCATAGTGTGCACACAGACTTGGGTTTCAACCTTGTTTCATCTGTATACAGTCAGGTGGGCATGCAGTCAGAGGCCCTACGTTCCGATGCCGTGGGAAACTCTAGCGGGGCGGCACGCGGCCTGCACGTGACTACATGATACACTTTCGTAAGTGTGATAAGAAAGGGATGCAGCCATTACAGCCATTCAGGGCAGCACAACATAGCCTTTATACAGAGCCTCGAATTTCAACGAGTAAAGAGTGCCGGAAAGAAAGGCCACGACCCGATCCCTAGCCAGTGCACTAATATACCATGGCTAAAAAGAACGGAAAAGGCAAGAATGGAAGGAAGAGTGCAAAGAACGGGAAAAAGGCCGCAAAGTATGTGGGCACAAGAGAGCCGCTGCAAACAGGCTCAAAGACTGCAATTGATGTCAATTCTGCAAGCGTCTCATCGGAAGGGGCTACTGAACCAGCCTTAGCTGAAGCCTTCAGCTCTAGTGGGTCTAAAAGTGAAGGAGGGAACGAATCCCGAGGCGAAGCAGGTGAAGCAGCCAAAGCATGTGCTACACCGTGTCAAGCATCTGAAATGACGCACCAAACCTCTGACACAGCGCATGGTGAACTGGATATACGTGAATCTTCAGCAGCGGCATGTGAACCGTCTGAACCACTTGAGACGGGAGAGCCGCCTCGAACGCCTCGGCAGCATTTTCCGGCTCCCACGTGGCTGGAAGCATCGGACGGAGCGGAACCCGAAGATGCAACAAAAAACACCCATCAAGAACAAACCATGCACCCCCCACGGTTCGATGCAAAAGCGCTTCTGTCGGTCCCGCTGCCACCGCTCGCAGTATCGACACCCATTCAAGAAAACTTGCCCCATCGGAAAAGTCCGTCCGTACACAGCGTGATCTCCGAGACGTCGCCTCTTCTTCCGGGTACATCAAGAGACTTGGAAAGCGGGCGTACTGCGCGAAAGCTGCCCCAGAACCTCAAAATCTTTTTCTTATTTGCTATCGTCCTTGGGGTGACACTACTAACGTATGTAGCCTTCGCATCGTTGAGAGTATCGGACATCGTGGAGCAGGGCTTTACACCAAAGGCAAATGCCATCTCTGTGGTGGCGGTCGACGATAAGGGCTTCAATGTGCAGGTCCTGACCAGTATAGCGTCCCACTACTCGATGATCAGAAACCCGATTCTCCGCTTCTCCATGTATGTGGTAGGGGCGGTGGCGGGCCGAGTATTCGTGGCTACTGCTGATACGTGTGACTTTTATGTGGGTGCAAAAGGCTTGGACCCCACGCACGTGTTCAGCGCCTCCATTCCGAAACTTCCGCTTGATTTGGCTGACGACACCGTTTCTGAGGCTAATTTTATGGCTGATGTCGTGTTTGAGGAGCGAGGGCTTGTTGCATTGGGGGACTATTTGGAGAATTGCTCTCTGACTGCGCCACAGTTAGATGTGATAGTGAAAATGGACCCTGTGATACGGAAAAATATTTTCAAGTTCACGAAAAGGGGTGAAGAGTTCACACAAAAAGTTGTTTTGAACCTCACAGACTTTACATCGTTGGCGCTCCAAAATCTCTCGCTCTCCTTAGGCGAAGACGAGCTCCGCATCAGGGTTTCTGCATATGCCACTAAAAAGGTTCCTATTGAGTACGATCTCCAGGAGATGCAGCATGAGCTCCTGGTCCCGGATTGCAATTCAACCCTTCGTCGTTTGGGCGTATTCAACACCTCGCGTGTTCATATATCCCCAGATATTTTTCCCTCCACTCAAATTGACATGCTAATTTCCGAAGTGACTCCGGAATTGCTCCAGGAGTGCTCGGATGGTTTGTCTCCATTCAACAAATTTATGAGCTCTTTGGCAAACGACAATTTGCTCTGCGGATATGTGAACACCAAGCTGGGACAAGGTCTCCCAAAATGGCTTCTGGCAATTCTCCAAACACCCCATAGAGTGGCTATTGCGATTCCGCCAGATCTACTGCTCCCAGTGCCTTCTTTTCCAGCAGAAGAATTGATTCTCGAGGACTTCGATGTGGTGATTTTGACCGAGAATGATACGCTTTCGGCTTTGGTTGGTACAAATGTCACGATGGCCATGGACGTCCCTTTTCAACTATTTCGCTTTTCTGCAGAAGCTTCACAAGTGAATTATACTTTGCAGGTGTATGACTCCGAAAACATGAAAGGTGCTGGAAGTTCGGGAGACATTTTGGCTTTAAGCGATTCTGGAGGTGAATTCTCTTTCCTGGCGGATAAGAACAAATCGTTCCTCATAGCAAGTGCCTCATTTCCGAATACAACGGCGAAGGTCCAAAATTCTACCGAGGTGGGGCGCCTTTTAAATGGCTTTTTGAACGGAGCTTCGGAGATTCCCACTTGGTATGCTCAAATCCATCAGGCGGACTTCAGTCTGAGTCTTGTTACCGCCAGGATCAAAAACTTGGTATTTCACTCCAGGCATCCCGTGGCTGGCTTCAGACAGACTAAAGGTTTAGTGTCTAAGCAATCTTCAGGTGTCGAGTCCACCGGGCGGTCGATTGTTGACAATGCTTTGGCAAACTTGGACCTAATAGTGGAAAATACCATTGTGGCATCAACGAGCCGCAGCGAGATTACCTTGGTGGTGGACTTTGAAGTCTCCAACAGCTTGAATATTTCGTTGGCAATCTCGGAGCATACGAGTTTTGATTTGTCCTACAACTGCACGCCCATTGGCATAGCTGAACTTACGGACTTGGCCCTCAAAAACAACGGAAAACGCCAGAAACTCAGCACATCACTAAGTCTCTACTACGAATCCGAGTCGCAACGGGTCTTGGTGGAGGAGTTTTTGAGCCACATTATATCAGGCTCGAACGCCACTCGCATCGGAGTCAAAGGGAAAAAGGGTGATACACAGCTTTCGAAGGTGCTCCAGGAGGTACAAATCCTGGGCTTGAAAGTCCCAGAGATTACCTACAAAGAAAGCCTGGTTGCTGCGAAATCCATGGTGCCCACTTCGGGAAACCTCCATACAGATGAGACCTCCCGGGGAAGTCCGTTTCTTCTTGGAGCAACGATTCACCTCTGGAGCTCGGAAATTGAGGTGACAATTCTCAACCCACTTTCGAACATGGAGATTAACGCCCGCATCCAAAGCTGTATCGCTTCGTACAATGGTCACGTGTTGGCCCATATCGAGCACAGTGAGGTCGTTGTGGTGCCTCCTGGGGTGTATCAAACGCCCCGCATTCCCATTGAGATTTCCCAGGGGATCGGTGCCGACATACTTCGTCGTGCATTGAATGGCGATTTGGCCGTGGACGTTGTGGCGGAAATCCAGCTGTCCATCGGCCATTTTCCTGCCGAGGTGGTGTACAGAGGTTCGGGTCTAACTGCCAGGATCAAAATTTAATGAGCCAACGGCCCGCCTTGGCCCTGAGAGTCCACGTCACCTTTAATTCCAGGCCACTGGACTGAAGCAGCAATCAATGTCAAGCAATAGTTCAATGTCAAGCAACAGCTCAATGTCAAGCAACAGCTCACACAACCAGGCTCCAGCAGGTGACTAGATTCGGGAAGTATGCGATGCATATGCCACGTGATGTTTGTTTATGTTGCGGCACATGTAGAACTAAAAATAGTGAAGTGTGCGAAGCACGGAAACACCTGCATACAGTATGCCATACCGCACGCCATTTTTTCCCACACCGCCCTCTCACAACTCACCTTCGTTTCTTCATAACATAACATGTACGGCTTGAAACTCTCCGCCCTCGTTGCTCTCGCTGCTTCAGTGCACCAAGTGGCTGCTGCACCTCCTGCCTGTTTGTTGGCATGCGTTGCCAAGGTCCAGAAGGCTTCTTCATGTGACAGTTTGAGCGACTTGTCATGTATCTGTTCTTCCCAGGAAAGCGCCGTCAACAAGTGCTTGGATCAGATTTGCCCTAACGGAGATGCGGATGCTGCCAAGGCTGCGTTCACAGACTCTTGCGGTGGAAGAGTCTCATCGTCTTCTGCCTCGTCGCCAGCCTCGTCGTCCGCTGCCTCTTCGTCTGCCTCGTCCGCTGCCTCCTCTTCTGACTCGGACGCAGTGTCTTCCTCTGCCAGTGGTTCAGCTTCTGAGCTGGCCTCTTCGAATGACTCGTCGGCCGCCGCAACTACCTCTGCTGCCGCATCCGAAGCCAGCTCCTTGACCGGCTCCGCATCTTCCGCTGCTTCCTCAGCCGCCGAAACCTCTTCCGGAAACAGTACCGTGCCCCCTGTTTCCGCCAGCATCGTTCCAAACGGAGCATCCAAGCAACTTGGCCAATCCATCGGTGCTGCTGCCGTTGTTGGTATCTTGGGCGCTTTGTTGTAGGTGCTGCAAAACAATCACGAAAATGATTGACCGCTTGAAATATATTTCATAATTGTGCGTACTGTAGACAGTGTCGCTAAATAAATCGAAAGTGTCAACGAATACTCACAAGCCCATCGGATTGGCCGAAGGCGATTTCCCAGTGTAGAGCCTTGAATTCCCCGTGTAGCGCTTTAATTCCTGGCGTAGCGCTTTAAATCTCCTAAATAGAGGGAAACTCTCGGGGCACCGTTTCGATTGGATCTGTTCGACTTGCCCTTGGGACGCAAGAGGGGCCTTGGAAGGGGGAGGGAGTTAGCCACGCAGGCCGATAGCGTGCGGCTGCTAAGAGGTGCTAAGCGCCCAATTCCACCGGTGCGGAACTGCCGCGGCATTACCGCCGCGTCCTCATATAAATGAACCCCATGTTTGCGGGTCCTGGTGGCTGGGCGCCTACTCTTCTTCCTCGCCAACTTCGCCGACAGCTCCACATTGCCGAATCCAATGTCTTCCTCGTCGCTTTACTTTGCCACATTGGTCCATACGCCCACGCTAGGCCACATTGAAATCCTACCGAATATGCTAATGGCCGTGGACCGCCATGGAAAAATCACGTCCATGACCAAGTACAAGGCCGAAACGGGGCTAGCGCCCGAAGAATACTTTCGAACACAGAATCCTGGCTCCGGCCCCTTCGACTTTCACGACCTCTCGGGACCCTGGAGGTTTCTCTTTCCCGGGTTCATCGATACCCATATCCATGCGCTGCAATACCCCAACGTGGGAATCGGGTCCGAGCTACCGCTTTTGGACTGGCTCAAGAACTACACTTTTGAGCTAGAGAACAAGTTCATGGGCGACAAAGAGCGGCATTATGCGTTTTCGTCGCAGGTTTACAACAAAGTCATCGATAAGACCCTCTCGAACGGCACCACGTGCGCATCGTACTTTACCACCATCGACACCGACACCACGAAGATGTTTGCCGAGCTCTTGGTTGCAAAAGGCCAGCGAGGCTTTGTGGGAAAAGTGTGCATGAATTGCAACCCCACGTACCCCGAGTACGTGGAGACGGCCGATGAGTGTATTGCCGGGAATGAGGCCATGATTGCCCACTGCAAGCAGTTGCAAGAGTGTGCCGGATTCGCGCCGAATTTTACGGTCAAGCCCATCGTCACCCCCAGGTTTGCACCCAGCTGCCTGCGGGAGCTCATGGCGCGGTTGGGCCAAATGGCGCGGGCCGAGGACTTGCCGATCCAGACTCATATATCGGAGAATTTGGCGGAGATCCAGTTGGTTCATGACACGTTTCCGGAGTGCGATAGCTACTCGCAGGTTTATGACGCGTACCAGCTCCTCACGCCGCGCACCATCTTGGCGCATGGGATCCATTTGCAGCCTCAGGAGAGGCAGTTGTTGGCGCAGCGCCAATGCTCCATCTCGCACTGCCCGACCTCCAATACTTTCATCACCAGCGGCGAGGCTCCGGTGCGACGCTACCTCTACGACGACGGCATCAACGTGGGGTTGGGCACGGATGTTTCCGGAGGCTATGAGCAGTCGATTTTGGGGGTGGTCAAGGCGCTGATTCTCGTGTCGCACCACTTGTCCATGAAATCGCCTAGAGGGCACCGCGACAGCATCTCCATGGCTGATGCCTTGTACATGAGCACCATGGGCGGTGCGCGTGCCTGTGGCATGGAGGCACACCTCGGAAGCTTTGCGCCGGGCAAGAGCTTTGATGCACAGTTGGTGGATCTTCAGAGCTCTGGCTCCAATATCGATGTGTTTGATTTCCAGCGGCCTGAAGTGCAGAGTGAGGACTACGAGCAAAAGATGCTGCAGTTGCTCCAGAAATGGGTGTTTTCGGGCGACGACCGGAACTGTACCATTGTGTGGTGCAACGGAAGAGTTGTTGTGAAGAAGTAGCTGCTGCGGTGACCAATGCTGGTTTGTCACCCTGTGTCCTTGAGCAAGCGAGTGATGAACTTGCCTGGCCTGGAAATCTGAATCCGGGCACGTTGTCTGCTTGATCCGGCACTTACGTTGTCTGCTTGATCCGGCACTTACGTTGTCTGCTTGATCCGGCACTTGACTGACTTCTGGCATGGCACCAGTGGCTCAATGGTGTCGATAAGTTTATAGTAGTATGTGTTTATAGAAGTATGTGTTTATAGAAGTATGTGTTTATAGAAGTATGTGTTTATAGAAGTGTAAGAATAACATCTGTACAAGAAGCACGGACGATCATGGCACCCCGCAATCCACAACATGCTCAAAACGAAAGGGCGGGCAGTTTCATGGAGAGCTTCGGCTGGGCGCGGATATCATGGCAGTCGGGACAGATTTGTGCGCCTTTTCAGCCGTTCTTCTCATGCTTGTCGGACTCTTGATGTTAACCATAACCGTGAAAACGCCAAGTCGTAGCACTTGAGGTTTACGCCAGGGACTTGGCCTTGAAGAAGCGGCTTTTGTTGTGCAACACCGGCGCCTCCAGCTACACCCGATCCTTTTAGGTCATGTGGTCTGCTTTGACGTTGGTCTTTGATGGTGCTAGGCGGCGACCCCGCTGCTCGACTTGACCTGAATCTGCTCCATTTTGAGCTTGGACTCGCTGCTGGCCTCCTCTGTTTGGCAATGTCCACCCCGTGGATCCGCTCAGCAAGCCGTGTCCAGTGCCGGCCGTTTTGTTGAGCTTGTACCAGGCCTTTGGCCTTGGGGTTTCGATGTATCTCCAATACATCTACGGTTTCATGGTTTCATAGTTTCAATAGATTATGGATTATGGATTATGGATTATGGATTATGGATTATGGATTATGGTTTTTGTGCCCGAATTCTCGTCATAGAGTCTTTGGTGCCCCCTTGAACTTTCCTGGCCCATGGCCTTTCTTTTTTGCCATTTTCCGTCTTTGCCCCTGGAACTTGCCGGGATGACCGCCTTTTTCTGGAGTTCCCGCTGGATTCTGGCGTCCTCAATCTGCTTTCCGGAGCCGTGCTCCAGAAACGTGGCAAATTCTACCAACCTCGTACGGCCTTCCGGAGCTCTTCGTTTGCCGCAGCCACTCTCGGTCCTTTGACTATCTTCAGGAACTGACTGGAGTCTTCCGTGAGGCTGGCGTGAAATGTGGATGAAACACCCGGTTCCTAGAGCCACCAACGAGCGCCATCAGCCCCAGCGCATCAACACATTTCAAGAATAAAACACCGAGGGAGCAAAATGGCCCATACGCGGAATTCTTTGAAATCATGGTGTTTGGCTCCCTTCCACGAACAAATGTCTCATCACGGAAGGCCACCCACGCAAGTGTCTAGGCGGACGCCGTTGTGATTGGGTACTCCTGCAATCACCAGCATGTCACGTTAGAACAACAAGAGCGTAATAAGATGGAAACCGAGAGCTCATTCATTGATTTTACAGACAATCAGCCCGGACTCAAGTTGGTTGTGGACCAGGCAGATTGTTCCTTTTAAAAGAAGGGTCCAGCCTGTAATGAAGAGCCATGGGTTGAACAAATGGACCAAAACGCCTGTTACAAAGACTCTAAACCGCCCAGGTCAACCGAAGTTTGTGGTGAGTAATTATGTTCTTGTTGTCATGTTCTTGTTGTCATACTCTTGTTGTCATGCTCTTGTTGCTGGATTGATGGGCTCAATGAATAAACAGAGACGTTGGTGAACACTAGGATTTGGATATTAGATGCTGCAGAGTGCCTTACCGGTTGATAAGATGCAGTGTCCGTTGAAGCAACCAGTAAGAAAGCCTCAGCAGAAAATCTTTTCAAAAATCCCTCGCCTTGTCCAAGGCCTCTTTGGTGAGGACTCTTTGATTCCAGGAACAATATCCCCGCTAATGAGCCGTACCTCAGATGCATGAAACCTAGAAAAGAGTGTTGCACTAGTCTGGTTGGCAACAGCTTTGGCCAACAACGCGCCACCAACGTTTTGCCTGGGGCGCCGTACAATATGACACCCTTGGGGGCTTGATTCCCATAAATACAACTCCAGACAGGCGATTCCGCAGCCTCTTTAATCTCTCGGATCTGATTCTTCAACCCTCCGATGTCAGCGTATGATTCCTTGGGTGTCCAATTTCATCACAGACACCATGCCTCATCTTGCAAAACACCAACAATGGACACGGTTTTGTAATGCAAAAGCACAGAACAGACTGGCTCCAACAAACCCAAAAAAACATGGTAGGCATATTGCCCTCGGACCCGGCTTAACTAGATGCAATAGCGTGATTGTCGTCTATATCCTCCAAAGTTCCAATTGATATTGGGTATCCCCTCGACTCGTCCTCCTTTTCTCTCTGCTTGTTCAGCCCTGCGGGTTGGCATGCCTGTTGGTTGGCAATGAATTCCTCCGAAGACAGAAGAGTTACCCCCAGACAACCATGATGACCACATTCAAGATACATGGCAAGCCGCCGATTCAGGCAGAATATCGCGCCGTCCGGCACCACCCAAAGCAGGATTGTATATGGCACGAGCAAGCCCACCGAGATCAAGGACAGATCAAGGACAGATCAAGGACAGATCAAGGACAGATCAAGGACAGATCAAGGACAGATCAAGGACAGATCAAGGACAGATCAAGGACAGATCAAGCACAGATCAAGCACAGATCAAGGAGACGCGGGTATTCGAGACCTTAATGGAGTGCTGATGGTTTCCGACTAGAGAGCGGGTGTGTTGGAGACCTTTAAGTTTCCCTGCACTGGCTTCCCTTCATGCGGGCACCATGATACGTAGAGATTATAGTTTAATTCACTCTACAAAGGGCGAAATAAAGCTGAAAGTCGTCCATCCATAAAATCGCCGAATCTTTGCAAAAGAGGTGGATGAATAATCTAGGAAATAAGGTGATTAATTTAGGAAAGGTGAATGATTTAGGAAAGGTGAATGATTTAGGAAAGGTGAATGATTTAGGAAAGGTGAATAATCGAGAAAAAGGTGAATAAAGCAAGGTGAATAATCGAGAAAAAGGTGAATACAAGCATTAAAGGTTTATTAGCAGAAAGATATCGTCGTTGGAGAGCCCCGGTGGACACAGCCGCCACGTGACCCAGCTTCTCCGAATAGACTTCACCAGTTGTAGAACGACACGTGTTTGCTTGCAGTTGAATCCTCCTCAGAAGATAATAGCTTCACAGGGTAGGTGCACGATTTAATTCCTAGCGTTTGGCATCACCATGCTAGCTAAGCTCCGGCACACTAGGCACAGTGCCAATTGATTCAGCTACACCGAGTGCCTAGCTCGCCGATATGCGTAATGTTGGACCCTTAGAGAGTACATCAAAGTCATGAGTGGTGCACCACACAAGGATCCGTCGCAGGTCTTCTGGTGCAATGGTCGGATTCTGCCTGATTCTGTGGTTATTCCTATTGGTATTCTTGGCGAGGTCATGAGCGACCGGCAAACACCCTTTGGCAAACCCAAAAAGCTTCAAACACCCTTTGGCAAACCCAAAAAGCTTCAAAGAACCATTTTGGCTCACTCATGGCGGTCCGAGCTCCACCGATGTGCTTATGACTCAGTGGAACATGCAGTGTATTATCGTGAGGAGCCTGCGCATTTCGCCCCGACTGGACTCTTGAGCCCGTGCATTCACTGCAAATGCAAGGTTTCAAAAGGATACGGAAGAAATGCAGCCATCCGTGTCCAAATTGGGAATTTTTGCTTTTGCCCTACAGAAGCACTCCTCTCAAGCAATGCAGAAAGCTACGCACGGTTTCCTGGCAAGAAGGAGAATTATGTAACGCTACATTGGAAGCTCCGCCTTTGAGTTGCAGAGATTTTACGGCTTATTGTCATTTTGCGGCTTATTGTCACGGCTTATTGTCATTTTACGGCTTATTGTCACGGCTTATTGTCATTTTACGGCTTATTGTCCAGAGGTGCGGTACGCAAAATAGTCTGCACCATCCACTCAAAACTCGTAGAGTATGAGCGCTGCTTGCCAGTAACCCCGGATCAACTTTTGATTCTTTCCCCAACTCCCACCAAAAGATCATGCCCACCTGGAATGTTCACTGTAATACCAAAAAAGAGGAAAGCATCTCTTCGGTTTTCTGTTTCCTTTTGGACGAGTTCAAAGGTGCATCGGTGCATATAAGCTCGGTCTATGCATCGGTTTCTGGCGGAGCTCTAGAAAGCCTTCTAGGATAAAACGGGAGGGGATGGTGCCCAAAGATATCACAACTTGTGGAGTTTTTCAAAGAAAAGATCAGACCGGCATCGGAAAAAGACTGCACAAGATACTCACACTATACGTCCGTGGTATTCTGGCCTAGTTAAGGAATCTCCCCTAACAAAAGCCCCAAGGACCACTTCCGAGCATAACAGGGACATCAAGGCAGTGAAAGGCCAAAGAGTTTACCGGGAGCTTCCCGGATCACTCGAATCGCCTCTGTTCGTATTTGGATAGCCATAAGCCGTCCAGGCAGCGTATAGTGAGAGCAAGCCCGGAGCACACACCGAGGACTGAGGCCGACCTCAGGCGGCTAAAGCAAATAATGACATACTTGAGAGATTGCCAAGACTCAGTATCCAAACGGCAGATAAAGCTGTATTCACGACGCCTTATGTGCGATCATGGAAAACAGAATGTCACGGACAGGCTTTCTAGTGTAGCACTCGATGAGCGTGGGAAAAGAGCTGAGAAAAGGGCTCCTCTTGAAAGGTCGCTGAAGCACTTGAAGAAGGATTTCAAAGAAGTCCGGAAGGTTTCGTGTTGACGTCTGCACCATCCCAGCTGGCAAAAGCGGCCCTTTTTATATTCCTGCGTCTCTTTCAAGTGGTCAGTGTATCTGGCCCTTACATTTAGTCCTTTTTGTCTGCCTCCAGCTTTGCCTTTCTCTGTTGTCTCTAAATGTGATGTTGCACGGCTGAACGGTTCTTCAAGAAACACTTTCATGAAATGATCTCGTAAAGACGAACCCAGGGATTATGAAAGGTACCATACTTTTGGTCCCAAATCCTTACATCTGCAAATCGCAGATCCAAGTGATGTAAACACAATATAGCATGGATTCGATGATTCCTCTGCCCCTCATCCTCACTGTTAGCAAGACCAGACCACTGCTCCTACCTCCTCCGCGAGCAGCTCTCTGCTCCGCGATGGTCTTCTCCCTCTGCTCCGCGTCAGCTCCCTCTGTTCCGCAACGGTGAATACGGACTTCGAGAACATCTATACCAGTCCCGCTGGGTGGACGTATGCGTATAGCCGATTCGGGGCTTGGCTGCATGAAGTCCAAGCTACTTATGCTCGCACTGTCAAGAGCCGACCAAGAAAATTTTGTATGATATGGTCTAACAGAGGAGGATCCTTTTGTCTTCTCGGAGTTTGAAACATTCAAGCCACCAAGCGTGAGGTCGGAGGTTGACGGAGTGCGAGAGGAAGCCTCTATGAGAACAGAATCAATGGGTAAGTTAATAAAGGCGATAGCACGGCTGTTAGTAGCCGCCAGCCACAAAGGCAAAACCCCGCAGGCGGTTATGAGCCCACCGAGGCAGTGCCACTAAACAGCTGGCAAGCTACACACCACCGGACTCAGCAGATGGTGGCAGTGGATACTGGAATATAGCTCCTTGACGTAAACTGACTCCTAGTAGCCGGGTCTTTCACAGAGCACCTTGCAGGACACGTTCGTCTACAGTGACCAAATTTGCGACAAGACCCTAGCAGCTCTTAACTTCCTGGTCTGTGAACAACTGTCCAGCTCTAGCACCTTCGAAAGTTAATCCTCTTCAAGTGCATGCCCAGCTGAAACACACCATCAATGCTTCAAAAGCAGGCATGAAGTAAGAGATGCGATTTGCATCCTGTTGAGCGTGCTATACACACTCTGGTAGCTCGCGCTATTCATTATTCCATGTCCACGGTCCATTAATTTTTTAAGTAACGTTCAATTATCGCCTCGGTGATTTGCAATTCCCATTGTATCTACAAACCGGAGCGGGAATCGCTCACTTAAATATTCCAGGTGCGGGCATCTCGGATCCGCCCCCGGAAGTCCTGAAACACGACTTGCATGCTAGGGGCGTTATTTGTCATCAAACATGCACGACAACAATCCGTTCGCATCCCAATTCAGTAGCCAAAGTGTTCCACTTGGTTTCAGCTGCATAATGTGGCTCGAAATGTGGTAGCTGTTCGCTCAATCCGATGTCCTTCACGCAGTGCTGCATACACCCTGTAATGCAGTGAGCGCGATTTACAGGCTCGCACTTATCGTTCCTGCCAATTTGCCACCCCACCAACACCAACACAACTCGTAGTAGACCTAATATACAGGAAGTATAGCTTCCGTACACGAAAAAAATCAGTCCCGGGCCGCAGAAACTCAGGCAGTGATACAATTGTGTAGCCGCAGGTAGCCGCCGGTAGCCGCCGGTAGCCACCGATAGCCGTTGATAGCCGCTGATAGTCGCTGATAGCCGCACATACAGGCGCCGGTCAAACTCACCGCAGGATCCTCGGCACGCTCAGATGCTTTGTGCTCATACGCAATGTACTGCATACAGAACACGGGTTGTTTTTCCCTCTCCATACAAAACACAACGCCAACACTTAACCCACCGCCCCGTTCAACCATTTGCATCCCCACCGGACTGCGCCCCAATTGATTGCATAACACACAGCAGCTCGTACAAAATATCGCGATTGGCGGGTTTCCTCGAAGCACTTATTCCCGAGCAGTTCTTCCCGAGCAGTTCTTCCCGAATCAGCAATCTCCGTCCCAGCAATCACCAAGCAGAATTGGGCATTGCACGACCTACCAGCCAAGAGATCTGGGCATCAGCGATAACACAATACATCAAAAGGTGGCCATCAGAGTGTCACCAGAGAGTCCCCCAAGAAACATCTAGGCCCATAGGCATTGGAGCAAGAGCCTCTTAATACAACACGAGTAACGTACCAGAGGCGCATACCAATCAACCCTTGATCACACATCAACCACAGTTATACGGAAGACCAATTTCCCTGCGGACAGCCATATTTAAACAACTGCACAGAGTTTACACTGGTGCACTCGAGTATAGAAGAGCGGAGGATTCCTAATAAGCTCAAGGGCAAAAGACACTATGAAGTTTGCCATTTCGCCCAAAAAAACACTGTCCATCAAATCTACCCCGGAGCCTCCTCAAGATGCGCCCGACGACCTGATTTCGCCGGAGCTCGTGCCTATCGTCACGCTACTTTCAGCGCAGACCCACCGTCGGTACCATGAAGGAATCTTCATGCTCTACAACGACCTCAATGGCGATGGAAACCCCGCCGACCGGCAGTGGAAGGAGGTGTACGGAATTTTGACCGGAAATCAGTTGGCATACTGGGATGCCACGTCGTTAGCCAAGTTCAAGAACTCCCCCGAGCAGTTGCTCGAAGCAAGCAGCAAACCCACCTACCTAAACTTCACGGATGCCGTGTTCAACGCCATGAAAGTGCTCCCTGCTGCCAAGCAACAGCTTGAGAACGTGATTGTTGTGCTGACAACTTTAAAGAACAGACTCATCATTCAACTCAAATCCTACGATCTGTTAAAGGAGTGGTTCGTGGCCCTCCGCCTTGCCACCTTTGAGTACCTGCTGCTCCAAGAGGCCTACACTGGTGCGCTTTTATCTGCTCGTGGCCTGCAATTGTCGGACATCCGGACTATTCTCGCTGAAAAGCGCTTCCCACATTCCGACTGGGTCAAAATCCGCTATGGCTCGGGAATGGCCTGGCGCCGTTGCTATGCAGTCATTGAGCCCAGCCAGACAAAGAGGAAAACTTTCACTCCAGGCAAGGTATTGCTATATGACCTGGAAAACCTAAAGAAGAAGTCCCTTTTGGGCGTGATTTCATCCGCAACTTCAGTCACGGCTGTGTACCCACAACTGCCGTTCTTCATCGATAAAAGCACCATCATGAAGTTGGAGGGTTGCATCAACTTCAAGCTGCTGACAAAGAAGCTGAGCGCCGACTCCCAGGAGACTTCGCTATTCCTTATGCCGGAGCAACACTCCTCTGTGCCCGGCTTCGACACCTTGATCCGGTTCTTGGTGCCTTTATTTGACTCTTTTGGCTTGTATGGCCGTCCTAAGCGCTTAAAGGCTGACCGTGTGGATCCTGAATCCCTTGTTTTTGGACTTCCCACTTTGCCCCACGTGCACTATTTGAACCTGCTGGATTTGTATGTGTTGACGGGGTCAGATGTGTGTCTCTCATGGGACGCTGCCATGTGGAGAGAAAACATCAAACGAGTATTAAGGCTGAAGTTAGCACAGGGCTACGATGGCTGTGGCTCATCCCGTGGCTTTTTAGGTGCTGTAAGTTCCTTGAACAGTCCGTCTTTGGGCAGTCCAAGCAGCTCTAGGGTTTCTTCCAGGCTGAGTCCCCAGCATAGTGCACACCCTGGATATTCCGGAGGGCAATCTCGAAATGCAAGTGCAGTGAATGGAAAGGTAGGACCAGGACAAGGATCAGGACCAGGACAAGGACAAGGACTAGGACCAGGACCAGGACCAGGACAAAGACAAGGACAAGGACAGTTAAGTCAAGGACATGGACAATTAAGTCAAGGCTATAGACAATCAAGACAACAGAGAGAAGGAGGTGAACACTGGCAAACAGGCCCACATGTGGCCGAAGATGGCGTCGGCATTGGAGCTGGATCGGTACCTAGACTCCACCCCGATGCCTCCGCCTCGACTGTCTCTGATGCGTCACTCCTGTTTGGTCTCAAAGAAAAGCAACACGGCTTGAATAAGAACGTCAACAACCTCCAGATTGAAACGCCCGGAGTGGAGCGCAAATCCGTGCAGCTTGCGGATATTTACCACAAGTACTCAACGATTGAGGCACCATCGGACCGATTCAACGATCGAAACAAAATTCTAAATGGAAGCGCCGAGGAAATCGACGAAGAACATTTGCCATCACTTATGCGCAAGAAGTCGTTGAAGAATGGCCCCTACCCCATGAGCGATCAGCACTTAATCGACAGCGACGAGAGCGACTCCCAGTCAGAGGCCAGTTTCAGTGAATTGGAAGATGACTTATTGGCGGTTCCACCTATAAATGAGAACCGCAATTCCTCATACTCATCAGTGAAGTCGCCCTTGACCCAATACAACGAGTTCAGCAAACAATTTTCCAAGGCCGTGGACCAATATCCAGTGCACGATCGATACGGGCCCAAAAGCGGATTTTCATCTGATGATGATGTTGAAATGCCACCAATACCTCCCGCACACGAGACGCCCTACAAACAGAAAGGCCAAGTGCCGATCATCCAGCAGACAGTCTCTGTGCCAATGGTTAAGCAGAACCTGCAGAAGCATTCGCCCACACAGCATCATTCCCAACACCACATGCCATATCAAGGTACTGAATTCAACACTGAAGATTACTCACATAACCGGCCGCGAAATGGGCCATCCATTTCGGAGGCTTCCAGACAATCGAACCAAAATCCAGAGGCCAAGCCGCGGTATATACAGGCACCCGTCTCCCAAGCGAGGTCTGAGCAAGCGGCTTCTCTGAGGCATCCTCAGATATCTCAGCAGCCAGTCCAGCAGCCTCAGAATCCTCAACAGTCTCAACGCCACAATCCCCAGCAGTATCAACAGCTGCAGGGCTACCAGAAGATTCAGCAAAGAACTCCACAGACATATGGAGGCGCAGCTGACCAATTAAGAGATTCTAATGCTCCGGCGCAGCATCCAAAGTACCACCCGGAACCATCACAAGGCCAGCTGCAGTACGCACCTCTGCAAAACTACCAGAATGTACCACAGCAACGGGTCCCACCACATCAGCAACGGGTCCCACCACAGAAACTAGCACAAGAACTGTACCAATCACAACAATATCATTCACAAAAACAACAGCAATACCAGACACAACCACAGCAGCAGCACCAGGCACAAAAACAACAGCAATACCAGGCACAGAAACAGCAGCAATACCAGGCACAACCACAACAGCAATACCAGGCACAACCACAACAACGATACCAGGCACAACCACAACAGCAGTATCAGTCACAAAAACAACAACAATACAAGACCCAACCACAACAGCAATATCAGTCACAACCACAACAGCCCCAGTTGAGCCCAAACCAATACCAGTCGCAGCCCCACCATCACCAATATCAGCAAGCCCAACACAAATCTCATCAAAAGAGACCTCCACCCTCTAATAATGGTCCTAATGGAAGTCTAGGTAACGTTTCAAACCCAGCGGCAGCTCCCAGGCATCCATACCAGGCCCGAGCCGCTACCGGTAGCTCGCCCTACAATGCACCCATGCCGCAGGGCGCCCAAATCAGTCTGGGACTCCAGGCCAACCTGCAGCCCGGCATGCCGAACTTGCGGTCGTACGGAGATTCGAACCAATACGGATACCAGGCCAATCCCTCGCACCCTGTACACATCCCCAAAACAGACCCCAGGTACCAGAACCCCCTGGGCTACGCCAGGCAATACTGAGAGTTTGGAATATGGTATGATACGAGGCATGTGCAGAACGCTCTGTCAGATGCAGGCAGTGGGATCGGTCGTCATTGCGTTCTGGCTACAATTGCTCAATCTTGGTGGATGTGGAACGATGGAATCACGTGGCGCTATTTGCCTCGTGCCGCATGGAGCTTATGATATGACTCCAGCTATATCAGCTACTCTTTTATACTTTAGGGGCAGCGAGCCACACTTCTGGCTCCCCTGTGTGAGAGGGATCAATGCGCTAGCAGATAGCTCTTTCTGGCAACCCAGGGCGTCCCGCACATTATGACATAAACATAGAAATCTGGTGCAATCAAGATCGGGCGTGAGGCCTGATATTGTGTCGGGGACCTAGCATTTTTAGAGCCGTGCTTTTCAGAAGTCATCCAAACGAGCATCATGTTTCGAATCAAGAAGGCAGAGGGATTCAAATCAACGGCGCAAACTGAGTCAAACCGACGGGGCAAATTGATTTAAAACTCACTGGCAATATCAAACAAACCAATCCATAAGCTGTTTTATAGGATAGCAGGGAAACCAGGCATTCTCGTCCGATTCGACTCTTTTTGACTCTTAATTGGTACTTCGGAGCTCTGGATGCAGTTCATAAGTGGCCATCCTCCAGATTCGGGTTCAAAACTTTAGATTTGACTAGTCTGGTCAAAATATTTTGCGCGCTGGCTTGAATGGTTTTGAGAAATTACGGATACTCGCTATTTCAATGGGTTCCCCGATTGTCAGGAAAAAGACAATGTACAAAAAGTCAAAGATAGCCATTCCCACCGGCCATGCAGGTGCGCTTGAGGAGTACAAATAGCGCACTTTTTTAGTATATGCACTTCTAATGGACAATTGCAGCCATCGGGCAAAGTATAAAAGGAGTGAGTATCCCCCCACACGCATTGTACTTTTCATTAGGCTCTTCCTTTTTACTCTTCCCTCCATATGAAATCATGTCACTGCTACTGCTCTATGTTTCGGGTAACAAGATTCTGATGCCGCCACCATGCCGCAAATTATGAGAAATTGTTGTTTCGAAGTTTTGTGAACCTGAAGCTGGAAGCAAGTTCAGTGAATTATTCCCGGAAAACATATTCAACAGCTTGTGTGAATGTAACTACCTGCCAGGGGCGAAACCATCAGCTTATGTGATCCCAATCCCAGAAGTGAGTGGGCATGGTTTATCTCTTTAAGCCCTTGAGCGTTCTGAACTTGAACAACTTGAGCTTTGGGTGAAAGAAGACTGCTGAGGGAAAGTAGCGTTTCAGACGACACTTTTTTGACACTTGTGCTGAATCTTGAGCAGTCTCCTCTAGATACAGCCTAGCGACAACCCAATTTTTTTTGCTTAGATCTGCAACTCCCTATTTAGAGCCCGAACCCAGATTTTTTATTCCGAAATCCATAGACCTATTCTACTCTTGCGACTCCGCCAGGCTCTTTTGGTTCTGAGTCTAGATTAGTTGACTTTCGGAGATGCAATATCGCGTTCGGCAGTTGATGCTTTGAAACAAAAATTCCTGTGAGCATAAAGACACTCGAAAGCATGTGGTGTATATGGCTCACATCTATGGGAACTAAATGAGAGTTATTAGAAGAAAACCCTCTGCAGCAAATGACGCCAAAGTATTGTCCCTATTTATCGAAAATTCAGAGAAAAAGTACCGAATCTCTACTGGTTATCTCAAGCAGTACATCAGGAAATTATATGGACGAAATTGTTAAGTGATCGTCTCATAGGTTACGTATACACAGGCCTAAGGCTGTATATCAACGTCTCCGAGTCGCTGAATACAGAGCAAAGGGATCACACCTATCTTGCCGTCGTCATGCCTTTTCACGGTAACCCAGCCGTCGGAGTGCACTTTCAGAACCGTGACTTTCTCTCCAGCACACACTGTCAACTCGTCCTGGAGTCTTCTAGCATATGGCCTCACCACAACATGCAATTTGAGTGAGTCATCCAATTTTCCTTCCTTGGCCTGTGTCATGGTCGCCGGTGAAGAGGGCAAGTCCTTCTCGAGGGCATCTTTCTTCATCAAGTTAAAGCGCCGCAAGAAGACTGCAGATTTGAGCTCCATTGGGGTTTCCGGTACATTGATTATCTTGCTTAATCTGTTGGCAAGAGAGAGTTTAGGTGGCCGTACCCTCTTAGAATGGCTTTCTTTAGAAAGGCTCTTTTCGCTGCTCTCGAGGGATTCACTACCCGATATGGGATTCTCTGAAACTCCTTTCTCAAGGTCCTGTCCGACTCTTCCAGCGCTTTTCTTATCCGGATCCTTGAATGTAAGGAGATCTGAGGGGCTGGTGCCATATTTCTTCCTCAAATATACCACGAAAAAGATGCAAAGACCGAAAAAGAATACCGCTGCTATCGGGATTCCAATGGCAATTCCTAAGTCGCTCCCGGATGACAGACCTTGTACGCTAGACAGGCTTGATGCGTTGCTTAGCGCATGCGACAGGGCCAGCAGGGTTGATGCAGATACTGAAGAGGCTAAAGATAGCGACAGCGACAGCATACTAGTAATGGATCCGGAAGCAGTTCCCGAGGCCTGATCCGTCTGAGACGTATAGTATGTGATGACTTCAGGAGTATCGGTGGCCGAAGAGGGCGTCGTTGTTGGCAAGGTAACTGTTTTCAAGATGGTAACTGTCAGGTCTGCGGAGACGGTGCTACCAGCATCAACTGATTTGGTGACCACAACCTGGACTAAATTCCGACGCTCGATGTTTGACATATCTGAAGAAAACCAGGTCTAGTGAGGATTGATGATTGTTGGTGAATTAAGAGCGAATGAAAATAAGCAGAGTCGTCTTTCGAGGCATGAAGGCGTCTTTATGTATTCCATTCTTGAAGACATGTAACAAGAAGCGGGATGAAACGAGGCTTGAAACGTGGGTTTGACTAGAGTTTGAAACGGAAACCCGGATCAAACAGTTCAAACACGCTCACGCAAATCTAGCCAAAATGAAACAGAAGACAAAAAGGGACCGAAACAAGACCAAAACGGACATCACGATAAATCATGAATCAAGACCTCGAATAGCATCAAGCACGCGACATGAAACGAAGATGGTGCCTGAAATTACATGCAAGTCATGTCTCAACGGTGCGACATGAAACAGCCGAGCATTGTGTGCAGGAGACACACCGCATAGTCTTGAATCTTCTTCGATTTTTCTAGATCAGCCAATTGGAACGCTTCATATCATGTGCCTGGAATCATAGACTGGTGCTGAACAGTCTAGCACGTTGACTTAGGTCACAAGTGTGAGAGGGCATGTCATTTCAAACGAGAAGTGCATACGATAATCATCATAGGAAGGGATATTCAAAGCACGGAAGGCAAAAAAGCTGCAAATTTCAATAAGGGATTAAAGCGTTATTTTTGCATGTTCATATATAAGAGGAAAGCGTTCAGAATGAATTCCTTCAGAATGAATTGAAATTGGCAATAGTGGACTGGTGAGGACACAGTCGTGAGCAATATGCATGATCATGTTTGATGAGATGGAGATTGACCAGCCTTTTTATCTCTTTACCAACCCACCACAGGTTTTACCACCGCCAAGTCTGGTCCCCAACACGCGTCCCTGAATCTCCGTCACCTCCCCCATCTCAATTGGTCCCAGTCTTTGCCAATCAGGTCACAATCAGCCATCGCTCACTTACGCTCAACCCCAGTTGGCCTCAGTTAATCTCAGCCCCCATGCGCAAATCAGTCTATCGTCTATAAAGGAAGGCTCTCATCGTCATCACCCAAAATTTCGTTCGATCTTTCAGAGAAAACATGTTGGAAGTACTTATGGTAAACAGTTATGGCGATAGCACAGCCCAAGGCACCGCCCAGAAAGATGTCCACGAAATGATGACGGTAGTCTTGCGTCCGTGACAAGGCAATGTACGAAGCCAACAAAAGAGGCAGGCCTGCGAACATGTACGAGTAGATGGGAAGCGTCTTGGACAGAAGATGGAACTGGCCGTAGATCCACATGGTCAAGTACAAACAGGCACTGAAGGATATAGACAGGTGGCCCGAGGGAGTGGAGCGCATTCCGTCCGCAAGAATCGAGGCACCCAAAGGAGCAGAACACACGGAGATATCCACAAACGAGTCCCGAGGGGTTCCTTCCCTAGGTCCACACCGCAGCAAGAAGTCGGGCCGAGGCCGGCCCACCCAGGCCTTCAAAATGTCCGTCACCACTCCGTCAATGGACACCGAAAGCGCCAAGCCCAAGAGCGACACCTGAAGCACGTGCCATATTTGCAGCCGAGAGTTCTTGTACCTGATAAAAGTCAAAACCACCATTGAGATGGACGGCACGAGGGCAGCTATGACCAAGCACGCAGGGCCGGTGACTCTCTCGGACGTTGCGAAGGGGTGTTGGATGGTGGGGTCATTGAGCTTGAACTGGCGGTCGAAAGGCCTGGAGTGCTCGGCTATGAGGAAAAAGTATGCGACCACAATGCCAGCGGTAATCCAGTCGGGCACGTAGCGGCGAAACCTTTTCAGCTCGAGGTACTTGGAAAGCATGACGGGGAAGAGGAGAGGCGCGAGCGTCTAAAGGGGAGGCGCACCCGTACACCACCAATAGATCCAAGCCATGTACTCTAGGCGAATCATACAGAGGGCGTCAAAAACCCGGAACTTGTCGGAGAGACAAGGAAGCGGTTACTGCAGCGAAGTTTCAGCATCATTAGCATAGTAAGATGTATTTCCTTTTAGGTATGTCGTCCAGGAAGCGAAAGCACAGCGGCCCTGTATATGCAGGATATGACTCCCGGCGAAGCTCAGAAGCTTTTTTGATACGCTAGCTGTGTCTGAGCCTTAAAAGGAGCTTGCATTGAACATAAAGAGGAGCTTGAATTGAACCTCAAAAGGAGCTCGATTTGATTCATCAACCTCCTGGTCACAAGCGAAGCCTTCGATGTTGCTATCATCCCGACACTTGAAAATATGCAATTGAATAGACGGACACATGATTTGGACAAGCGGCCACTCATGCCAAGAATATGGTTAAATAAGGAGTGGACACTCACCACAATTATACAGGCCATTCAGTGGTGTAGCAGCCGTAAACGAGCAGGTCACGTGGCCGAGACGGCTGAGGCCGGGCTTACAGTAGAGCCTGTAAAGTGGAGTCATAAAGTGGAGTCATAAAGTGGAATCCATAAAGAAATAAAGTGGGGAAATTTCGCCCTGGTTACAACGGCGCCAAGATAGAAAAGGTCATCGTGAATACCAGAGGGCTGACGACAACTGAAGCTCCCCCTTTCGGGCAACCGTTTATATAGTCTATTCTCAGTCTACTTCGTCTTTTCTATTTTGTCATAAAAACCCATATTTCTAAGGTAAGAGTAAAAAATATTATTTTACTAGAAAAATTATTATTTTACTAGAAAAAATGATAGAATGGCGGGGTCATAAAATAAGCTGGTATCGCCCCTCTAATAGCTACGACGAACCAGGTCATGCTTCTATTAGAGCACCGAATCACTAGTGGTCCGAGTTACCCAAAAGGGTAAGGTACGGTTCAACATCCGCGGCCTCGAATCCAGTGTCGTGGGGACGGGGCATGGGGCATGAGCACCTCCAGGGGTAAGTGGTCTCAAAACATCCATCATATGCAGCTCGGCAACATAAGAGCCTCATAACTGTTTTGCCTGCATCGGGCCGCCATACTGCATCAATCCGGTAGCACGATTTCCGGCAACTGCCGCTTTCCTATAATGGCCGTTCCCTTTAAGGATTTCGAGCATGTGAGCTTTACGACTTATTCTGAGATTACAAGCTCTTCTGAGATTACGACTTATTCTGAGCTTTACGACTTATTCTGAGAATTACTGCTTACTCTGAGCTTTCCAACTTATTTTGAGCTTTCCAACTTATTCTGCGCTTTACGACTTATTCATTACAGCTTATTCTGAGATTTACAACTTATTCTGGGCTTTACAATGTCGCAGAGATACCTGGAGCTTTCATGATATCCGTCAGAAAACAGTGGTGGCCTCAAGATGCGCGCTTGTGCAGCATAACGGTAAGTCGAACAACTTAGGGGGCCATGGATTGGGTCATCAGTGGCCTGCATATCGTGCCGCGGAGTTTGCATTCTCTTCTGGTTACGAGCCCGGGCCTCGATCGGCTAGTGCTAAGCCACTAATAGCTCAGTTATATAGAGGCTACGTGCGTGAATACATGGCTAGGATACACGGGCACGGACACTATAGCTAGAACCTGGTCATATGGTAGCACCTGGTCATATGGTAGTACCTGGTCATATGGTAGCACTCTCATATGGTAGTTCTTTCAATATACTATAAAGACTATATTCATTAAGAGGGATCTACAGGTATCCCACGAACCGTTCTATTAACCCTTGTATTGCTGTACTCCGGGTTGCGATGCATCTATAATGCCAAGTCATGCACGGGGTCTATAATCACGTCATGCAAGAGTTCGGTCATCTCCGAAAGGGTCAAAGCTGGGCGCGATGGAGTGCGAGTTGCGCCGCTCGGGCTCACCAGGGCTCGTGCTGGCGCTGAAACCGTAGAAGTGGCCGTTGACTTCGTGCATCAAGTTGCGCACCAAGTTTGCCATGTTTTTCAGGTGAAAATAGTTGGGCTGAGGAATCCGCTCGAAGCTTTCAAGCGAAAACTGCGCCACCTGCTCGTTGCCGAGCTGGTACTCTGGGGGGATGCCCTCGGATGCCTTTTTGGACGCATTTGGCTTGGCCTCATTCTTGGGCTTGCTTGCTTGGCCCAAACTCGTGTAAAGCTCCGGCGTGTCGAATGGCAACACTGCACAGAGCCAAATACGCGTCTTGTATATCTTGAACAATTCCTTGATCAAGCCCCGGAAGTCGATGCGCTTGAACCCCGCAAAGTAGTAGAAGATCAACTTCTTGAAGTCATATTGGTACTCCACGTTTATTAATGTCAAGTCGTTCTCGAGCTTGAGCTCCTTGATTTTGTTGTGGCATGTAAGAAACGCCTTTTTTTCCTCCAAAAACTTATTACTCAACCGCTGCACGTCCTTGGGGGTGGCAAATCGTAGTACTTGTTTTGTCGGTAAACTGATGATAAATTCGTTATCTTCGTTAGTCAAGTGGTGGCTGGATAAGATCTTGGCTGCGTCCATCGCTGTAGGGTGTACTCCGCCCAAGTGGTTGTTTTTGACCGATGATGCCGCCAGGTTGGGGTCCAAGATAGTCAACAGCTTCAAGTGCTCGATTTTCTTGAGAAAGTTGAAGAGAATGGCCATATCTAACTGTACCAACGGTTCAAGAATCATCACCAAATCCTTTCCGCGGTCGCCGTCGACAATCACCAAGTCATCATTCTGGAGGTAAATGTTGGAGTTGCTGGGGTACGACAAAAGATCCAATTTGCCGTTTTTGTTGATCACAAGACAAAGCATCTTGTGGTTGAAGGTGAGATTATTGGCATTCTTGATAAATTGAACGAGTTTGCCAATCGCAGCGTTGGCCAAGAGACCGTGCAAGTTGCCCACAATAGTTTTGCTCAACTCCACGTCCTGAAAGTACCTGATGGCCAGTGAAAATAGGCTTTTAAGCTCGATTGACGCTAGGATGTACTGGTCTCTCAAAATGAGGCCGTTTTCCAACTTCATCGACTGCATTTCAAAGGAAGCAGGATATTTTTTGGGAACAAAGGGTTCTGAGTACATTGCATAGGGCTTTGTTTCGGGATTGGCTGCAAGCTGAGTGGACTGAGGCTGATACTCGGCCAATTGTGACGGCCGCCGGGCTTGGAAGTCCGAGAAGTTGGCATTGAGAGAAAGTGTATCCAAGGAGTCGGCCAATTGGCCGAGGTCGCCGAAGTCCTTTTTGGATTTGAGCCCATAGTTGTTGGCAGCAGCAATAGACGCAAGCGAATGCTTCTGCAGCGATCCGAGCGTGCCTAGTTTTGAGGTGGGGCTTCCTGGGGAGTTCCGAGTGAACAGTTCGGCGGCATAAGACGGGCGTCGTGAGGAAATGTTGCCGATTCCGCCCTGGAGTTCCCGCGGCAAGTGAAAAGAGTCTGCGTAAAGACCACCAAAGGCGCTATAATCTTGGGGTTTCGGATTCAAGCTGGGCACATTTTGACGGAGTCTGTTTGCAGGCTCTGAGTTTTGAGAGTACGCGTAGTCAAGCAGGAAGTTGGGGTTGAACGGAGCCAAATTTGGATCGTAGGGGCCTGAATGCGCATATAGGGAAGGGTCAAATGGAGCAGACCGGTTAAATGGGGCGGATTTGTTGAATTGGGCCGATTGCTCAAACGGAGCAGATCGCTCGAATGGAGCAGGATCGTATGAAGAAGAGTCATATGCGGTGCGGGCGTTCACTTTGGGACCAGCAGACGCAGTAAACTCGTGGTTGTGTTGTAACTTGAGCAAACTATCCTGCAAGTAGCCATTAAACGAAAATTGGTTCAGGGCGAAAGCTGGCGCCTGCTGATTCAGATAATTTCCACTGAGCGGCATCCTGGGCGGCAAGGCCAGGCCAGCCAGCGGCGAATCCGTGGGGTGTAGGCTGTGCAGGCCCAGCAAGCCTGGGCTTCGGGAAGGGTCCAGGCCTAGCGCCTGGTTGGGCGCTAGAGAGTTTTGGCGGGCCCGGGGCGAGCCGGCGCTCAAGAAATCGGGGTAATGGAAGCTCATGGGGTGGGCTTGCAAAGGCTGAGGCGGCAGCACTGAGAGCAGCGGCAGGAGCACGGGAGGAAGGGGGCTGGTGTCCGAGCAAGCAAACGAACAATGCAAGCGGAAGCCGAGGCACGGATATTAGGGGGATTGAAGGGCAAGAGTGTGAGAAGCCAGGCCCGGTAAATGTGACAGTGCTCGGGTGGGTTGAGCTTGCTTTAGAAAGATGGAAGAAAAGACTGAGGGAGTGAGATGTAGGTGCGTGCAGTGCATGGGTTGGTTGCGTGTGCTCGTAGGTGCATAAAGTCGACTGCAATGGCGGCATTGCGCGAGAAAGAG
The DNA here is from genome assembly GCA_009756545.1 of Metschnikowia dekortorum. Classification (NCBI taxonomy): domain Eukaryota; kingdom Fungi; phylum Ascomycota; class Pichiomycetes; order Serinales; family Metschnikowiaceae; genus Metschnikowia; species Metschnikowia dekortorum. Next base: position 266,737 of record WFIU01000007.1, read on the forward strand.
AGGACGAAGCGCCTATGGATACAGAGGCTGCTCGCCAGCTGGCAAGCCCTTCCGTCATGGGCTGTCGCTATATAAGGCCTGTACTGCCGGCGGTGAAGCGGGGATGCAGCTAACGAGGCTGCCTTGTTAGCAACCGACGAGCTAAGGCGTGCGCCCGCAAGCGAGGCTGCGACGTGCGCAGAGAGAACAACATTGAGAGCTGGGCCGCGGGCGCGTTGACGCCTCACGTGACGCCGGGTCGTCTTCCAGTAATTTCAGTCAGACAAATTGTTGTGGCAGTACTAAGTGCTTTGATTGTTTGTCTTTTTGTACTTCAACATCGGAGTGTAGTTTTCAACCCTCACCTCAACTCTCTCGTAAGTCTACCAGTTTTCTTTTTGATTTCTTTTTATAATCCAGTCGACTATCCGGTCAGCTCCATGATCATTCAGCCTTTTCCTTAGTTAATGGGACGGTCAAGCAGTCGATGAGCACCAGTCAACGTCTCACGTAGAGAAGCCTGCTGCGAAAGCTCTTGCGCATTCTAATCTTGAATTTCCATTATTTGGTCTAGCCCTTGCCTGCCATCAACCGCACTTATCCAACCGCCTTTACCATTCTTGTCCTGTTGTGACTAAATAAAGCTCTACCAGCTTTTTAGATCTTTCCAGCTAGTATTTCCAGCTAGTCTAGCGTAAGCAACGTAATCTAAATCTGAACACCCCAATTCATGGCCCAGTACCCTCGGTTGCATGATACAGTTGGTCTTGGGCCCTCCAGTCGTTTTTGAAAGGTACTGGCAAAACACAAACACGGAAAAATAAATACAAGAGACTACTTTAGGAACTTAAGTATTGCAATCAATAACGTTATCAGTTCGTTCTGAATTTCCACACGCTTGTTGTATTGGCTGTCATTTAAACAACTCTGACTTAGTCTTCACATCCGTCTGCATACTTAGTTTCGCCTATTTGTGAACAAAGTGGGTGGGGATTCCGTCGCATTCGTCTAATTTGCCGGCGCCACCAATATGGTCTAGCCCAGTTTCATCTAGTGTAATCGTCTTTAAATGTTGAGTGGCGACCAATCCTGGTTGATCCCAAGTGTCTCTGTCTAAACTTAGTTAGCCTCAGTGAAACAAATCTAATCGAATCGTTCTTCTTTAGTCGAGCCTCAAGTACCTAGTTTTAGATTTGAAAACCATTCTAATGTCTCGCCTGTACTCTAGCTGACTGGTTAAATGGCACCAGTGTTCAGCTCTCAGTCTATAGAAACCTTTCATGGGTAGCGCATTTTTCACTACGATGATGTTGGTCTTGACTAGAGGTTACTTGGTGAAACAATAATTTGCAGCCCACTCAGATTTCCGATGACTTGCGTTCTAGGCTTATGTCCAAGAGTACACGATATCGAGCGCTCACGGTGAATCCAAAACCTTCACTTTGGCTACATTGACATGGCCATTCGAAGTCTTCGGACTTTTTCCCAAGAGACCGTGGTTGATTTCCCCAGAAATTCACAGTCATCGACGCAAGGCGATCCAATATTCGGAGTGCTTTTGTGTTGCCTGGTGTTTTCTGGGAAACTCATAACGAGAAACTTGTTTTGCGCCCAATTGGTGTTTCCGAGGATGCTCACAAGTCCAAAACAGTCAAGGGCACGCAAAGTTTGGAAGGTTTGGGCTCTCGGGTGGGTGAAATCATAGACATTCGTCCCCTATTGCCGACTCTTACAAAGAGAGTTTGGGCCGTGGGGCCGCCAAATGAACCGGGCAAGCCAAACAATTTCTGCTTGTAAGGCTTGATGTCATTCCCCACGACCCACATGATATGATGACTCGATGCCGCAGGACCACGGCGGAGGAAGGAGATACTTCACTGAAAGTCTCTACTCACATGCCAAACCGTTTATAGCCAGTACTTGTGAAGAGGTAAAACGTCGACCAATTCTTTTCACTCAACCCTGATTATTGTTGTCCCAGACTGCTGAATATTGACCGAGTTTTGACGTAAACCAAAGCGAGGCTACACTTGGACATTTGCTAACCACTCTGCAAAATTGTATTCAGCGGGGGATCGGGCCTTCAAACCCGTTGAGCTTTGCCATACACAGTACGGTGGCTCGAAGCGGTGAGATGCGCTTCCTGTTGACTCACTATTTGGGGAATTTGAGTAGTCGTCTTGATCACCTATTCCATATGCATAGATTCTGCCTATCACGCATTTGAATCTGTACCAGGCCCTCCTGGTGATGTTTCATAATTGATACCCTTTGATATTTGAGAGGAATCAAGAATTCTTCAAAGAGGTTTCGCGTTTGCTGTTGGAAGCTCATATCAGCCTTGCTTTGCAAGCATTTATTTGAAGACTGCTAGGGATGTATCCCTTTGGTATTCAATATCGCACGCAAGGCTTTTTGGCGGCACCATGTGTCCTGATACGTGTTGGTGCAACTCATCGCTTAATTCTGTGTCACTGCAATCCATATGGTGATCCAGCCAAACGCACTTGCACTCTCACAAATTCTGTTGGCCACAACGCACACGTGCACATCTTGAACATATCATTATTTTCCCAATGAGTGTGTTCAAGTGTGGGGCCTTATTTGGGGCCATGGTGGGGGACCTTGGTGTAAGGTCTTGGTCATCGTCTAGGTCATGTTCTCTCACATCGGCTTCTGCCTATACTAGGAACTGACTGAATGGCTTTTGCGTAATCAATGCCTTCAAGCCTAAGCGGGTATCTCTCACTTGAATAGTCCTTCGGGAGCTCCCGGGTATGCCGCTGGGTGCCAGTAAGTGAACGTGTATAACAGCTGTGCTACCTAACATAGTCTGCTAACGCTCAAACCACCACATCCAGAGTGGTCACTTGCTGAATCATGAAATGTGCCAATTTAAAAATGAAGACATCACAGGATGGTTGCAGCGCTGGGAAAAGCCCCAGATCGAGAGACCCATTATTCAAGTTGTAAGCAGGTGAAAGAAGTGCACAGCCAATAATGGTACACTTGGATGGTCGGAACACGAACGCATTTCTCATGCTTATTTGTTGACAAATGGGGTAGTTGTATTCGTGTTTCAGAAATTTCCTTGGCGGACGGAGATGGCCGAGAGTGGCACGTTTGAGTAACCGAACCTCGCCCTTGTTTGGGGGACTCAAGAGAAGAGGTATAACATCAAGGTATCAAATCACATGTCTTTCAGGTTACCTGAGTGTATAGGTAGCGCCCACCGTCACTGATACAGGTTCCCGTTCCCAGAGGTGAATTCATTTCAAAAGCATAAAACTCAGTAGCCACAGGCAAAAGCACTTCGATTTTCAATATGGAGTCAGCTTCCAATGATCAATGCGTGATCTCTGGCAATGTGTAGTTGACACAATCGATGTTGTTTTGCCGTCAGTATGGGCACGAGAACTTCTCCAGGGTAAATTCCGTATAGAGTATGAAGGACGAGTTTCCGCCTTGTATATCTGTTCCGCCACTCTAGCAAACTGCTCATGGGATTTTAAAATTTAAGAAGATCATAGTCAGAACATTCATATGCACCCTAGAGAGACAGCTTGTCTCAATGAGTCACCTGCAAGGAACAGCTTCTGCTTATCTCAAAGATTCCAGAACCGAGAGATTAGAAGACAAAAGATCTGGACAGCGCACCATTGGAAAGACCGACGTGAGAGCATCAGGGAATGAACTGCTCAAAAAGGGAGCCTTCATGCCTTTAAAGACGAATTTCAGGATGATGCCCCACAAAAGCATGGCTATCGTGTCGACGAAAATAAATGCTTCATAAAATGCACCAATCGTTCTTGAAATGCTTTTATGAGTCAAAACACATTCAGGCAAATCACAGAGCCTTGGGGCCCAGTCAGTGGCAATAAAAGAGTCTATTTCTGCCTCTCCTCTTCCATCTTGCCGAAAAAGTCCCGCACCTCCTTTTCCGTGACCATCTTTTTTTGATCAACAAAACTTTTGAAGAAACCTCGGAGCTTCTCCTTCATTACGTCGTACGCTTGAAGCCCTTCAAGTGCTTGCGGCACAGGCAAGGTCAGAAGAGCGCTCGAACCCAAGTCGTAAAGTGAACCTTCCGATGCGTTAGAAGCCATGTCGTCCTCCGGAGGCTCGTACACGGGATCTTCGTTGTGGAAGAACGGATAGTTGCGAAGGAGCGACTTTAGAGCGGATTCTTCGGAAAGGCTCTCACTGAGCGCAGCCAATCGCGGTCGGAATTGTCTATGAAGAAAGACTGAGTAAAGCTTATCTTTTTTGGCCTTTTTGCGTGGTGGCTCTGTTGAGGTACACTGGTCCAGTCCCAGGCGCGGCATCTCCTCTTCCAGCTTCGTCTCCTCGCGATTCAAACAGGCCGATATATCTGGGTATCCCCTTAACTCTTGAAATGCATCCGAGAATTTCTCCACACATTTCCAGCAGACGAATTCGGAGAAGCCCTCACTCAAGAGGGCTTGTACTTTGGAACAATTTGCTGCTTCCGACTCGAAATCGGCCTCATTCTTCATGGAATCCGCTGTAGCGTCTTCTGACACAAGTTCTTCTTTGACTGGTGATAGTGCTTCTCTGGGTGAAATCAGCTCTTTGGCCAGCTCTTTGGCCAGCTCTTTGGCTAGCACCAGCTCTTCTTTGAACAATTTACCTGCGTTTTCCCCTAACTCCGGCTCATTTCCTTTTTGCTGCTCTCCTTTTTTCGTCTGCACAATACAGCCCTCATGATACCAATCTTCCCCACACACTTCGCCAAAAAAGCATTGATGCATGGTCTGGGTCTCGTTCTCAGGATCGTAAAGAATCCTGCAGTCGCAAAACCGGCCCTGAAAGTTCTGATTATATGTATTTTCCAGGGCGGGAATATCGGCTGCTAGTCCCAAACTCTGCTTGGCCCAGGGCCTGCTCTCTTGGCTGTCGAAACCGGTTCTCAATTTGACTCCCGCAATATGCCCGGGGGGTTGGATTGTTTTTCCACGGCCCAGGCTTTCCCTTGCATGGTACTGCAGCCCTCCTGCTCGAATAGAGCATGCAGATCCCTCCATTCGCTCGGTTCCACAGTCACACACGAACCCTCGCTTGGAGAACAACTCCACCAATTCGTGCGTGGAATGGCATTGAATCAGGCACAGATAACAGACTCCCACAGACAGCCCTTGCTGGCGGCAGGTCAAGCAGGCAAACACAAGCTGCCGAAGGCAATTCGGGTAAGTGCAGGTGTCTGGCTCGTAAGGCATGATTTCACGGGCCTCGAGCTCCAACTGCCTCTGCCCTTTAAGGTACTCCTCAGCAGTGACACCCTCTTGTTCGGAATCCATGGTTCTTTTTTCAACCCAATTAAGGAATTCAGTACTGAAGCTAACACAGGTTTCCTGAATGGAGCTTCCCTGGGGTCAAACGAGAAGAGAGGTTGGTCTGGCGCTGCAAGAAAGGCGCGTGGGGTGCCGCCTGCACACAACACCAGCACCTCTTGAGGGTACATGCGTTTCATATGCTTCAGTCTCGGGCTTTGTTCATAATCTTCCTTCCGATCAATGGAACTACTCCTTTAGTTTTACGTACTTGGCGGGTTTGGAAATCAATCTATGGCCCTCATCAGGTGGAGGTGTTTGCCATAAAGAAGGTTTCAAAAACCTCACGAGTCTGATTTTGGCACTGCTCTGGGCCATCAGTCCAAACCCACCTTGGAGGGCGAGGACGGCGACTAAAGCCTCTGAGAAAAGAGCAGCCTTCCTTTTAGATCCTCTTGTGTGCACGCAACGATGCATGCGATGTTGAGGGATAGAGTTATCTGGTTCGGGTTTGCAGAAAAGGAAAGCAGGTCAGGGAATGGTCTTTTTGCTTGCAGCAACCCCTGCTCATCCATGTCACTGTTTTTGCCAAGCGACTTCTCTCAGGGCTGACGACTTGGAAGGGTATTTATATTTTCCGGTGGCCAGTCAATTCATCCGCAGGTGTTAGCGCGATTGCTTTTGTTGGAAGAATGCCTCGATGCATTCCTTGTATATTGGTCCTTGGATGGCCTCGATCTTTGCCTACCAAAGGATGGCAGGCGGCGGCCCGTGCAATAGGTGGTCGAGATCGCAGGACTAGTAGTAGGCGATGCGTCACGTGCGCCACGCGGTAGCCAATTAACCCAAAATGGAAAAGTAATCGCGTCTTTTTCACCTGGCTCCATCTTAACCTCATTCCTCTAGTCACCACAAAAGTGACTCTTTGCCCACACGTGTTAGCCTACTTGCTGCCGAATAATAATTTATAGAATGTCCAGCCCCCGCAAGAGACAGGCGGAGCCACAAGATTCGTCGTCGGACTCAGCGCCCAATTCCTTAGCGTCGAGCCCCCAATTACCCCCATCGTCACCCGCCATCCCTTTTGCTGACGAGGAAGAAGAAATTGTTTACAATGACGTCGCCGATCTCAATCCCTCAGAAGACGAGGAGGGCGAAGACTTGATGGACAACATGGGCAGAGACTATCGTGAAAATTCCCTACAGGACCACTACGACCTCGGAGACGGCAATATTGATGATGAAGAGTATGAGGCCATGGATGCAGGCACGCGGAGACGCTTAGAAGCGCAATTGGACCGCCGTGATGAAATCTTGGATGGAAAGAAACCAGACAGCAGAGGGCGCAGCCAGGCGTTTTTAAACGACGATGAATATGATGGCGCCGAAGACGTCAACGAGTACGGAATGCCAATTCAGCGGCGCCGGAGAAGAAGAAATTTCGAAGATGAGAACGACGCAGACTTTATGGATGATGTGGACATTGACCCTTTTCATGAGGAGTTGTCGTTGGAGTCGTTGGCGGACGTAAAAGCGCCTTCCATCACTGAGTGGATCTTGCAGCCTTCGGTGTCTCGTTCGATCGCAAGAGAGCTCAAATCATTCCTTTTGGAGTACACAGATGACCGTGGCCGCAGTGTGTACGGTGCGCGGATCCGGACGTTGGGTGAGGTGAATCTGGAGTCGTTGGACGTGTCTTATGCGCATTTGGCAGATCTGAAGGCCATTTTGGCGTTGTTCTTGGCATCTTCGCCTTCCGAAGTGCTCAAGATTTTCGACATTGTTGCCATGGAGGCCACAGAATTGCATTATCCGAACTACTCACAGATCCATCAGGAAATTCACGTGCGGATCACCGATTTCCCGAATCTTTTGAGCTTGAGAGATCTTCGAGAGAAACACCTTAATCAGTTGGTGAAGGTGTCCGGAGTGGTGACTCGCCGAACAGGGGTATTCCCTCAATTGAAGTACGTTAAGTTTGACTGCTTGAAGTGTGGTGTTGTGCTAGGCCCATTTATCCAGGACGCTAATACAGAAGTGAAGATCAACTTCTGCACCAACTGCCACGCGAAGGGACCTTTCAAGCTTAACTCAGAGAAAACCTTGTACCGCAACTACCAGAGAATCACTCTACAAGAGGCTCCGGGGTCTGTTCCTGCAGGAAGGTTGCCCCGGCACCGAGAAATCATTCTTTTGTCTGACTTGGTGGATACAGCAAAACCAGGGGAAGATGTGGAGATTGTTGGAGTGTACAAAAACAACTACGATGGCCATCTAAATGCACGAAACGGCTTTCCAGTCTTTGCAACCATCATTGAGGCGAATTCAATAAAGCGAAAAGAAGCCGGTCCGCAATCTGATTTCTCTACAGGAGGCCGCGGAGACGGTTTTGGATGGATCGAGGAGGACGAAAAAGAGTTCCGGAAACTCTCACGTGAAAGAGGGATTATTGACAAAATTATCTCATCCATGGCTCCATCCATTTACGGCCACAAAGACATCAAGACTGCTGTGGCCTGTTCCCTTTTCGGAGGTGTGGCTAAGGATATTAATGGAAAACACTCCATTCGTGGGGACATCAACGTGTTATTGCTAGGAGACCCCGGAACAGCGAAGTCGCAGATTTTGAAATACGCAGAGAAAACTGCCAACAGGGCCGTTTTCGCCACGGGTCAAGGAGCATCTGCTGTGGGTCTTACAGCGTCCGTGAGACGCGATCCAATCACTCGCGAGTGGACTTTGGAGGGCGGGGCCTTGGTACTCGCAGACAAAGGCACGTGTCTCATTGATGAGTTTGACAAAATGAATGATCAGGACAGAACCTCGATCCACGAGGCCATGGAGCAGCAGCTGATATCTATTTCCAAAGCGGGAATCGTCACCTCTCTTCGTGCACGGTGCTCTATCATCGCCGCGGCCAATCCTATTGGGGGCAAGTATAACTCGACGATACCCTTGTCGCAAAATGTGAACTTGACGGAGCCAATTTTGTCACGTTTCGACATCTTATGTGTCGTTCGAGACATTGTGAATCCTGAGGCGGACGAAAGATTGGCATCGTTCGTGGTTGACTCGCACATGCGTTCGCATCCATCGATCGAGGAGGAGATATTGAACGGCACGGACAATGAACACATGGAGGGGGAGGACAGAGACACGCGCCGAGACAGAATCTCCGCCAGCAACCGGCAAAAGGAATCGGAGATCTCGCCCATTTCACAGGAAATGCTTACAAAGTACATCAATTTTGCCCGCACCCGAGTCTTTCCTAAGTTGCAGCAAATGGATATGGACAAAGTGGCCAAAGTGTACGCCGACTTGCGCCGCGAGTCGATTTCCACCGGGTCGTTTCCTATCACGGTTCGTCATTTGGAAAGTATCATCCGGATAGCAGAAGCGTTTGCGCGGATGCGGCTCTCGGACTTTGTCAGCCAGAGTGATTTGAACAGGGCGATCAAAGTCAGCATCGATAGTTTCGTGGGTGCACAGAAGATTACGGTCAGAAGGCAATTGCAGAAGTCGTTTGCCAAGTATACACTTCCATCGTGGAAGCAATAGGACGGTCGCGGGCACTAAGTGAGGAAGGGGAAGCAACCAGACATGGAAAAGAGGACGCGGTGCGCCAGATTCGAGCGTCAGTGTTTCTTCACCTTTTATCTTCACCTTTTACTTTTTCTTCAACCCTTTTTTCTTCAACCTTACTTTTTCTGCAACCTTTACTTTTTCTTCAACTTTCTCCCACACTTTTAGGTCAAATTGGTAGTAGTGCACCACGGAGAGAATTGTCGCGTGGAACAAGACGTGTACGCGTATACTGTGCGCACACGGGCCCGGTTGACGGGAGGTACGGGTCTCGCCTGCCAGGTATCAGATGCGCTACCGTATAATCAGCGTCCACCCGGACAAGTCGGCACCAGAAGAAACCAAGCAGGTCTAGTTGGAGCGTACCGCATAAAGCTGTCATTTCCACGCTACCCCCCTCCCAATATGCTCGATCTAGACAAGGCCATGGAGGACGTACGTGCGTGTCGTGTCATTCCTGAGCACCACGTTCAGCAGATATGCAGTCAGGTGATCGAAATCCTTGTGGAAGAGGCCAATATCCAGGAAATATACCCACCCGTTACCATCTGCGGGGACATACATGGCCAGCTTCACGACCTCATCACGCTTTTCCACACTGGGGGCGAGTGCCCTGGAACCCAATACATCTTCCTTGGCGACTTCGTGGACCGAGGCTTTTACTCTCTCGAAAGTTTGCTCCTACTAATGATTCTCAAGATTCGGTACCCGGACCGAATCACTCTCATCCGGGGTAACCATGAGCTGCGGCAAATCACCACGGTGTACGGATTCTATGATGAATGTCTCCGGAAATATGGGTCTGTGACCGTGTGGCGATTCTGCTGCGAGGTGTTCGATTACATATCATTGGGAGCAGTTGTTGGGGGCCAAGAGGGTGTCTTTTGTGTGCACGGAGGTCTTCTGCCCGATGTTGACACTTTGGACGAGATCCGACTCTTGGACCGGAAACAGGAAGTGCCCCACGAAGGCGGAATGTGCGATCTCTTGTGGTCAGACCCGGACGATGTGGCAGGCTGGCTGCTTTCGCCGCGTGGGGCGGGCTACCTTTTCGGGCGCAACGAAGTGAAGAAATTCGCCCAGAAGAACGCCATATCACTTATTGCTCGCGCTCACCAACTAGTGATGGAGGGCTATAAGGAGATGTTTGATGGGGCCCTAGTGACTGTGTGGTCCGCTCCAAATTACTGCTACCGATGCGGCAACGTGGCTTCGATCTTGACCATCGACGACGACTTGCTGAGGAGCTATAAGGTTTTCGAGGCGCTGAAGCTGGATGTGTCCCAGGTGACTGCGAAAGCCCCCGTTGTCGAGTACTTCATTTAGGGACCTGTGGGGCTTTGCGTGTCCATGTTAGCTTAAAGATGAGAAAGAGTCTTTTTACGCCTGATGACGACAATTGGCTCCTTCTTCAAGGTTCTAGTGATTGGTGTCACAATTATTCGACCATGATGTTCCGGCAAATTTTAGGAGAAGGGCTTAACAAGGAGCTGACGGAGGTGGCGAAGAGGCAGAAAAGCCACCTCATCTTTCAAACCTCGAAGCATCCCACGCTCGTTTCCAAGTCCACAAAATGTTTATGGGATGGCATGGCTTCAAAAGCATCGCTTCATGTCCCTTGAACAATCGAGAGTCGTCCTCGTTACGGGAAAGAGTGGGTGGATTCCTATTCGCGAAGGAGGGGAAGAAACTTCTTCAGTGGTTTTCTGTGGTTTGCCGAGGGTGGCTGCGGGCCGGTCCACTTGGTCGGGGCTCCAGACATGGTGCCCCATTTAGTCTTCAAGCTCTTCCTCATTGGCCGACTCTTGTTTCATGCAGTCGAAGGCCTTGTGGGAGACACGGCAACTTGACGAATACTCCAGGAGAACCACCCAGAGACCGCTGAAAAGAGTCTCCAAACATCTTTCTGCGCAAGTCTGGCTGGGCGCCTTTCAAACTTGAATGCTTCACGCACAGACTGACTGCTGGGCTCATGCGTGAAACACGGGGCACTTGGATCTAGGCAATCCAGCGGCCACTTTATAAAGTCCGTGGAGGATAGTCATTTTGGGTCACATTGAATCAGGTCAATATTGCAGTACAGAATTGCCTAGTGCTCGAACGAGTGAGCCACCTCCGTCCGAATATGCCTTATCAAATCGGACGGTTCTGTGTGATTGTAGCTGATCTAACCTGGACAACGGCCACCTCAGGTAGCTAATCTATAGCCTCCTTGGACAGCCGACATGGATGCAGTAGAAGAGGTATCCATGATTATGTTGGCTCCAACACCATTGGTAAATGGGCCTTGTGGGAGCGCTGTGACAGACAGAATTTGATTTACCCAAACACACCAAAGCTCGAAAAGTGCTCAATATTGATTGTTCGCAAGACCCCTCCATGAGAAATTTGGTAGGTTTATCCTTGATAATATTCTTCAACCATAGACTGAATTGAGATTGGCAGAGGTCGGACGACCGTGTTCAGGACCCGAAAGTGAACACATTAGGACATTATGCCACTTGACACCATTTGGGCCTACTCGTTCCACTCTTGAGCTCACCTCCAAATATTTTCAGTCATTTCACGACTGGAAGCTCCGGCAGCCAGGTGCCAACATGTGGACCTAAACTGTACTCCTCAAAAATTAAGGCGCTTAGGACGATATGTCTCGGTTCTGCGATTCAGTCCTGTTCAGTGCAAGCTTTATTTCGTTTTGATTGGCTCATAACTATTCGTCAAAAACGTTCACTCTCCAATATCCCGAATGCTTTCCTAATTTTGTTGACTCGTTGGCGCAGTTTTGTTCTTGACTTGATCCCAAGAAAGGAGGAACCACTAAGGATCAAATAGAGTAATTGGCGCCGCAGCGGCCCGGTGCCTCTCGCAAGATGAGGCATAACTTTGGGCAATCTCTTGGCCCAAGTCATCTGAGACGAACTCGGCGTCTGCCAAAGGCCATAGCCTGAAGATAGCGGCTGAATAATAGCACCTTTGCCAAGCTCTCTAGCGGATGCGCTTCTGATGGTGTATCAAAGGTAATATCAGCATCTATGCAAACTCATTGTGAGCCTCGGCCTTTTTTGCCACCCATTTTCCTATTATTCTTTTTGGTGTATGGTGCAATGATGAATCCTGTCCATGGAAAAAACAACGGTCCGCCGATTATTGACATGTTTTTTTTTCTCTTTGACCCTTTACTATTTTTTGATCCTTATGCACTATTAGTTTCAGGAGAGTTCCTTCTATTCCAACACCATGCAACCGCAGCAACTGCCAGCCAAGGAAATACTGCACGTTGGCTATGCCGGTAGTTCCTTGGCAGTAGTACGCCACAATAAACCTTTGTTGGCTGTTACAACCCTTTGTTGTGTACGGGGGCGTATTCTGCACTAGCTCGCCTCATAAACACCCCTCATCACCGTCTCCTGTATGCGTCAAGTACCCACCTTAGGTGTCGCCGGAAACCGTGTCTTTTGTCCGGACCTGCACACACGTTGCTTCTGCGAAGTTCGCTCAAGTTCCGCTAAACTTTTGCGCAGCGCGACATACGTCCGGCGTGCATATCGTTATGAGCCCCAAGGGATGGGCACGCGCAGGGCTTGGACGTGAAGGTTCAGCGAAATAGCCAAAAGCAACCACGGAGTCAAGCTGATACGGGGGCTACTCTCATGATTTTTCAATATCCTTTCAGCTAGTGATAAAAATTCCCGAGCCGAGAGACAAGCGCCTCTGAGTCCTGCCCTCACTTTTGAAACAAAACACGTCGCCCCATGTACAGTCTTGAAACCGAAAAGCCAATGAGTTTTTTGTTTCGCGAATGCACCGCTAGCACCAGGAAACTTCGGGTTCTGATGCGGCAGCAGGTCACGCTGCAGCGGCATTTGTATACGTCTTTATTCTCACCTGCCCTGGCATGCTCTATTGCTGTAGCACTTCCCTCGTAAGGCTCATGCTCATAAACTGGTGTTTCGGCAAACATGGCCTCTCGCATGGCATGTGTAGGATGCCGGCATATAGTCGCGGATTATTCCTTGCGGCAGCAAAATTTTTATTGGTGCGGTACCTGTCCACCGCAGACACGGGACTTTTTTTGATCTGTATACTGCATGACTCTGCATATGTACGTAGTATGCCGGATCTTGGAACACTTCGACTTGAGTCACTGTTATATAAATCAATTTCCTTTCGCTCGCGAGCCGATCCTCCCTAGTTTCACCTGCAGCTCAGGAAGCCGAACCAGAATCGAGTTTACCGCTCGCTGTCCTCTCATCCTCAGTACATTTTAGGGTCGGCCGCCAAACTTGTCCATTGAACTCTCAAATTTGCATAATCGGTGTATAAACATCTCGGAAGCCAGCACGCACCACGTTGACAGTTATCCACAACCAAAAGAAGGTCGTCCGTCACCGAATACAATCTAGACAGACAGGTAACAGATATCCATACAAGTGTTGCTCACTTCCCAATTTTCACACGCCTTACGACTTTATTGAGCTTTTTCTCTGGCCGTCATTATGCATTTCTTCCATCTCTTCCTCATGCTCTGCGCCGCCTTGGTCGCAGCTGATGATTCCTCCGATGCCTCAAGCTCCTCCGACAGCAGCTCGGTGTCTCCTACATTGGTTTGGGTTACCGGAACGAACTCACTAGGTGTACTTCAAACATTCCAGTCTGCATACTCGCAGAAATTCACAACGTTCTACGACCAAGTTGCGTCGGTCCCTTCCGGAGGACTCGGCTTGGGAAGCATTTCGGGAACTGTGGGTCAAATTCGCGAGTACTCGCAGACTACTATCAACGGTGCCGAGGGAAGCCAAACCTCGAACCTCGTGGTAAAGGTATTCCCATTCATTTCTGCATTATTAGGATTACTCTGGTTGTGATTCCATTTCGGCCATGTTTGTTGTTCCATAAATGTCGAGGCCTGCACCTCTTCTCCTGGATAAATAAACATCAGTGGCGCTGCCTCGAAACTTGCGTGGTCTTGCCTTGACGGCTTTTTTTAGAAGCCTATGGCTGTCGCAACTGCGTGATTTTTTGGGGTCCTTGGGGCGCACCCAAGATGCGCCAATCGCGCTTGTGAGAAGCAAATTTGCTCCAAGGCCCTTCTCGCGGACGTTTGTTCAACAGTCTGTCGAGCAAATCATATATTGAGCTGGTTCCATCAAGTTCTGTATAGTCATTACACGTCATGTTCATTAGCAAGCCCTAGCGCCCCGCCGGCAATAGTATGAGAGACAACAGGTGTTGTTTAATCCGACGTTAAGCAACGGACGCGTAGCGAACCAATGCACAATTACGTAAGTGAAGATGACTTTCGTGAATGTCCACAGAGCTTGTTCCGCCTGCAGAGCTCCTATAATATCGTCCGCATGACCCCTTACGCGGATTCATGAGCATTTGGATCCGCCACGAAATTCCGTGTGCGCATCTACGAGCTTTTCGCTTATCAATCAACCACGCACACGCGAGCACGCTCGCGTTCATAACTATAAATAGCGCTTTCATGCTGGAAAAAAAAGCCTAAAGAAGCATTGCGTTAGAAGAAAGAACCTGGGGACGGGTATGCAAACGGGCTGCACTTAACGGAAAAGTATTATGTGGTAAAATGCGAATGAATGGCAAAATGAAGGTGGCATGATGCGCTGAGGCACACTCAATCGCAAGGACCTTTCGGTGGCTCTCTAGCAGTGAATGATTTAGCTGCTCCTCGGGCAAAGTTGACTTCGAAACCATCAAATTGTTACCGCAATATTTTCGTCCTCATTCGTGACGCACGTTACGTTAGGCTGAGAGCAACGTATGTGAAGTCTTGAGCTTGATTGTTGAACTGCAGAAACACGCCGCTATTATCCAAAATTGAACAAGGTTGCACACAAGAGTCGGATACGGGGTCGCATACAAGCATCATATACAGGATGCAACCATTGCAGATGTATGCACTGAACACAGGACATAGTAATTCCGGCTTCGTCTGATGATGTACATACCTGCGCTCATGGGATATTGGGTGTCGGGGTATTGGGTGCCGGGATCTTTTAGCAAACCTCTTCAAATTTCGTACCAGTGATGCGTGTAACCGTACAGTCGGTCCTAATTCAGCCCTCCTAGTTCGCCTCCGCTTGCCGGCACTGAAGCTGAACCAGCTTTACGCTTCCGCACTATGAAGTCCCGGCGGGTTCGTAGTATATTAAGGCTGAGCCATATTTTTTTGCACAAGCACGGCTGAAATTTTAACATGTCGTTCTGAGATTCACGACAATACCATCTTTGCCGCAAGCCAGGGGCAGGGAAATGGGGTGTACTGGCCAAGGATGAGCAGCAAAGAATGCAAAAGAACGCCAATCGGCCGATCCTCCTTGAATTAGTACCCCAGTCAAGTCTTGCTGTGGTCAAGTTAATCCACTGTTCGAATTGAAGACCTTGTGTCTTTCGGAAGACCTGGGGTCTATTACGATTAACTTGGGGTGAAATGCGGAACTGTAACGGCTTTTTCAGTACCGGAAAAAGCAAATCTTCAACAGTAATTTGAAACCTTGTTAAACTTTGCAACGGACCAAGAATTGATTTCAAACCCACGCGGTAGCCCGTTCCACTGAAGATACGATAAGTTGGAAGCTTGAAGTTTTAGGGAGCTTGATATTACGACCGGTCACATGATCGACCTCCATGCCCCAGAAAGTGACACTCCTGCTCTTTTTCGAGAATTTGTTTTGCCTTTTTCCAGCGACCAGATTTAAAATGGCATTGATGCTGGATGGCTCTAGCTCACTCCTATTGTGCGGTTAATGCGGGTCTTCTGGATACGCAAGGAACATTCGGAAGGTTGACCATTTATTCAATGAAAGACCTTGTTCCGCATGCCAAGGGGCCGCAGTCAAAGTAGACACACTGTTGGTATCAGGAAGTGCATATCTACGTAGTCGAACGGTTATAAGGTACGAGAAGACTAAGGAATGGTTGTAAAGTAGGAAAATGAAAAATTGTCAAATATCAACATGTGGATTGCACCTAAAAAGCTGAAATGGTGGATGAGATCTGACCGAAAAGTTTCAGACCTAGTATGGAAAAATCATGAAAAAGTTCACTTGAGTGCTTTCTTAAAATTTCGATTGGAGTGCCTGGGAGACCTGAGTTGGGGAACTGCCTATAATCCACTTTATTCCTTTGGTGGGCTTACACTAGGGATTGAAAGGTTGCAAAATATAGCCTAGTGCGTTTTGCGTCGCCCTTTATGGCCAAAGTCACTCCATATATTATTAGCCGCGATGTAGTCAATGGTAGAAGATTCACATCGCGTCCACTACGGATTTTCGGGTGGCACGGAATCAAAACCGGGAGCGTCACGTGCCCTGTTGCAGAGGAGATTCAGCGTCTTTTGGATTGCCGTGGGTCCTAGTTTCTGGGACAATCGTATTTTTTAGATACTGCGGAGTGCTGCAGATATTATGGGAGCACATACCTTAATTTTTATTTTCTTCATGTTACGGAAATACAGCTGAGACAGACAATTTTATTATAGCAAGCGTGCGCCCGATTCCCTTGGATTCATCACGATGTTTCTGATGCATTTGAGGCTCACATACTAAGCGCGGACAAAAGTCAAATAGAGTAAGTCCTTGTTTCTAGTCTGGGATTTTCAATACCCCCAG
This sequence comes from Metschnikowia dekortorum, assembly GCA_009756545.1. Taxonomy (NCBI): domain Eukaryota; kingdom Fungi; phylum Ascomycota; class Pichiomycetes; order Serinales; family Metschnikowiaceae; genus Metschnikowia; species Metschnikowia dekortorum. The sequence continues at coordinate 283,223 of WFIU01000007.1, forward strand.
TCGCCAAGACGGTAATCCAAGAGACTGGAAATAACAAGTGACGTGTTACAACCGAATAGTGGACTCGTGGTCAAAGCCGTGTTTGTTTGGGATGATAAACGTCAATTAATATTCTAAAGTTTGGAGCCCGGTCACCAATTGACTCAATACCGGTGTTCAAAGGCAGTGAACGGTGGATCGCGGCCACGCGGTCATGTACGAAATAGATGTACTTTCAGTCCCGTTTCCATGTCCCAAAAATGACACACTTGAATCTACTTTAATGCTTTCCTATTCCATTCAGTATCATTACTTTCTTCAATTAGTCTAGAATAGGTAATTGGAGGAGCTGCCATTTTTAGCGATGAAAAGTTTCTTGGACCCACGGAGTTGGTAAACGGCCCAAGACAGAAGGTAGCAGCTGAATTCAGGCCCCAAAACCTTTCGGACCGTATGCCCACCGTCTCGCAAAACCAACCCACACTAGAATCCTTATCCTTGGATTTCGCCGCAAGATGCGCTTTTCAAAAGAGTTCTGGGACCCGTCTCTACGTATTCTGCTGATGCTGTCCTTCGCCATTAGTCTTGATATCACTGTGTTCGTTTAGACCATTCTCTCCTAGAGAAGAACATTCAAAGCCCAATGCGGCCACATCGACTTCAGCGTGCATCACAAACTGCTCATCCGGAAGCATAATGTGTGCATCAGGTAGATGCAGTCAGCTTCTTGATTAAAATGTACCGCATGAGCCACACTTTCCGCGCGAACTCCCATCCCCCTCATGGTAGAGACCCGAAATGCTGACTTGTGTCTGGCCTCGGTGGAACAAATCTGAATAAGCCAACAGCCTGGTTGGGAACAAGACAGCCGCTTGAATCTTCTACTAAGGCCTCGATACTGGGACCTCTACCCGTGAAAATCGTCCAATGTCCGATTCCGCCCACGCAGAATCCCGTCCAATGCCCGTATACACTGACGAAGAATCCACGGCGTTATTGCCGGCAAGTGATTCCACCACGAACAGAAATCTAAAGCTATCGTCACTTATTTTGGAAAACACTGGCTCTGTTGCTAGAGATCACGTATGTATAAGTGTCAGAGGGGCCATCGTTCAAGAGCGAGGCCCACGCTCCACTAATGTTTATGCCACTCGCAGTTAAGGGCCATTCGTGTGCGTGATCTTGCTGAGGTGCACACTTCAGGAACTCCCCAATGGTTACGCTGCTTAGAAATTGAAGCGACTTTGTCTGAGTACATAGATTGCGGGAATATCAAAACTTTGGTGATTTCCCTCAAGGTTGCAGGCACGAAAGCGTCGCCTCTCTCATTCTGCTTAAATATTTGTGGTCCTGATACTAACTGCAGATGGCCAACGAAAGAACATTCCTTGCGTGGCTACGAACATCGCTCTCGCTAGTTACAATAGGCATCGGAATCGTGCAATTGCTCAAGATGAAAAAGGAAGACGAGAGCATCCGACAATACGCTAAGCCTGTAGGTGCATCTTTTGTGATGATAGGCATAGCGACATTGGTGATGGGCTTTTTGCGCTATTTTCGAGTCCAGTCAATGTTGGTCACGTCGTTCTACCCTGCATCCCAGTACTCGGTTTCATTGGTGGTGGCGCTAGTTTTGACATTGATTCTGGTGACATTATTTTTGGTGCTAAAGGCCAAGTGAATCTCCTTCCTGGCATTAACCCCAGTCGCAAAACTGGCAATAAATGATTTCCTAGTAAAATAACTCAAATTTCATCCTACCACTTTTTACTAGCTTTAATGTCTTTAGGAACCGATGATGATCTTCTGCGACCTACACCCAATACCTACTTATTTGGCTTCCTCTTGCGTACTTTTTCTTTGAAAATGTTTCACCACTTTGAAAATCTACATCGCAATCTTTTAGGTGAATCCCCGTGGAACGATTTCATTTTTTGGCCTGTCTTTGCAGCAAAGACTAGGTGTGTATTAGGGCTTGCGCCCTCTCACGTGTTTGGGTTAAAGGTGTTTGCCTTCGCACGACATCAAATTTTCTCTCCCTCGCGCAACTCATTAGTTCCCGCCACCCTCACAAGACCACTTTTATACATTTATATCAATACATAAAGATGGTATGTACAATCGCCCTTTCGCCATAGATGTTGGCCTGACGTTCCAAATAATCCTGCTGGATTTATCCTCAAGCTTCATTTATAATTTTCTCATCTCCAAGATCGGGTCAAAGTTGCTTCCAGGTTTACCTTGAGTCGTCGTACAATCCCTTCCAATATACATCAAAAGTTGGCAAATATCTTATCGACCGTGACCGTTACTGTTAGCAGCTTCTAGCTTGCCACTCACAAGACACTGTTCAAGCAAAACTAGATCAAGACGAGCCAAATTCGCAGGGCCCAAATCTTCGACTCAATACTAACTCATTTAGGGTAAGGTTCACGGTTCCCTCGCTCGTGCAGGTAAAGTTAAGTCTCAAACTCCAAAGGTCGAGAAGACCGAGAAGCCAAAGCAGCCAGTCGGTAGAGCTTACAAGAGATTGTTGTACACCAAGAGATTTATCAACGTCACCTTAGTCAACGGTAAGAGAAAGGCCAACTCTAACGCTGCTTAAACTCAACAAATGTGGCTTTTTCTAATGAATTTACCCTAGTTAGGACAGTGATGTATTTTTAATCGAATATCATTGTAACGCAACGGCTATGTAATCTCGTAAGATGTTGAACATTGTTAGCAATTTGATTCAACTTCAGGCCCCCTGCCACATTTTGTAGTGCGTCTCTTCCTCCACGGCTGTCTACTCCCACTGTGGATGCAACTTATAGCAGTAGACCCGAGAACGGATCTCGACAGTCTCTTCGTCCTCGTCGAACATGGGCTTCCAGTTTACCATCTCCACTAACTCCGCCTTGAACCCAAACTCCTCACAAACGGTGAAGAATTTCAAATCCTCCTCCAAGAGCTTGGGCCTGTGCGGGCTAAACACCACCAAACACGTGCCGGTCTTTTTGACACAGTTTCTGCAATTACGCAAAAGTTTTCTATGCTCTGTGTGATTGAATACCAAATCAGACAAGATCACCAAGTCAAACTTGTCGTTTTCGGCCACCTCTCCAGGCAAGTCATCCTCACTCAACTCATCATAGCATAAGGCGGTCTCGTCTTGACCCCAGATAAACCCGCGTACCTTAACATTAGGTGGGTTAGTCATGCCACTGCAATGGTCCACATTATATTGAATGTGGGACAATAAATCGGGGTCAGGATAATCTGTGCAGATGACTCGGGATGCGCCATTTATGCCACACACCAATGATGGCAATCCTGCAGCAGCACCCAACTCCAAGACCTTTTTATTGAGCACCAATTCAGTGGCGTGAGCGTCCAAGTAGTCAGCGGTGTACTTGCCTGCGTTCCATAGTAAATGACCCCAAAGCGGCGATTTCCCCACGAGTTTGAGCTGGATTGATGATGGCTCACTTTTGTTGACTCTGGTGTACTCTACAAAATGTGATTCATGAGGAGGCTGGAAGAAGCCTTCGGGCTCTTGGAAGATATCAAGGTCATACTCGTTGTCTGACATATTGCACGGACGCTGGTATTGATGCGGAGAGGTATCTTGGGGTCAGGTAACTACGCGCGATGAGCCACCACCTGGTGCACGTCGCTCCACTAAGTTAGGCGCCTCAACTCCAAAATGCCCTCAAATATCTGTCTGTTGCAGTGAATTTTGAGTATGGGCATTTAACAAGTTAGCCTCGCAGGACAATGTAAACTTGCTCATACCATCTTGAAATTTAGCATATTTTTGCTCACACGGACCCGAATTCCGGCGAAATTCTGAGGTTAAGTATGCATTTGATTGCACCTGCCAGATTTGTGCTTCTGGTACCTTGAAGTTTATTCCCGCCGGACTAGGCCGACCAATATTGAAAGAAAATAGCAATGGTGAAGCATTAAGTCACAGCTGACACTTTCGTTTAATCGCACTCACGTGTCTCTTTTCGCAGAGAAATGGCTGCTTATGTGTGAGGGGCACCGAATATGGAAGAGTCTGTCAGCTGTACCTTAACTAATCTGCTAAATATGTTCGACCACTTTCGGTGCAAATTGATCGAACAATCCGAAAAAAGACCTCTCACGCGACACGGCTAGTAGAAGCTTACATGAAATTTATAATACTACATTTATCGAGCTCTAAAATCAATTAGAACCGTTTAGAGCAAAGTTAGTACGCCGCGAGGAAAAAAGAAGTTTCGACAACTGCAGGACTCGAACCTGCGCGGGCAGAGCCCAAAAGATTTCTAATCTTTCTCCTTAGACCACTCGGACAAGTTGCCACTTATTAGAATTTAAGGGCACTAGAACTTTTATCAGCGTATACTAAACTATATCAATTTCCCTCACATAACAAATTAGAACGTGAAAGTTCAAGTACAAGAGTCTACTATATCATCGTCTTAATCACTGCAAGTATCCACAGCCATCAGCCACAGAGCAGTAGCAACCTGAGCGAACCGTATATCTAACGATGCCCAGGGAAGCACCGCTATTAGAGGAGCAAGAACTCCACAATTTAGGAAGAGCTCCAATGCTAAAGACATTTATGAGATTGTAATATGAGAATCTTTATGTATAATATCTGAACGTGCGAGTCCCTACATGAAGTAGCCGTCAGCACAATACCCTTCCGTTGGTCATCATTAAAGGTAACGTTCCTGAAACAATCTATAAGCATCGACAAGAAGTTAGAGCCTTAGACCCTACTGCGAATACAGGCTCAACGTCCCAGGTCGCATATTGATTCAGGCATATTCGTGCATTGTTAGAAACAGACAGCACTGGATCTGGCTCTCGAATGTGAACGTATGCCTGAACTCCACAAGTTTATCATGAATATTTTGACCTAGAATAGACTAGAAACTCCGTGGGCACGTAGTCGCAAAGGGAAACCCTCTCTTAATCACACATTTACTATGTATGATCCTATTGATATACTATGCAAGGTATTGTTCACCAGAGATACCTTTTATCTCGGTACCCTAATCAGAATTCGTTTCCTAACATACTGTAAGACATGAGAATAACTTACCTTGATGCAGGTCACAAATATGTTGAAGGTGTAAGTCTGCGCTTAGTGAGTGTGTGCTAAATAATGCTTCTCATTGTACCTCCCGATTGAGCTAATGAAACGACGACGGTGCAATTACACAACGAGCGGTGGTTGAATTTAGTATGTGTATGTCAGGCAAAGCAGATAGATAATGTCCGCAATTTGCTTCTCAAGAAAGTTACTGTCTGCTTTCGTGGAGCTCACATGGTTGACCACTCGCAAAAAATTCCAGACCGCCCCCAGGCTGGAGAATACGACCACCGTCGTCAAGGAAATGCTCACGTTTAACCTTACCCCACAAAGACTTTGCACGAGAAGCGGGCCATGGAAGAACCCCGCCAAAAAATGGATTCGGAGGAACCTGCCAGCGATTGACGCCTGCAATTTGACACTCTACAGAATATGAATCCTCAAAGCTACAAGAGTTGTTCAGGACCGATGAAGGTTTTGTTAAAAGAAAAAGGACAAGGAAGTGGCGGTTGTTGGATGATTTTGATTTTCGGTATGAATTCACGGAAAATAGTTTGAAGAATTTCAACATGTCCATTTGGTTTGTATGATTAAGCTAGTGTGGTATGGTTATTTTTGCCACCTTAGTATGAACAACTTTGCTATCCTGAATTTTGTTTTCCTGTCTTGAATCATTGTGCCTTCTTGGATTAAATCGTTATGACGCGCTGGTTTGTATAGTTTTGAAAATCACTATAATGTTTCGTGCTAGCTTTTCACAGATTCACTATGTTTTTGTGTAACACAGTACCAGACCCACCGAAGCCCCTACAAATATATCTAGTTCTACTTTTGACGCCGATTCGGAATTATCCTCTTTACATATTGATTATCTGCATACAACACATCTGCATACAACACATCTGCAAAGCACATTTATTGGACAAGCCATGAATTTTCAGCCAGTTTTTGGTTTACGTTTTCAGAGCTAACGTAGTATATTATTCATAGCGCAATATGGAAGTACCCTCAACCTCACATTATGCCTCTACCATTCAGCTATAGCAGTGACGTTCAGTGTGAAAAAGGAAAGAAAAGAGTCAAGAAAAAAATGATTGTCGCTCGCTAGTATTCCCTGTTTAATATCCTTAGAATGATTCATTCCCGTAACGGCGTAGTTGACAGATTTTCCAAATTTTTTTATAGGCAAAACCGCTGCATCAGCCAGTGGCATGTACATACCAGAAAGCATAAGAAACATGCTATTGCCTCGAACTTGAATTTGATTAAACCGATAGGCCTTTGACAATGTTTTTTAAAGAATTTTTAAGATTGAATTTGAAGGAAGTGTTCTTAATCGATGTGTTTAGAAATATACTTGGGTTCGGTAAAGTAGGCTTCGCTGCTTGTCTATTGTAATCACGAGGCGTGCCAAGATGCGGGAAGTATCCTCTGGAGGGATGAAATAAGACTCATTCCGTATTAATTTTGAGATTTTTCTTACTTTCTATAGTCGAGTAAAGGACACATCTTCAATGTTGAACTTATCGGTCTATAGTAATTGGATTTTGGGGATGACTTAATGCGCGCTCACGAACGTAGGGACATACTCAATAAAACTGACTCGATAAAGCGTCATATTTGCTTCCAGGAAAGCCCGCCGGCATGTCTAGACATACTCTTAAAAGAATACCTAAGGAAGTTGAGCACATTTTTCGGGTTTACGAGAATACTTCACAACTTATCAAGCCTTCCTTAGACCCGACCATAAGAAATTTCTTGAGCAAAAGCAACTCTTTCTACGAGAATTTCAACCAACTGAAACTTCGCCGACGTAGCAATTTCTCTGCTACATCATATAACCCAAACGATTTTCCGCCTGTCTTGAATGAGGTCTTATCAAGCATTTTCAACGAACCATTAAATCTAGAACACGAACTACCGGTCACTTCCAGACACATACCTATAGAGTATTTGATGTTACCAGAATCCACAGAACCTCTAGTGAGTCAGAAAAACAAGCGAACAAAGCACTTCACTGACTACCAAGCACGCATCTTGTCCATATTTGCTTCGTATTTCACTCCGCATGATCATGTCCCAAAGCCATCTCGGTTGTCATTTGCATGGTACAGACGACTTCTCCGAAACACACCAATTATTTTTTTCCTTCGACAAAAGCATTTACTTTTGGGTCCTGCAAGCATTGGGGAGCAAAATCTACCACTAACGACGTTACAGGCGAGCATAAATGAGCTTCGAAGAGAAAAATACTCCGCAGATCGAGATATGAATAAGACAACGCGGAATTACCATTTGACTGAGCTTAGCACCCCGGACTTGCTTGGACTTGCTATTCGAGCTGAGCTGGCTACTGTTGCAGAAGCAGAACTCTCTTCTCGGGAGTTTTGGCGGAGTTTAAAGCCCCAGAGAGATAAATTACTCCAGCGAGTGAGAACCTTACAAGAACCCACCGTTCTCTTTAAGAATCGGCCCCTGAAGGCGTCGCCCTCAGAACTCTCTCAGAGATATCCAATCTTCGAAACGATGAATAAAATACGAGAATTGGACGATGTTAACGATGTCGCAAGTGTGTTTCCATTCGATATCGCATATAATAGCTTGCATATGCTAACTATTGAAGCCAGCATTCTTCGAGATAATCATACAGATCTTCTTAATATACTTGAGGCATCACTGGAATTCGAGGTGTATGCTATACGGATTGACAAGTCTGCAGTCTCTGAAACAGACTTTGAAAGCTCGCTTAATGAAAGTTCCAGCGCCACCTATGATCAGCTCATAAATCAGGCTAAAAATTCAGGAAAAAAGACTCATGGCTCCTTACTCCGGAGATTGGGAGAGTGGGGCTTGGTCTCCGTCGAGGAAAATAGCCCTGCAACTGCATTTTATCTATTCAAATAGAAGAGATACAATTTGAACGTAATTCGCCGACCCTCTCAGGGTCTTGAAATTCTTCGCCTCAACTTGGACATTTCTGCAGCACCTGCTTCGCCAAACCCTTTTTTTTTTGAAGAATCTTCTGAAATATTTTCTCTATTGACCTAGTGCCTAGTTATTCTAGTGACTACTGCTTCACAGGTAGTGTCCCTCTCTGAAAAGCAACCTGAAAAGATGCTAGGTGCCTCTATATCCTCTATATTCTTAGTTACAAGGTAGCAATTTACATGAATAGAGGAACAGACTTGCGCACATCGAAAGTAATGTCGAATATTTGTTATATCCTCGTGCACGCAACAAGAGGTACTCTTACCCAGAGAATTGGGAAATTGACCTTTGACAATACTTACACCAACACTTTGTACGATCAGAAATTTATAAATCGAAATCCAGGAAGTTTCATTGAGTTCGTTGTTTTCCATTCAGATTAGCATGAAATTGATTAAAAACTTGTTCGTGACAATTGACGTCACGTGCATCCCATACAATGTACAGGTACATTGTATGAAAGCTACACGTACATGCAAGTCATTCGAATCGCTACACTGATCCTCCGCAACAACTTAAATGTTTCCCTACAGATTTCGGGTAGAGTACAAGCTAATCCTTCTCACGTCTGTGTTTTTGGGGGCTTTGATGTTCCGGAATTACAAATCTAGCCCCCCAACTACCTCCAAAATAGCGTTCAAACGTACCGTTAAGAACCTGTTTCTCGCAAACGAAGACCATTATTCGGACCCGATTTCACTGGATTTCTTAAGTGATCTTGATCTGAAAACAGAATATTGTCAAGACTACTCAGAATATTCCAAGGTACCCCACCCCCCATACAGTGAAGGCATTTTTGGCTATCCTTATATGAGGCCGCCGCCTAAATGCCGAACCTTCAAGTCATCAGCATTGGAGACGCTTATTTCGGACTTGAAAATCAAAATCAAAGATCAGGATCTTGCACGCTTAGTGGAAAATACTTTGCCTAATACTCTTGATACCACCATTTTATGGCATACAGAAATGGGCGAAGCCGAGACATTTGTCGTCACAGGCGATATTCATGCAGAGTGGCTTCGAGACTCGGCTCGTCAGCTTTCTGTATATATGCCATTGGTTAAACACGACTCACTGTTAAAGCAGCTCATGAGGGGTGCTATCAATACACAGGCAAGATTCATTAACATTGCGCCTTACTGTAATGCCTTTCATCCTCCTCCAGAGTCTCACGTCAAGAAGGGAAACTCTGCTAAGGATTCAGTGTTTCCAGTTCCAGACTGGACCAAAGTATTCGAGTGCAAATACGAGATTGACTCTTTGGCGTCATTTTTGACTTTAACCAATGATTACTTAGAGCATTCTGACTATGATATAACAGTTATTAATCTGAGATGGATAGCTGCGTTTGAGAATATTCTTATAGTATTGCGTCGCGAATCAGTACCACTGTTTAATGCTCAAACCGGCTATGCCAATTCGGCATTTTACACATTTCAAAGATATACTAATATTGGCTCTGAGACTCTTCCTCTATCTGGAGAGGGTAATCCAGTTAACTACGGAACTGGTTTGATTCGATCTGCATTCAGACCTTCTGATGATGCAACTATCTTGCAATTTTTTGTGCCTGGAAATGCTCAAATGTTAGGTGAGTTGAGACGCTTGAAGAAGAATGTGTTCGAGAAAATCAATGTGAATTTGTATCATAACGAAATTCTCATGCAAAATCTAGAGCAAATTATTACTGCTATAGATTCAGGTTTGAAAAAGTTCGGTATTAATAATCATCCGCGTTGGGGCCGGGTTTTCGCGTACGAAGTGGATGGCTATGGTGGTGCAACTTTCATGGATGATGCTAATATTCCGTCGCTTTTATCCCTCCCTGAATTGGGTATCGTGGATGTTGGAGACGAGATATATCAAAACACAAGAAAAATGATATTGTCTAAAGATGGAAATCCCTACTATTTGAAGGGGCCCTACCTCGAAGGTATCGGTGGGCCCCACGTTGGTGTGCATCATGCATGGCCCATGTCTCTATGTGTGCGCATTAGAACGACGGACGATGAAACAGAGATTATGGAAAATCTCGAGCTTCTCATGAAGACCACAGCCGGGTTGGGACTTATGCACGAAGGCGTGAATGTGAGCCATTCTAAAGGAATGGACTACACACGGTCGTGGTTTTCGTGGTGCAACTCCGAGTTTGCGAAAACCATTCTTCACTTAGCAAAACATAAACCTCATTTGATTTTCAAAGAAGAACATGCAAACCAGCCTTATAATTTGGACACGCTATTCAATGAAGACGAAAAAATTGGGTGAACCTGTGGCTCTGTTCTGCTAGGTTTGTTTCAAAATAATGGCATGTACTGACACTGTCGAATTCCTCCAGTTTGTCACCTCCTTACGTACTCGGCAATGTTTTCTGTCGCCAGGGAAGATGCCATCTTAGCCGAGTTCTTCCCGAAAGCGGCCCGATACCGTGCTTGGGAATCAGCAGCGTCTCCCATTTCCGTGTTTGTATCTTCAGACAAAACGTAACGTCTCTCTGTACCATCCTCATCATCTCTTTCTACTTCTCCGTTAACATCATCTTCGTAATCCGAAAGGACCTGTGAGTCCTGGGGTTTCTCACGTTTTATATCCAAATCTTCCATCAATTTGTTCAAAGATGTGGCCTTATGTACCTTTTTTTCTTCCTCTTTTTGCTTTAAAATTCTTTCCCTTTCGGCCAAATAAAATTCATTGTACTCATCGACCTTATTGTCCACTGCCTCCAAAAAATCATCAAATCCTTCTCCCGTGTAAGCACTACAGCTGGCAACATCAAGTTGCGAGTAAAATTCCTCCAACATCAACGACATAGAATTTACCAAGCTACCCATGTAACCCGAGGTAAAGCCATCGTCACCATTCAATTCTTGATCCTTGGTCAAATCCATCTGAAACTTCTCAAAATCCTGCATCCACTCCTTTGCAAAATCAGCCTTTTTGACGTCCGTCTTGTTAAATACAATGATCATGGGGAGCTTGGTTTTGTATAATATCGAGCACGCATACAACATGTTGGAGATGAATGTCGTAGGAGATGCTGTCCTTGGTGTATCCACAATGTATGCGATAACTGTTGGAAAAGTGGAGGCAAAAGCCTCAGTTATGATTGCACCAGATGCAGACCACACAAAGCATTCGATCTGACCCGGAGTATCAATTATTATATGTTCCAATTTCTCTGATTTTTTCTCCACTAAATTAATCACTTGGTCTATTTTTGTAGAAAATAAGTTCAATGACGTCACAATTGCACCGTTAGGCCCAAGATTATACTTTTCCATAACTTTCTTGTAGTTTATAGAGTCCCTAATATCAATGTTAGCTCCGAAAGGGACCTTTAGTACTGCTGGATCGAGGTTGATCACATAGGGAACCTTTCTCTGTGTGTGGAGGTGAGAGTTTAGTCTTTGCATGAAGGTAGACTTGCCAGATCCAGCCATACCTATGCAAATTATGGTTGCGGGTGCCATCTTTCGAGAGTTCACGCAACTAAAAGGTGTTGATTGAAAATTCAGAGAAGCTCAACTATTGGTGCCTTGCACAATTTGATTTCTTGAGATGATCTTTGAGCTGCGCGTTATATGCAGGCTGTTACTATTATTACTAATTATTTCCAAAACTTAGTTTTCCAAATTTAGGATTGGTGGCTCTCATAAAGTTAACACTAGCGCTATATTTATTTAAGCAATTTGGAAATTTTAAATCTTTATCATCATCTGAAGATCCTATTTGAACCCATATTTGGCTATGACCCTCTCACTTATACCCGCATAGATAGACTCATGGTCCAATATTTGAAGACTTTCTGCCTCAGCATTGAAAACTGTTTCGGCTTTTGGAGCTCCGGGTCCACTCAAGTTGGGTATTTGCTGCTGTTGCTGCTCTTGTTGCTTCATTAGCTCCTGAACAGCCTCTTGATCATTCAATAAAAGAGAGTAAACTGGTCTGAGACCAAATAAATTCACAAAGTACCAGGAGATCGCGGAAACATAACGTGCGTTCAAGTTCGGAGTGTTGACACCATTTTGAAGCATACTCTTGAATCCATCAGTGAGAGGAAAAGGAATCTTCATTACAACAGATCCGGCGAAAAAAAAGTTCACCCATGCCATGATTAGCGTTTGAGGTACAAAATTCATTAAGTTACTTTTGGCCATATTCATGAGTGCATCATTTGAGCCCATCTGCGCTAGCGGATTTTCCGGCTTGTTTGGGCTTGCCACTTGAGCGCAAAATTCCTCAGACTGTAGAGTATTTACGAGGTACTTTTGTCTCGTTTCAAACTCTCTTTTACTCAAGACGTGAAAGTTTTCACGGAACGTTGTTGCTCGTTTGAGAAATTCACTATTTAGTTAGTAAAGATACCGCATAGCGTAAAACACACATACCTTTCTCTTGCAGTTCTGAATGGAACTATCTTTGGTTTCAGTGCCAATAAAAATGAAACCAGGGACCTTAAAACTCCAACAATTACCATTGCTACCGAAATAGGTACAATCATCCACCATTTTAACCTTGGATCTAATAGCACGTCTTCCATGTTGTCCTTTAGAATAACACAATTGCCCACTTTAGATTCAATTCGCAGTAAAGTGCAGGACCACAAAAAAATTCAAGTGATGAAAGCGCTAAAGTTGAACTGAAGACCTCTATAGCCATCCGAATCTCCGAGTGCTGGCCTATAACACACCGGATTAGACGAAAAGTTCGAAAAAGCGATTTTTTTTCGGCCATATGTGCTGCGGGTAGATAAAACGATATTCTCGGTGGTTATATGTGGACTTCCTGATTAGGAACAGATACATTTGTAATAGCATGAGCGGATCTGGTATGAGAAGAGGTCTTTGATCTCCTCCAACCTTGGGCTTGGTTGATCAAGTCAGCAGGCAGCTAGCCTTATATGTATTGGGAAGGGACATTCACCCATTGAACTCACGGATGTTCTCTGTAGCCCCATCGCCGTTTCAGAAAGCCAAAATTGACGTGTCATGCACGTTGGCTAAGCTTCTCGAGGTTTGTGCGTGTTCCCAATCTTGGACTTCAACAAGTTTCCAGAATGTATACAGCGTTTTTCAAAAGCATTGAGACCACTGCGACGAAGTGTTTCTTGCCACTCTATCAAAAAACGAACCAATGATTCAATATTTTTATATTTCTCTGTACACTCCTCAAACCAATAGACAAAGCGTTAAACACCACTTTCATCACCATTCAATTTTAATACTAACTCTGCAGTGTTGCCTCATATGCACTACTTTTGGGTTTCTTGCCGGTGATCCAATTGAGAGTCATATCGGTTGGAACAGAACGGATTTAGATTTTATCGTATGCTCAATAAATTTTAAGAGGGCATGTGTAGTGGTATATTTTTAATTTTGCTGGTGGAATTTGAATCGCATTGCCACATGGTTGAATAAGTTGAGAAACACCGTTTAATCACGCTAAATTGGAAATGCTTATGAAGGGGTGATTTCAAGTAGCTAAGTAGGGAATAACCCTATTTCTGGGTTTCAGCCTTAATAGATTATACATGTGTTTTGCTCGGAACGAGGTATGTTTTTTACCCTTCGTAAATTCCTTTGCCTTTGATCTGAGTGTAGCCCTTAAACCTTTGCGCCATGTGCGGTCACGTCCGTGTGGCTCACATGACTAGTGCTAACCGCTTTCTCGTAAGCATCATGAAATATTTTATATCAAACACTTTGTGTCAGTATCATTATGCCACACAAAGCTTTAGCCTATGTTCGCAAGAGTTAAGCCTCGAATGGGTTTCTCAGTTGCTTACATCTTCTCCGGGAACAATGAACTAATGATGATTGAATATTCTGAACGGTTACTGATAGCAAGAGCTCCATCGACCAGTATCACGAGTATTCTTAGTTACTTGATAATCAATCTTTGAACTCTGGCTAATCTAAGTCTAAGTAGTGGAGCTCTTCCTGTTCATAACAAGGCATACATCTCCCTTCCATATCTGGAGAGGTACTAGTTCGAGTTACTTTCCTTATGACTAAAGGTACTTTACTTCATCGGACAGACGTTCAACCTTTGGATATATTGAATAAAATTGCGAGACCCGCTTTATGTTGAACCACAGCTCTATGCACTTTCAATGACTCGGAGCACTGTCTAATTGCATATCTGTTCCTTCTATCTGCATAATTGCATAACCTTTATACATTTATCAGTTTAGGCGTTTAGGCAGATGGGTAGTCTCTAAAGTCACGTCGCTTAGCTAACGTGCCTTGTGGTGTTCTGGTGTACTCTTTTTACTTTATAAATTCTAGGTAATTCTCATTTCAATAAGCTTCTGTTAGAATTATTATGCGACCTGGGACGTTAAGCCTGTATTCGCAATAAGGTCTAAGCTTCTAACTGCTTGTCAATGGTTCTGGATCGTTCAGGAACGTTACCGTTAATGGTTATCGATGGATCCGGGATGTTCTGTTGGCTACTAAGGATAGTAGAACTCAGCCAATCAGATAATAGTGAGGGATAGACTTTAGAGGGGACTGTTTGTATCTGTATCGTATATTCTTTCTTGATCTTATAGAGGTGTCTATGCGATGGAGTTCTTGTCCTTTCAATCGGAGGATACGTTCTTGTCTTTATACTTTTCCGTTACTCCTCATTCCGGTGTTATCGGCGACTCATGACCATTCCGGGCTTTTCGCCAAGCCTTGTTAATTGCGGGGTTTTGCCAAGCTTTGCCAACTGTGGGGTTTTGCCAAGCATTGCCAATTGAGGGGTTGCGCCAAGCTTTGTCAACTGAGAGGTTCTGTTGACCCTATTTGCTCGCTAGAACCTTTACACCGGATCACGTTCGCACAGTTCACGTGGGTGCGGTAGTTTCATCCTGTATGTGGGAATAGGAATTCTCACGTCTAACAGCTTAATGTGCTAGCGCAGTGGCGCAGTGGAAGCGCGCAGGGCTCATAACCCTGATGCCCCCGGATCGAAACCGGGCTGCGCTATTTTTTCTTTTTGACGAAGTAAGGTCATGTGACCTTCTGAATTACCCGAACAACAATGAGGTTGTTGAGAACACATTTTAGGATATGGGCTGGTTTGGCGGGTCACCCTCTAAAACTTCATCTGTTACTGAACTTCGCAAAGAAGATGCTGATAATAACCAAGTACTTTTAGAGGATTTGGCACCCAAATTCGAAGACAAGGTTCCAACATACACGAAGCCACCCACTTACGCAGATGCGCTCAAAGAATTGAAGCTTTCTGATTTTACTTTCCAAAACTTTATTAGCATCCCCTGTTTTAGAGAAGCTATTTTAACCGGCTTTCAAGCAATGGGTGTTCTTGGTGTTGTTACATTTCTTATTCATAAAAACCCAAGCCGCTCGATGAATTGGGGCATGTCTGGTTTTTTCCTAGGAAACGTTGTTGGCTGGGAACAATGCAGATCCATACGAAGGAAATCGTTTCAAACAGTTGAAGCAGCAAGAGTTGCCAATCAAGAGAAAGTAAGAAAAAAACTCGAAGTTGGTTCAGCGAATGACGAGGTGATGGAGAAATTCAACAAATCCAACTCTGAAAGATAATCACAAAAAGGCCTTGGCTACTGAAATATCTTATCTATTCACCACACTTGTACATAAATTCCATTATGAATTAATATCTTACACATTCAAATTCGTATGTGATGAATCAAATGTACGAGCGTTTATATTCGGTCTCCTGAAGTAGCTTGGCCTAAGTTATGTCTTTTGAACGACTTTTTCACCAGTCTTCCTCAAACATGCAATAACTTTATCTACGAGGGTGTCCCTACGCCGCACGTATTCGATGGCCACCCCACATTTTCAAGGTTTTATTCAAAGCCGCGGCTCGCACCTTTCTTGCATGAACGACAAATCTGGCTCGTACTAATTTATAGTGGACGAAACTCCAGCACTTGAACAGGAAACCACATTTTTGTGCAATAATAATGGAGGGTTCCTCGTCGAGTATATTATACCGTCAATCTTGGAATAACTTGGTAGACTTGCCATCTAACCTTGCAAGTTTGTTATACAATGCCAATGTATCTCCCCAAGAAGTGATTATCGAGCTTGTACTGCGAGCCAATAATAAGCTTTATGCTGGGTGGTCTGGAATGATTTCTAGTGGTTCCAAGTCAGTTGGCATAGATCCAATTTTCGCCCAATCTTTATGCTTATCTGACAAGCAATTCGTGACAGTCAATGTTAAGATCAGGAACTTCAAGTCAAACAGAATTTTTTTGGAACCGGAACAATTTTCTGATTGGGAATTGGTTGAACTTCATGCCAACCACATTGAATCCAAATTAATCGAGCAGTCAAGGTGTGTGGCTTTGCACCAAGTTCTTGTTGTTTACCCTACAAAAACCTCTTCCATCAAACTACAGGTAAAGGATATTGGAACCAGTGCAGAAACATACGCATTGATCGATCCTTTTGCAGAGGTGAGTATTGCTCCAAAACTCCGAGAAAGAAAAAAAAAATCGCAATCTGTCAAGTCAAACAAGAGCTCGAAACTGGTACATGAAGATGTTTGTCAGGGCCCGACTTTGTTAAAAAGAGGTTTCTCTATTCCCTGTTTATCTACGAGCAATGACAATTTATCGTACGAGATCACTGTAAATACAGCAGAGTTCTCTCGCATGATTAACCGCTCAAATGTTGTATCTGTTTCAGTTATACCCGGGCCTAATTACAAGTATAACAGGGCACCCTCTGAGCAACCATCTGCAGATTCAGAAGTATCAGAGAATTCAAGTCTTCTGGCACTTGTCGAGACCAAAGCGGTATGTGCGAAATTGTCATGTTCAGACATCGCGCCACCCGATACAGTTGGCTTGAGCTTTGCCTTGGCTGTTGCATTAAATGTTGAAAATAAGGTCGGCTACAAAGTAATAATCAGGCAAGCGCACAACAGCATCATTAGGAAAGTGGGTACTTTGATCATACACCCATATGTCACACAAAGCAAGAAGGGCGAAGCTTTGAGTTTAAATTCTCTGGTCGCGAAAGAGCATAAGGCCGTTCTTTCGAGAGCCATTATGGAATATTTTTTCAAAAAGAATCTGCTTAATAAGTCACCAATAACGAATTTTTGCAAGATACCCATCATTCCGGGCATATTACCCAATGGAGCAATGATGACTATAAAAAGAAATGATGATCCGCGAGCTTGGATCAAAGCATTACCTGTCGAAGACGGGAAAATTAGTGTTAAAATAGAATTAGGTGAAAACCTTTTGCGATCAGCTTCATTTATTCAAGAGACTGCCTTCGTTAGCGAAGAAGAACCAATTTATGGTTTGCAAAGCAAGCTAGATGGGGTTTCAGATTTTATCTCCACGTCCAGAAATTCCGGTGTGATGGTCCATGGATCTTCGGGGAGTGGAAAAACCTTGTTTTTAAAACACGTTTCGAAGGCGATGCGTGAGCATGGTATTTTCACCAAGTATGTCCCATGTGAAACTAAGATGAATGAAAGTCTTGACCAATTGTGCTTAAATTTCAATCAATGGGTAAATGAAGCCCTTTGGCACGAACCGTCCCTTTTGATTCTCGATAATTTGGACAAAATTTTACCAGCAGAAACTGAAAATACTGATTCGACCATATCTAATCAATTGACAGAGTGTTTAATGTCCCTCTTTGAAAAAATTGGGTCACAAAAAAATACTAACGTCTGTTTGATGGTGTCCGGTTTGTCAAAAGACAGCTTTAATAAGCAACTTTCTATGAGTCATGTGATAGAAAATTACCTACACCTCACTGCGCCAGATAAGGCTACCAGGGCCATAATTCTTGATGAATATTTATTGAAGTTTCTTGGGTGTGATCTAAAGTTTGATATCATGGATATTGTTCTGGAAACCGAAGGTTTTCTTCCCAAAGACTTGAAGGTTTTAAGTGACCGAATCTTGTATGAATCTTTGCATTCACAAGATTCCATAAATCGCCTAAATCCCCAGGGTATTCGCTCAATTAAAAAATCTCTTTTCGAAAAGGCATTAGCAAACTATCAACCGACAAACCTAAGAGGAGTAAAGTTGGAGAAATCAGGAACTAGCTGGGCAGATATTGGCGGTTTGACTGAGGCCAAAAGAGTTTTATTGGAAACCTTGGAGTGGCCTACTAAATATGCGCCAATTTTCTCCAATTGTCCCTTGAGACTCCGATCGGGTATTCTTTTGTATGGGTATCCTGGATGCGGAAAGACTTTACTCGCAAATGCTATTGCTGGGCAATGCGGCTTGAATTTTATTTCTATAAAAGGTCCTGAGATTCTAAACAAGTACATCGGTGCTTCGGAGCAATCAGTTAGGGAGCTATTTGACAGAGCCCTGTCCGCAAAGCCCTGCATTCTATTTTTTGATGAATTCGATTCGATTGCCCCCAAAAGAGGGCATGACTCTACGGGTGTCACAGATAGAGTCGTCAATCAAATGTTAACTCAAATGGATGGTGCTGAAGGTTTAGACGGCGTTTATGTCTTAGCAGCAACTAGTAGACCCGATTTGATTGATTCGGCTTTATTGCGTCCGGGAAGACTTGATAAAAGCATTATTTGTGACATGCCTAACTCTGCTGACAGGTTAGCAATCTTGAAGTGTATTTTTGGGAAAATGGATCTTGCAAAAGACGTTGATCTCGAGAAAATTGCAACGAAGACAGAGGGCTTCAGCGGTGCAGACATGCAAGGTTTGGGCTACAATGCGTTTCTCAAGGCAGTACATGAAAGGTTAAATCAAGAACCAGAGAAAGTTTCTGTGGCTAAGGATTCGAACAATTCTCCAACGTATGATTTTTTCCAAATCAATGCTGCAGAGACTGTAAAGAATGATAGCAAGCTCAGGCCTGCAGAAAAACTTGCTTTACTACAAAAATTAGAGAAAGTCTTCGGAGATGAAGAGGGCACATCTAAGAGGAAACAAAATAGTTTCAGCGACAATCTGAAGGTTCTGATTCGTCAATGTCATATTGAAGAAAGTTTAGCTGATACTAAGCCATCGATATCAGCTACAGAGAAAAAAAAACTTGATGATGTATATGCTGAGTTTTCCACTGGTAGAGACGGAAATATGCCTGATGGAAGTGCCAGCAATAATGTGGGTGGGCGTATGACTCTCATGTAAATAAAATTTAGTAATGAAAACGCACCGAATCAAAATTCTACAGTGGTCTCACCAACTTTCATCGTTTAAAAATGTGAAATAAATTGAGTTAGTACGTACTTCATCACTCGATTTTTATGTTCTTAAATTGTATAAACTTATTAGGGAAGCAAGATGAAGAATTAAAAGGTGTGTTTGAAGTAATTATTGCATGCTGGTCTCGTTCCTTGAATTATGACTGACTGCACTGGGTACGCATTATTATTCATTACGCGCACCACCCCGACAAAAGTGATGCTTCACAGGTTTTACAGAGGCTTCAAAAGAGTAGAAATTTTCAGACACAATATTTGGGCCAGAATCGAAGATCCACACTACTAGAATGACGGTTTTGAAAGATGTGCTTAGGCGGAATCGAGCAGATGAAAGAGAATAAACTGAGCCAAAAGTAGTCTACTAAGGAAAGTATGTAAATATTATCTTAAAGCATCTCTTCAGCCAGAAAATCGAGGCAAATCCAGCTTGGCCAACATAATTCCTCGCGAATGATGTTGCGCAACTGTTCGATCAAAAACTTTTCAATTTTACCAACATTCCGTAAGATATTGTTTTCGACTTCTCCTATTTCTGTATCAATTTTTACACCACGTATAACATCGATTCTTTCTGCATTTCCGCTAGCCGCATAGTCAACAAGCGTTCCTCCTCCGAATGTACTTGGAGACCCACGACTTTTCATTTTCGAGGTTAAGTTTTCAAGATTGGATGAAGTAAAATAATCTGATGCAGAATCACTAAGATCACACAACAAAGAAATGAATACTCTGCCTTGGACATAAGCAATAACTGCCAAAGAATGAACCTCCAAATCTGTCACCTTGAGTTTAATTGGGAGTGATATGAATTTGGTGGAGGGGTAGTGAACAAGTAAATTTACGCTCAATTCGAGCATTATGTCTCCATGATAATCCACTTCAAGTACAAATTGTATGTCATTATCACTCTTTTTCTTCTCGTTTTTGTCTGAAGTGGATGCTGATCTTAGCCTATAAGCGTCTCGGGTGAAAAATGTAGTTGGTGTTTTGCGCTCACGAGGCCCTAGACCTAAGTTGTTCATGTTATAGTTATGAAATTGACTAACAATATCCAGAGCCATACCACCTGATTCTTCATCATTTTTACCTTCAGGACGTATTCTGTCATTGTGATTTACAATATCATTGATGGTGGTGTGCCCTCCTTCATCCTCTGAAAAGCTCGAATCGCTATCGCTTAACCGTGAATCCCGATAGTAAACTTCTCTTTTTTCCTCGAAATCATCACCGTTCTCCAGATAAAACTCTTCGAATGGATTACCAACAAATCTGATTGTGACCTCAGGAGGTATATTTCCCAATGAGAAGTCTGTGACCACGAGCTCATCAATGAATGATGGTAATTCAATTGAGCTGAACTGTTCGTTCAAAAACTCTTTTATGTTGGAGCTTATTTTTTCATCAGAAGTTATATTTTCCCAATTAAAGTCGAATGACATGCTGCGACTAGCTTAGATGAACATGAAATAGCGTGGTGCGTCGGTTGATGGCTAAATTCCTCCGATGCGAAAAGCTGATTATTTTCTTGTGTACATGTCACTCTTCGAAGTGATCAAGGGGAAAGGGCAACTTGAAAAACCTTAAGGATTATGGAAGGCAGTTAGTTGTTGCAAAAGTATCAAGAATTTGAATGAGATGCACTTCTCTCTAAGAATATATGCTCTGCTCTCCTGTTCTGCGTCTCATTAAGGAAGGTTGAAAAAGAAATTACACTTGGTACGCATCAAGTCGAGGCAAGCAAAAAATTAAAAGAGTAGTTTTTGCAAACCATAAGAAGTTTAAGTAGATGATTAGTACTGAATACCAGCATAACATTTGAGAGTTGCCATTTAAAGCCAGGATTCTTTCACGCATATCTCGTTTCTTTTAATCGACGTCTGAGAATCTGAAGATGACCGCATCGGAACCTTTGAAGTTAATCGTTGTCGGAGCAGGCTTAATAGGCCCTAGGCACGCTCAACATATCTGCGATAACAAAGAAACTGTCTTGGTTGCTATTATTGATCCGACCCCTAAAGCCAAGAGTCTTGCTGAAAGTTTATCTGCCCTCCACTTCGAGGATTTATCTCAATTCTTTGCCCACACAGCGGACAACGGCCTAACTTTACCAGATGGTGCACTTATTTGCACGCCGAACCATACACATGCGTCAATCGGCTTCGAGCTAGCTTCTCGAGGCATTCATTTATTGATCGAGAAACCAGTCAGCACTAAAATTGAGGACGCTAAAGCATTGCAAATTTTCGCATCTGAGAACGGGGTAGAGATTCTTGTTGGTCACCACAGGCGTTTCAATCCTTTCATAATTGCAGCTAGGAATATGCTCTACACTGTTGGAAACGTTGTTGCAGTACAAGGATCCTGGACACTTCGCAAACCTAATTCATACTTTGACGAGTCACCATGGAGAAAGAGCGCCAAAAATGGTGGTGGTGCCTTACTCATCAATCTCGTTCATGATATTGATATCCTTCAATATTTATTCGGGCCCATTGATAAGATCTATGCAGAATTAACCAAAAAGCAAAGATGCGAGGATCACGACGTGGATGAAGGCGCCTGTTTGACTCTTAAGTTCAAGAATGGTGTGACTGGTACTTTCATCTGTTCTGATAATGTCACATCACCTTTTAATTTTGAAGTTGGAACCGGAGAGAACCCACTCATACCAGTAGATGATAATTTGGAGGGTTTTTATAGGGTCTTTGGATCTCGAGGTACGCTTTCAATACCAGATATGACTTTATATCACCAAAATCATTCATGCCAGCGTGATGCGTCATGGACCGAAAAAATTTCACGGGCTAGACTTATAGGTGATAGGTCTAAATTGAGGGAGCTTGCTCCATTTAGTGCACAACTCAGTCATTTTGTGGATTTAATACGAAACAGAGTTCCTCCGGCTTGCAGCATGAATGATGCAATGTCTGCGCTTCTTTGCATTGATGCGGTTTCAAGATCACTCGAAACTGGCATGCCTGAGTACGTGCGCGAAGTAGAGCTGATCGAACCATCTCAAATGTTTCCATAGACGCTACTGAACAACATATTGCAACCAATTAGGTTGATATGAACACTAATGAATTTTTTGTCGTATTGCGAGTAGCCCGCTCGCGATTTATCCTGCACTGTCGGCACGCGTCTCAACAAGGAGTTGATCGCCGCTACTGGTCAGGTTATCAAATATGTACGGTGACTTGGCCAATAAACTAGCATTAGAGGCGAAAAGGACGACTCACTTAAAAGAAATCCCGTTGTACCAGCATGATCTTGTTAAGGACATTCTTCAAGAAATTACTGATTTGAACAAAGATGTCGAATACTTAAATGAACAGCAAGCGCTTCAAAACAATGAAGAGCAAGAGTCTTGGCGTGTGAACCAGTGCCAACTTTTTGTGACTCATCTTTGTCTCAGAAGAAACAAGCGATGCATGCTAGCATACGAGAGACTTCGAGCAAGTAAGATCGATGAATTTTTATGGCTAAATATAGATCCTATCGTAAATTCTGATACCGAAAAGAATGACTCAAAAAAACTAGGTTTCGGGGTTACAACGGATTATAATTTGACATCCAAGCTAGCGGTCGAGAATTTGAGTCACGCTGAACAAGATTATTTGAAACAATATCAAGATCTAATACTCGACTTCAAATCAGGATTTACAGACATAGATTTGTCAGGGAATTTAGAGCCTCCATCAAACATATTTATTGACGTTCGTGTACTTAGAGACGGTGGTGAAATACAGACCGAATACGGCGTCTTCAACCTCATAAAGGATTCTCAGTTTTATGTTAGGAAATCTGATGTGGATAGACTTATACAACAAGGATTTTTGGAGGAAATCTAACAACCAGTCGCAATTGGTGTTGTTTTGCTCGAGGTGCTTTTATGCGTTTATTTTTTTCAACTCACCCTCGAGTTTTCTCGAACCAAGAGAAGTGTTCTTTTTGTCGACATTGATTGGTAGTATCATGACCAGGTCCTCGTTTTTATTATGAACTCCTATGTTATCGTCCATTATTTTCACCTCTTTTCTCAAAGATATCGCTATAGAACTAAGACATGAATACACTTTGCTCACTTCGTCCTGGAATTGTTCTTTAGTCGATCCAACATCGGGCTTCTGTTGTCGACTTGGCTCAATGTATATATTAAAAAGCTCTTTAATATTATCTAGAAGATAAACTATTTCCACATCGATGTCGTTCAAAGATTCTAGGCGCTCTTGAATAAAACCCAGAGTGTTCATCTTGTAGTCGGAAAACACATGAATTCGCGTGTTAAAGATAATGTTATTCCACGCACTCTTTTTTTTTTTTCAATGCCAATTGATTTAAGCCTAACGAGAATTATCAGTCTTCTTAAACACTTAGGAAATCCTCATATCACGTCATTTAAATCCGTTCATGTTGCGGGAACTAATGGTAAAGGATCTACTCTAGCTTATTTATCTTCGATCCTTACGCAAGCGAAAATCGCAAATGGTAAGTTCACTTCGCCTCACTTGATAACATACAACGACTGTATAAGTATCAACAACCAAACATACCCCTTTAATAAGTTTCAGAAGGTCTTTGAAAAAGTTAGAACAGTTGATACAAATCTCAAATTAGGTTGCACCGAGTTTGAGATTTTAACTGCAACTGCTTTCAAAATATTTGAAATTGAGAAGGTAGAACTAGCGTTAATTGAAGTAGGTGTTGGAGGACGCCTTGATGCTACAAATGTTTTACAGCCCTACATATCTTCTACTGAGGAGAAGCAGGGGGGGCTAATTGTATCAGGTATAACTAAGATCGCCATGGATCACGAGGGTTTGTTAGGAAATAGCTTGAAGGCTATAGCCGAAGAAAAAGCTGGAATTATTAAAGAAGGCATTCCGGTGGTTATTGATGGTACTCAGGTAACTGAAGTTTTTGAAGTTTTACAACACAAGGCTAAGCTCAAAGGCTCTCATCTTCAAGTAAGCGACCTTCATGCAGGTCGGGAGTTGTTTAAATACTCCCCCTTGCTCGGTAGTTATCAATTGCAGAACTTATCTTTAGCAATCGGTATTTTGGATGTCTTGAAGAAGCGGTGGTGGAATGCAAGAATCACAGAAGAGGTCATTATTACTGGGATCAAGAAAACGTTTTGGCCCGGTAGACTTCAAAAACTAACTGATAGCTCTACAGGAATTAAATTCATATTGGATGGAGCGCACAACGAGTCTGCAGCCTCGGAACTAAATTCCTTCTTAGAGATAATCAGGAAGAACGGGATAATATTTGTGGTAGCTTTAACGAGAGGCAAATCATTCGAGAATTTCTTTTCCAGACTTTTTAGAAAAGACTCTGATACGCTTGTACCATTCACGTTTACGCAACCTGAAAACATGCCATGGATCAAAAGCTACGAAGTTGAAGAAATTGTACAGGCAGCGAGACCATTTGTGGGCGACATAGTTGAAAAGAAAATGAACAGGCCGCACCAAATCTTTGAGAAGCTACTGAAGATGAGACGATCGGGCGACCTGAGACCGATAGTCATATGTGGCAGTCTTTACCTTTGCTCTGATATCTTGCGTCATCTTAGTAAGCAAAAGGAGTGCGAACGCGTCTGTGAAGAGTGATCAAGCAAATATCGAGTATGAAGGATATCGAGTCTATAAGAAATCAAAATATTCAGAGGAATAAAGATCTTCTCAAGAAACTTAATCTCCAAAATCTGAACATTCTTGAGAATATAGATTCGACATCAAAGACAAAAACTAAGACATCATCAAACAAGTCTCGAAAAGTTCAGAAAGACTCAACACCGTCCATTCCTACTAGACGTTCACGGAGATTGGCATATACAGAAGAGGATGAGGACGAAAAGAGACGGAGAGAGGAAGAAGAAAATAAGGAATCCGAAAGACAGCAAACTATTAGAGATGCGAGGCTTGCAAAATTAAGCGGAGATTTTGAATGGAATGTTTTGAGGGCTGATGCAAAACTGGGACTTTTGTTGAACGAAGATTTGATCTATGGCAGGCAAAAAAAGCCGATTATCAAGATTGACGGCATCCAATCCGAACCACCAAAATCTTTCCCACGATTCGATGGCAATAATTCAGAGGAATCCTCGCATAAACTAGTATCATCAGGTTTGAAGCAGGTATGTGACGAGTTCGACCGAAAAGCATTGTTTGCAGAAAAAGGCAAGGATTTCATTAAGTTGACGCCAAACAGGGTAACTTCCCTTAATTTTCATCCCAATGTCAATGACAGAATCATTTCGGCGGGAGATACGAGCGGTTGTCTTGGAATTTGGGCTGTTGATTCTGGACATGATGAAGCCCAAACGAATACCATAATATTGAAACCACACGGTCGGACAATCTCTAGAATTGCAGGTATTCCTAATTGTGTTACAAGGTTCGTCACCGCCTCATACGATGGGTCGTGCAGGAACTTTGACTTCAACAAGCAAATTGTTACTGAATGTATTTCCATTGAGGATTCAGAAGGATTTTCCTTAGGAGTTTCTGACATGTCTATGGTATCGGAAAATGTCCTTTATCTCACCACACTTGAGGGTCATTTTTTGCTGCATGATATAAGGCTACCTATCAAAAAACCCCGCTACAGAGACATGATGAGATTGCATGATAAAAAAGTCGGAGGATTTGCTGCAAATCCAAACGCAAGTCATGAAATCGCAACTGCCTCTCTCGACCGTACACTTAAAATATGGGATTTGAGAAAATCTAATCCAGCATCGATTTCAAGTATTGATGATGGCCTCTCATCACCCATTATTAAAAATAATTATACTTCAAGGTTATCCATTTCTAATGCCGACTGGAATGCAAACAATTTATTGATCTGCAATGGATACGATGACTCGATAAGAATTTTTGACATCAAGAGTTCTCAAAACACCTCTCGTGATCGCACCTCGCCTCCTGCAGAGCTTTGGCCCCACAAGGAGATTAGACACAACTGCCAGTCGGGGAGATGGGTGTCAATTCTCAAAGCCCGCTGGCAAGAAAATCCTAGGGATGGTTTTCAGAAATTTGCAATAGGAAACATGAGCAGAAGTATCGACATTTTCAGTGAGACTGGTCGTAAAATCTCAACATTGTCTGCTGAGACTATGTCAGGTGTTCCAGCTGTTCTTACATTTCACCCTTCAATGAACTGGATTGTTGGGGGGTCTTCTAGTGGAAAAATTTACTTATTTGTAT
This sequence comes from Metschnikowia dekortorum, assembly GCA_009756545.1. Taxonomy (NCBI): domain Eukaryota; kingdom Fungi; phylum Ascomycota; class Pichiomycetes; order Serinales; family Metschnikowiaceae; genus Metschnikowia; species Metschnikowia dekortorum. The sequence continues at coordinate 309,677 of WFIU01000007.1, forward strand.
AATAAAGTCTTACACACTCCAAGAGCTTTGCCTCGATTATTCAGCTTAAGCAGACGATGTCATGACTTGCCACACTCTGATAATGTTGTCAGTGTAACCAGCGAACAAATTTTGCCCATCAGCGGACCATGCCAAAGAGATAGCTTCAGGGTCCTTTGCCTTTGCGTTAACAGTGAACTCTGGCTTCAATTCGTCCAACAAGGTTCTCTCTTGCAAATTGAAAATCTTGATACCAGAAGAGGTGGCAGCTGCCAACCAATATCTGGTTGGAGAGAAAGCCAACCCATGAACTTCAGAGCCAGCGTTCAAGGTGTACAAAGTAGAATTGGTGTTCAAGTCCCACAAGATAATAACACCATCCTTGCCTGCAGAGGCATTCAAAGATCCATCTGGGGAGATGGTGATGCAAGAGATGTAGCCTGTGTGGCCGATGAAGTCAGCGTTGAGCTTGTAGTCGTTCAAGTCCCAAGACTAGAAAAGTTAGTATTCATTCATAATTTGATTTGATGCCAAGGTGAATCAGAGATCTTGGTGATAAAGAAATGTCTCATTCGGGCGTTTAAAGTCCGTCTGAAGTAGCAAATATAGGTGTGACATCATATTCACAGAAATTTTGGAAAAACATACTTTCACAGTCTTGTCCCAAGAAGCGGAGATAACGGTAGAGGTTTTCTCGGCTGGAGAAAATCTAACGGCGGACACCCAATCCTTGTGACCAACCAAGGTTTGCATACACTCACCGATAGTGTTCCAAACCTTGACAGTCTTGTCACGGGAGGCAGAAACAATTTGCCTTAAGTTGGAAGCAATGGAGACAGACAAGACATCTCCAGTGTGGCCAACAAATCTTTTGGTGGACTCACCGGTCTCCAAATCCCACAATCTCAAGGTTCTGTCCCAAGAGCCCGATAAGGCATAAGCACCATCAGCAGAGATGGTTACATCTTGGACAATATGAGAATGGCCGATAAAGGACTTCTTTGGAACACCATATTGATTGTTCTCGCCGCCAGTCAATTTCCAAGCAATTAAGGTCTTATCTCTGGAACCGGAAAGCAACAAGTCAGGCTTGGTTTGTGTGGTAGCCAACGATGTGACCCAACCATTGTGGCCTTCCAAAGTACCTCTCAAAACTAAAACTTCTTGATTAGACATTTTCGATAGTGTTGATGTTGCAAAAAAAAGTTTTTCTCAGCGAATGGTTTTTCAATCTATTTGCATATTTTTCACGCCACGTGATGTAAAAATATTTCTCGTCGTTCTCGAATATACGCCATAAATGTACTCGGAATTACGCACTTCATCAGTGACTGTTTTTGCCGATTGACTACACGCACCATAAGATGCGCGTCCATTGATAAAACCCGCACATCAAACGAACCGTCCACGCCCATGCCAATCTCTTAAACAGAGCACCGGGAACCAGCGGGATCCTGCCGATAGTCGTGCTAACGTTAAGTCCAACGGCAAAACGAATGCAAGGGTAGGAGAATTCGAAATTTAGCATGAAAAAAAAGTAGTGCAAAGGTCTCTTAACCCCATTCTCCTAATGTGTACATCCAATAGATCTCCATGTATCATTTAATCAATAAGAACTTTTAAAATGATGAGAATCTTGAACTGCGAACAATTGGAAGTACCCAAACCAATTCATGGTAGCCTTCTTGCATAAAACCTGTACACCATAAAAAGTGAGGTATGATTCCTCCTCATTCAAAATCCTTTACCATTGCCAATTCCCAATATGGAGAAAGCAGAATTCGACATTAAAGAAACATATCTTAAGTTTTTAGAAGATGACAAGGATATGACGATGCCCATTGCCGCTATTGAATCGCTTGTTACAATGTTGAGAGTTAAGCAACCATCTACATCAAGTGAGCTGATAAATCTAGTCAAGTCTAACATAATAACTCTCAAGCTGTCGATCTCGAATGCAATCTCTTTATCGGCTGGCTGTGATTTGTTTATGCGATTTGTTATGAGAAATACTACACTTTATTCTGATTGGGAGTCATGTAAGAAGAATTTAGTGGAAAATGGAGAGTTGTTTGTTCAAAGAGCCAAAGAATCGAGAGCCAAGTCAGCAGAATTTGGAGTACCTTTCATTAAGGATGATGATACAATTTTAGTGCATTCACACTCCAGAGTTGTTTTCCAGCTCCTTGAAAAAGCCAGGAAAGAAAACTTTCTCAGATTTAAAGTGTTGGTAACAGAGGCTAGACCCACGGGGAAGGGTTATCATATGGCCAAATTGCTCCGAGCTGCCGATATTCCGGTGGAAGTCATTGTAGACAATGCGGTTGGATATGTTCTACACAAAGTTGATAAAATTCTTGTTGGCGCAGAGGGAGTTGTGGAGAGCGGGGGCATCATTAATCACATCGGATCATATCAAATTGGCTGTTTGTCGAAAGCAAATAACAAGCCCTTTTACGTTGTGACTGAATCTCACAAATTTGTGAGACTGTTTCCTTTAACATCGAATGATTTACCACGCGAAATAAATTCCGTATTGGATGAAAGTGATGATACTCAGGATGACCTTCTCAAAACCCAGTTAATTGATTTCACTCCTCATGAATACATTACGGCTTTAATAACAGATTTGGGAGTTTTGACTCCGTCAGCTGTTTCTGAAGAATTAATCAAAATGTGGTATGATTAAAGAAGTTACATCATTTCTTCGAGCTTAGTCTGAACATCGCTTAAATCAAATTCATCCTTGTCACCCCACCTTTCCCTTTATTCTCAACACATTGAATGCCGCGCATTTCTAATGCTTCGACATTGACTGGATCTTAGGGTTTTGCATATTGAATAGCTGTGAACGTATCTATTCCAGGATTTCTCACATTGACCAGATTTAGATAATAAATATTGAGTCAGCTCTACAACAAAGCTAACGTAATCCAATGCTGTAAGCCCATATGTTTCTCTATCTTGACTGCCATACAAAATTAAGACAAGCTTTTTGAATTCCACAGATTGACTTCTGATTGCTTAGCCTATGTCTCTGAGTATGACGATTGGTATAATGCTCGTCAACAAAGACCCAATGGAACAAAGGGTCATTTTCGCATTGGTCACTACAGAAGTGAGCCCCGATTGAGACGTGGGGCAGAAATCCTTTCCATAGGGAGAAATGTAGAATACCCCTTTGATTGGAGACAAGAGTAGCTCCCTAATGTCAGATTTATTGAAGTGCAACTGTGATATCTTCAACTCCGACTGAGTGTATATCGGTATGCCTCCCATTTCCTCGTCAGATGGCCGTGAAGAATCCCAAGACTCTTCTGCTACTCATGAGATATTCTTTAATTATAATTTCTGAATCAAAACCTAAGGCACTGGATTAGTTTTACGCAACTCGGTACCTGACAAATAGATGTCATCGCCATAAAACTAATGGGAGACACTAAATCAACTCTACCGAGACAGTTTAAAATGTCTTGCTGAGTTCATTATTCCCAATATTACTATTTACTTGGTCATCACGGCCCGCTGTCTGGCACATATGCCCTACAGCGTGTATCGTGCGAACATACAATCGCTAGAAAAAAAAGAAACCAAACACAACTTACGCAATTCGAAATTCACGAAACCATCAATATCGATTTTCAATACCGAACGACAAATCGAGGACTTCTGAAAAAAAATCATTGCTCGTGTCAAAACAGTGTCAACACATAGAAGGTTTGAGGAGCTTACCTCAGCCATGCGATTACTCATACTACCCGAGACATTAGAGACTTGTACATAATTAGCAAAGATTGAATCAATCTTGCAATTGCGGCTAGTGTTGAAATTTTTCAGTGCTTATCGCATGGTGTAAAAACGATTTTTTATTAGCCCTATACAATGTTTTCCGAAAGCATTCAAACTAATGCTGTGAAATCATTCAAACCACCGCGACAAAAGGTTTCGTACCGCTTTGCGCATCTTTCAGACCAAATTTGCGTAGTGTTGTGGTTTGAAACATTTGTCGCAAAAATTTGAAGCAATTTGTCGCACTAGTTCGCTTAATTTTGACCCACTAGTTTCAATAGTTCTGAAAAACACTGTATACGTAGTTCAAAAAACCTTCGAGAAGCCCACAAGACATCAACAACCATGCTTAGACAGCGCCCACGGGTTTTACTAAAACAACCGATGCCAGAATAACAATAAAAGTATACTTTTGCCAGCGATTTGCTTGCTGTTTATTCTTCACGAATCGGGCTTGAGGATCTTTCCAACTTCAAACTAATGTGTAAATTTTCTCAACTTTCAAAATGATAAAGAATTTTTGTCTGTCCGGCTACGAATTGTGTTAATTTCAATAGTAGAAGCTATTCACTTGTTGCCAGTTCAGTACAACTTGTTGTCAGAAACATTCTTCATTGTAAAACAATAAATGCCAATATTTAATTCTTTCTTTTGCAAATGATCTTATTTGTAGCATCGAGCAGTATACAATTGAAATCTTAAATACCAAAATTCAAACTTCATTGCTCCCTCTCCTTCGTGTGAGCAGGACTACCCATAGCATGGAAATTTACTGGATATTTATCTTTTAGAACAGGTATCAAAGCCTACTTTTTGAAACCATCAAGATGAATTAGTCCTATTGCAACCCCTGCAAAGATATGGTAAAATGATTTAACGCTTCTTTGGATGATTTTGCAAGTAATTCGCGAGGTAAGCATATCACAGTTTTGAGGCCTAGGGAAAACTTCAACTCACCAAATACAAATATTGCACTTACAAGACCTTAACAGAAAATGAATACTTTTCATATTTTGAAAGCAATTGCCACTCTCTATCTTGTCAGATACAGCAACTATCGTACATAAATTCCAACTCCATCGGCAAGAAAGTTGGCCTAGTGATAAGAATTATTCAGTGAGTCAGCCAACCGTACCACTACAGTTTCGAATGTGCCAGCTGCTATTTTGTGCCCTCCAAACAAGCGCACTTGATATAATCACTTTACAGTGAAGTTGATTAAATAGAAGATGCAACACAAGTTGATGACCTGATCTACCTTAATTATCCACTGAAATGGTTAGTTATAACTGTGAGAAATCATACTCATGTCTTAAATATGGGGGTTCAAAGTCATTTGCCGCTCACGATAGGAAGTTTGTATAGTTCCGCATCTCGTTTCCAAACTTAAAGCCAAGTATTTCCTGCCAACTACAACAACAAGTCACATACTGGGGCCGAGTAATAAACTCATATTCTACGTTCTGAAGGCAGTTAGTGTGTTGTAACTTCTCTGAAGAAGATAGCCCGATTGTAAATCACATAGCTCAGAAAAATTAATAGATAATGTTTAATCCGCAGTGAGAATTGCTTTACAAGCAGAGTAGATAGGCAGCGCCCTTGTCTAAACCATTAATTCCTTTCAATATTTAAAAAACGATATCAAGTAGAAGTAAAAAAACATAAGGTGCCCTTTAGTATTGGTGAAATATAAAGGAAACGCAGTACGCAAACCGTGGAAAATAATAAATTTTAGAGGTAGAAGTCAATAGATATTAATTTTACTACAGTGTTTTTGAGGACTAAACCTCTCGATTCGCAAGTTGCGGACAATATTAGTAGAGGAAAATAAAATACGCGGGATAATTTTTCGCTGCGTCGTACCTAATTTCAAGTCAAATGCTTCCTATACCTTTAGAGTGTGAGGAATATTGGTGGTTTGGAAAGTGTGACCCTTTTATGCGAATGATTTGACGTGGTCTTCTGATTCGATACATACATATTGTTGACCATTTAGTTTCAGAACTGTGTTTCTGCACAGAATTGTGTTTCTGCGGTAGGTCCTTATGCTTATCAAAGTGAATTATTGCGGGAAATGTTTCAAGCCGATACTACGCAAATTTGGTGTGAAAAATTGCGCGGAAGGGGACGAAGCTTTTTGTCGCGGTTGTTCAAATCATTTTGCATCGTTAGTTTCAATACTTGGGGAAAACACTGTAACTGGAAAATGCACTACATTTTGGAGTCTAGGCCACCAATCTATGGTTTAAGCTAAAATGAATGGAGATTTCGTTATCAGCGATTGAGCAACTTTTTTTTGCGGGGTGTTTATAATTCTGTTTCGATAGCATTCAACCTTTGAATAGCCTCGATTTGTTATCTGTTCGTAATCGCGGAGATTAAATCCCTTTGCTCTCCGCAATTTGACGCTGTATCATGTACTCTTACAGGTGATAAGGCACTATACTTGTAACAGTTGCGCTTAGTTGCAGATCCGCAAAACTCGAAGTACTGCATGAGCAATATTGTATGTAGGAATTTGTAAACTCGCATCTGTTTTTGTCCCTGTTCGCGTATACGGGTCTGATTTCCGGGGATACAGTTGGCACCTTAGGTTTTCTAACCTTAAATCGACGCTAAAAGTCGGCGATGGACATAACAGACAAGAGATCAACAGATTTTTCGAGGAGATTATTGGAATCGAATCCGAAGAGCACAGTTGTTCTCGGCCATGTTCTCACTTTATTGGAGCATTTCAAGTTCCAAAGGGACAAGTTTAAGTTTCTCAACTATTGTGACTTCCAAACGGCATTTTTCTGCTTCAAGTCGAGCCGGTTAATTCTTAAATGCATGAAAGAAGCCGATGGAAAAAGTCTTGATGCGCTTTTCAAGAGTATGGAGAGCACTATTGAAGCTCTTAATCCAGATTTTCTTGAAATGGAAAGGTATCATGCTCGCGTTGTTGTTGCTCCCCAAAGCGATTTGCAAACCCGGTTGAAAAAATTGAAGTTTAATGAAGATACCATATCTCGCGATGAATTGAGTAACGAGTCATTAAAATTCAGAGACTTGATATCTGCTCAAGAGTTAAATTCGATATTGCGAATGTCGCCGGGACGTGTTTTGTTGATTGATTTCAGAAGCCGCAAAGAATTTCAATACAGCCACATAAATTACCTGGAAGTCGTAAACATTGAACCACAAATGTTAAGAAATCTCTTGTCAGAAAATTTCTCAGCGAGCGATCAAAGCTTGGAGAGTGCCTTAAGCGGCACGATTGATGCTTCTATGATGAGAAAGTTCAACAACCGACACAAATATGATTTGATTGTCTTCTATAATCTCAGGTATGGACTTTCGGAATGCAGTGGAATTAATGCCCTCGAACACTCTTTAAGCGTTGGTGACACTTCGTCATACCTCACATCTAATCCGTTTGTAACCGTGATCAAATTGATAACTTTCAAAACTAAGTACTTGAGCTCAAGAGTGAAACAGTATCCATTGATTTTGAATGGAGGATTGGAAAGCTGGTATCAAACTGTTGGTGAGGCGGGATTATCGCACATATCAAGAGAAGACACCAACGTAAACGAATCTAAGAGCGACGCTTTGAACAATGAGTTTGGAGAATTAAGATATCTCAAAAAATTCGGTGATTATTTCTCAAGTGGGTTAATTCTCAATCCTGTCGCCCAGCCGGACTCAAAATTTGAGGTTTCAGATCAGCCAGTGATGAAAAATAATTTCTCTGTTACTAGAAGCCATCTCCCTGAACAAATTGAAGGCGACAAAATTGTTTCAAATAGGAAAGGAGAAAAAACATGCCACCCAGTTCCCTCGAAGTTAGCTGTAATTAGCTTCACCACAGGGCTCACAAATCTTGGTAATTCGTGTTACATGAATTGTGTCTTGCAATGCTTAGCTGCTACTTCGCCCCTCATTGATTTTTTTATGAAAAACGTAAAGCAAGGCAGAAAAGACGATAAACAGCAATACAAACAACACATAAACTTCAGGAACGCCCTAGGGACGAAGGGAGTAGTGACTAGCGCCTTTGTTGGTTTGTTGACTGATATGAACGAGCGAAACGGCGCTGTACTTTCCCCGACGAATTTTAAAAGAGTGATTGGAGCAATTTCTCCTTGCAAACAGTTTGCCACTTCAGATCAGCAAGATTGTATTGAATTCTTGAATTATATTTTGGACTCTCTTCATGAGGACCTAAATCAGCGCCTGGTTGAAAATGAGAAGGAGCGAGCTATGATCATGGACCTTTCTAGCGAACAAGAAAGTGCAAGAGAAGTTCTTCCCGTTCGTTTAGCTTCCACTATCGAGTGGGAGCGATATTTGAAACTAAACTTCTCTATAGTCGTTGACTATTTTCAGGGCCAATACTTATCTCAACTCAAGTGTCTTGAATGCAGTTTGACGTCAACTACATTCAACGCCTTCTCAATTTTGTCCCTTCCAATCCCTGAAAAGCTTAATGGTGCAAAGACAGTTCTGCTTTCGGAATGTTTGCAGCTTTTTCTAGATACTGAGCTATTGGATGAGAACAATAAGTGGCATTGTCCGAGGTGCAAGATGTTCACCCAGCTGACAAAGAAGATAACGATAACACGCTTACCTCAAGTGCTCATCATTCATTTCAAAAGATTTAAGCTTCATGCAGGTTATTTTAAGAAGCTTGAAACTTTCGTGACATACCCCGTTGACAAGATTTTGGACATGACAAAGTATTGGCCACCAGTGGGCTCATACATGAATTCCCTGAACATTAATGTGATGGACAAGGCAACTGAGCAGAAATACCTTGCGTCATTTCCACCGAGAAACCAAGTGCCACCCTTCGAATACAAACTTTATGGTGTTGCGAACCATTTTGGAAACTTAACAACGGGGCACTATACATCCTTCGTCCAGAAGAATGATAGGAATAGCGATCCAGATTGGTGCTACTTCGACGATGCGAGAGTACAGCATGGTGTCTCACCAAAAGATGTTCTTAACTCAAACGCTTACTGCTTGTTTTATCGCCGTGTATAAACCCCCAACCACTAGGATTTATGTGACTTCAGTTGATTCAGTCACTTTTATTTTCGGGTGACTCCCCACAACACCTTTACTTATCCCCACCCAAAGCCAGTCGGCCTTTCCGCCAGGTTGTATTTGAATTTCTCCTTTAAAACCTTCGACAAAACTTCTGTCATTAACAGTGATGTTGGTGGTGAAATTTATGAATTCATTAAATATCGCAATTGAAGACCAAAACTGAATCTTTCGAAGGCATGCAACGATGAGACTTGTAACTTGGCCCCCATTAAAACAGTGAATGTAGACGGGGGCATATTCGGCATGGATAACATATTTCAACGCCTCCAAGACAGTTGAATATCCCATAGGTACACCTCTTTTCTTTCCTTTTCCTGATTGAGCGCATTCTATGTGTATCAAGCGTATGTTCCTAATACGGGCAAAGTTGTATAGATCAGGGTCAGAATCCTCGTTGATTGGCTTCGATGTCAATGATATAATACTCTTGAGTCCTAAACTATCAAGAAATGGAAAGTTCACCTTCCGAGGATATCCACCCCGATGTAGATTTGACTGGACGCTATTGAATCTCAATGTTGGCACTAAAGGTTCCATTAAGGGCGATTTTAAGACTATACACATTGTTCAAGTGAGAGATACATCTGTACACCATATGTGAGTATCCGAGTGTACCAGCACTCAGATTTGAGATGACAATAAGGGGACTGGACAAAGCACTTGAAGGTGCGAAACTTTTTGTCCAAATGTGAAACGTGTAGATGAAACGAAGTTCTGATCGTTTAATTTGTGAACAGTTGAACAGGTTAAGGATTGAGGCACAGGCTTAGTGCTTCGTGAAACCTACAAAGATGAGGCATTCCGCCCATGTGTGAACGGCATTGAATTTAAAATGTGAGTCAGGGAGAACCTAGTATAAATAGAAAGAGATAGGAGTATATATGCATAATATGATACCCGAAGTCACTAGTAAAATAACTGTGAAACTATTGATAGTTTATCTCAGAAATATTTAAACCAGCGCGGCCAAAACATTCAAACAACACTTAAACATGACCTCTAACAAGTTGCCGCATGAAAGATAACAAGAAACCTTGTGCAATCTTTTCGGTTCGGATGAGCTCTCCATTAGTATCGCATCATTGAAAAGTATTCAATCCTAAAAAATGGTGTAAAGCATTGCGGCATTTGGATTGAATGGCTGTGCGAAGGAAGTATGAAACTGTTTGAATGATTGGATTGATAAGAATTTTAGATGTAGTTCGAAACATATTGCCACGTTGGTTTTGCATACTGTTGAAAATCGCTGTGGGACTGTTAATAGTTTGTGTGCATATGAGCATTGCGCTACGACTAGGTTAAAATAAATTCACATTTCGTGCTACATATATCAATTATGGTTGTGTTGCTAAAAGAGTTTGGGTAGCTTGCAGTCAGCGACGTTAGTAGCGACCACATCGTCAACGGACATTCTAGGCGCCATTCCCGGCTCTTTAGAGCCACCTGCTATTCCGCTGCTGTACTTTAAAAAGAGTACGTCTCCAATTTCACTGAAACATCTTAAGACGTAATCCAAATCCTCTTTGGTCAATGCTGAACTGACGCATAACCTGGCTCTTGAAGTGGTGACAGGGGTAGCAGGGTAACCCACGATAACAACAGCGATCTTCTTTTCGTACAACATTCTTGACAATGCAGGCATTTTCGATGGAAGGAAAATAAGCAAAGGTATAACGGGTGAGTCATCAGCTCCATAAACAATAAAGCCGAGTTTCTTAAGTCCCATGCGTAAATAGCGAGAATTGAACGCTATTCTCTCTAACCTTTCTTTTCCTTCACCTGGGTTAAATTGTCCATCAATGATTTTCAAGGAAGAGATTATTTGTTCCAAAACTGGTGGGGGAACACTTTCGCCGAAAATGCTGTTGAAATAATTTAGCCTCAACCTGTCTATAATCCACTTATCGCCGGCTATATATCCGCCAGTGGCCCCAAAAGATTTCGTCAACGTTCCCATAAGTATGTCTACATCCGTAGGATCCACCAGGAAATAATCACAAATTCCGCGGCCTCTTGGCCCTAACGCACCAATAGAATGCGCTTCGTCAACAAAAAGAAAGCATTTATACTTCTTTTTCAATTCAACAATTGTGGGCAAGTTTACCAAATTTCCCTCCATGGAATACAACCCCTCAACGGCAATAATTATCTTCTTCCACGGGCGGTGCGTTCTGGGCTGTCCCTGCGCAATTTGGTTTCTAATGAGTTTTTCGAGGTCCTTCATATCGTTATGTTTGAAGACTTTCACGATGGCGCCTGAGAGTCTTATACCGAAACGAATCGACGCGTGATTTAAGGAGTCACTAATCACAAGGCACTGTGAATCTGCTAATGCCGCAAAAAAACTGGCATTTGTTCCATAGCCTTGGCTTACAATCACTGCGTCTTTTTTACCGACGAATTGCGCAATCACTGCTTCACACTTCTCATGTAAGTCACTGGTTCCGATGGTACTTCTTGGTGAGCAAGCCAGAGTGCCATATTGATCTAAACTTTTCAAAACGTTATCTGCACAAAGGCCATGAGACTGAGCGAACCCCAAATAATTATAGGACAGAAGGTTTAAACATTCTACTGACTTCCCCGAGTACTTGTAATCTTTGCCATGTCTCTCGCGCTCGAAACAATTAATTTTCCTTCCCGGGGCACCATGAATGGGTCTAGCGAAACAGTCATCGATACGAGTTTTCAAGCGACGTACGTAGAAGTTCTCAAATCCATCGTACCATGGCGCATAGCCATTTTTCTCTATCAAGTCTTCATAGTCGTGAGGTTTGAAAATCTTTCCGAAGAAATCCCTTATATGACCTATTATAATCAATATCAAATAACTAAGCAAAGTGGCGACATAAACAAAGTAAGGGGGCTCATCATCAATAGGAGTGGGCAAAGGCTCATCGACTGGGTGCTTGGAAACATACAAATAATCTTTCGAAGTTAACTTTCCAAACTCTGCATCCGCTTGAATTTCATTCGGACGGTCATCCAACGGTGCGTTGGGTATTTGGGTACACATTTGGTGCAAAATGTCTGTATTTGTTTTGAAGTCTTTGGTAAACTTTGACGTGGAAACGGGACGAAGCTGAGAGGATTAGTAGCAATGCGCGGCACCTTTACATCCCGCGTCAACGCGTACTAAAGCTCTAAATAATATATTGAACTTCATCGAGTCGGTTTCAAAAATTCATAAGATCTTTGTTCGTCACTGGTTAGTTTAATCGCATAATCGTGTGGAGGAACTTCCCAGTCTATATGTCCAATCGATAAAACAGTAGTGCCTTCCAAATTTTCTGTTATGAAATTATGGCATTTAGACATTAATAAGTTATCGTCCATACACGAAAAAGCCTCATCCAAAATAAGAATACTTGGGTTCTTGACCACTGCTCTCAAGAACAAAGTAAGCTTTTGTAGTGATGTAGACAACTCAAGAAATTTTTTCGACCCATGGGTCATTAATTCCGTCTCAAACTTTTCGAATAGTGTCTTCGCCAAGGTAGGTAAAACAGCGCCTTCTCCCCACTTATGAACAAAATTTGAATTCCCAGTGCCAGTGATCAACCCGTTCAAAATGATTTCCCTCATGGACATTTGCATTGGGACATTTGCATGTAACTCGGGTGAAGACAATCCAATCTGATCATTAATTCCGAAGTAAGTAGCGCCACTTCCAGGCTTTCTGAGCACCCCGTTTAATTTCACAGTAGACTTCCACGACTGAGGATGATCTGCAGTAATCAATGCAACTAAAGTTGTCTTTCCCGAACCATTATCGCCGATTATTCTCCATTTTGAACCCTTTTCAATACACCAAGAAAGCCTATTCAAAACTGGTTTACCCTTGTAAAAGACAGAAGCGCCCAAAAACTCCAAATGTGGTTTGGCAACTACAGGTCGTGCAATTTCCGTATAGGCTAAGCGCCTATCTTTCTGGGTTTTTTTTTCCAACTTGTTGGGAAATTGTTCACAAATGAATCCTGTAACCTTTTTCTTCAAGCCTAAAGAGACCACGCCCAGATCATTTACATAGGCTGAATGTGTGACCCAGTCAGGGATTACGTCCTGCATCCTAAGACCAAGCACAATGCTTATATCTAAGTCAGCACACACTTTATGCAAGGAATTCGCAACTGAAGCCGCTGTGGCAGGATCCAAGCCGAGAAAAGGATCATCAATCGCAAGTATACTAGGTTTGCGGTATAATGCTCTTGCAATTCTTGCGCGTCTCATTTGCCCGTTGCTTAGACTAGTGACCCACACATCGAGTAATGAATTCAAGCCTAATAAACGTGTCAACTCGCAACCAAAATTTATATCCTCGTTCACTTCAGAATTCTTGTTATAGTTGTTTGCCCCAGTTATGTAGTTTCGTAGAGAATTAACGTCCTCACTCATCTCCATTTCCCCTTTGAAAGAGTATGACTCGTATCGTGCAGCTAAATGAACTCTATCTAAACCTGAGCTTTCTCGGAAATCAAGGAATGCGATCCGCCCAGGTATTGAGCTAATAGAATCAGAATATTTTCGAGCTGATAGTGGAACGGATACATATTTCGATGCCACTATGTTCAAGAAATCGGACTTTCGAGGGCCAATGATGGCCCAAAATCCGGAACTTTTCGTGGGTGTTGTTAAAGTGAAATTGTTGATCTCATTTGGAAAAACAAATTTTGGAGACTTTTCACCGATTTGTTTGTTCTTGCGGAAAAGAGCTTTGCTAATATTTAGTAATATCTCCCTGTGACCCATGTTCATAAAAATCTCGTCCATTTCGCTTTTCGCACGTAACAAATTGAAAACACAATTCCTGCAAAAAGTCACAACACTACAAAGTAACAAATTGCTACCTTTGTTGAAATCTTGATTTTTTTTCTAGTATTAATACTAAGGAAAACTTCTAAGGCATTATGTGATGAGCTATTGATACAGCCTGAGGCTAAATACTGAAATGACAACTATTGATCACGTGCGAATCTATTTATCGCGTGTACCAGTTCCCTCAAATATCAATAAGCAACATGGAGTTCACAGGCTCTGCTCTAAACCACGAAAAAGTATCGGAAGAGAATGATTCGAAGCAAGCAAAGAACTATGAAAGCATTGCTCGTATCGAGGAAGAGATTGACAGCGCATACACTATGATCGAGAACAAATTTGCGAGCCTTTGGAACAGCGCTTCTCGCAACGCTCAAGATTTACAGAAACAAGGAAATTTAGAAAAACATAAGAATGGTTTGATCGATCAAATAAGTGATATCAGAAAAAGCCTCGTCTCAAATGAATCCAATAGTCATAATGAGAGTTTAGTGCAAGAAAAAATCGACAATATAAAACAGCAAGTTGAAGAGTATAAAAGCAAAGTCGATATGAGTACTTTGACAAGTAAGGCTAATCAAGCATTAGATTCTTTAGATTCTAAGCTAGAGATTGTGGAGCAACAAGCCGGTAAGTTCGTGAGTCTGTTTGCATCTTTCTTTTCAAATGTTGTTTCTGTCAATGCTTCGACAAATGATCTGGAACCTGATAACAAGCCAAAAATGCCTCATACCGCGTATGGATCAAATCGATTTGAAAGTGATTTGTTCCAATTACACACTAGTGAGGAACCTTACCTATCCTCTGGAAATGACGTTTTAGCAGATTTCGAGAGCTTTAATGTTGATGACAGGTCAGCAGAGATAAGTGGTTTGCTCCAACGGTACCCTGATACCTTAGAGAGAACTATGAGCAAGTTGGTACCAATTCAGACTTCTTATAAAGAATTCTGGTATAGATATTTTGTGAACGAGGCGAAGCTAAAATCCAATGACCAAGCTAGGAAAGAATTACTTGCTGCAGAGCAAATACACAAGCGCGACGAGAGAAATGGTCCTATTGGTGATGAACAACAAGAAGAAGATGAAGAGGAGTTCACCTGGGATGATGATGACGAGGAAGCAGCCATTAAAGACAGCGCTACATAGTTGTTTTTTGTACGTAATGTGAACATTCGGAATCATGTGCACTTTGCGAAGGAGGGCTTGATCAATCTGTGGTTTGGATCAAGGTAAGCATCTTTACGGATTTGCATAGAGATAAAAGCAGCAAGAAAATCATCTCTGGCTTTCATGAGGTTGCGTAGGAGCTTGTCTCAAGTAATGGCCGCTATGGTTTGGGCTGGGTGCACAGCCATACTCAAACAATGCTAAAGAGAGACGAAGTTGCAACCTTTTGATGACAATCTATGAAGAGCTCAGAAAAATTTTTTATTTCATGAAGGCCATAAAAGTAGTATTTGATAGCGACCTTCCTTTATACTCAAGGAAGTAGTTGGAGGCAAAAGACATTTCGTTCAGTTATACGCACACTGAATACACTGGAATACAGATAATCTTTACCTGTATATAAATATCCCTTGGAATTTCTTAATCGCAAGGTGACCTGGGAAGAACTCATATAACAACTAGTATGAGCAAAAGTCTAGAATATGATCTGCCGAAAGTCAAACTGAAGATTAGTCCAAAATACCAGCCGCAAAGGGCAGAAACCTTAAGGCGTGTGTGGGTTCAACGTTCAAACGGAAATCCAACGACCATAATGATGGGGAGGGATTGTATTGTGGATGACTTGAAGTTAGCAGTTTGTGGGAGATTCCCCAATACTTTAGCTCGTTACTGTGATCCATCAGACCTACAAATAAGGCTTAACCCAAAGAGTATTGAGAAAATGCATCAAGCTAGATACTCCAAAAGAAAATCTTCTATGCTTCGCCTAAAACAGGATCCCGATGATGGAGTAAATAAACTAGCTTCTAACACACCTAACGGGGTCAGAACTATAAACTTCGAACCAGACCAAAATGTTTGGCAGATAATTGATGAGTGCTTTGCTGGTTCAATGTCCATGTCCGATGCATTGATTGTTGAAGTCGACACTGAGGTACTGCCAAGTCCGCTGCAGGAAAAATACAATTACCATGCGCCAAACTTTATGGCTTCTCAAGGAATTAGAGAAGAAGAGAGTCAGTCGCCTTTGCAAAAATGGGGTTCACAATTAGCACTGCCCACAAGCTCTGACTTACATAATCCAAGGCCTCAATATCCACAGTATATCAAAAGCAAACTGCTAACTAAAAATAGTTCATTATCCCCACGCATAGTGCAAAGGTCGTCTCCTCTTAGCTCAGCTCATCAAGGCCTACACAATAGGTCAAATTCGAACCCCTCACAATCCCCAGAGTCCCTAAACCAACGCAACAAAAGTAGCAACCAACAGGCTGTTTTATTACTACCTAAAAATTTTTCTTTGGGAGAACAGCACTCACTTAAAAGATTTTCGCTAGATGAGAGCTTGCAAGAAAAATCTTACGGACTCAAAAATAATGTCACCAATATTGGTACTTCTTCTGACCATTCCTTCACAGCAAATGTTAGACCACATGACTTAAAACAGAGTTCCTTCTCTAAGAGCGAGTCGGATATTGACGTAATACCGCTGCTTTCATTGGAAGGCACAAATTCCTCGGAAAACCGAAAGACCAATGACATTGATACGTTAAGCGCTGCGAACAATTCTAAACCACAGACAGAGAGAATAAAACTCAAGGAGAAGACAATTAATACTAGCACCTTTGAAAAAGTTCTTCCACAGATTTCAGTATTGGTTGTGGAGGATAACACTATTAATCAAGCAATTTTAGGTGCTTTTTTGAGAAAACACAAGATCCGTTACCAAATTGCTAAAAACGGTCAAGAGGCTGTTGACAAATGGAGAAAGGGTGGGTTTCATTTAGTCTTGATGGATATCCAGCTTCCAGTTAAGTCGGGTATCGATGCCACCAAGGAGATCAGATCACTTGAAAAGATCAATAGAATTGGTGTCTTCGCGCAACATGAATTAACGAACAGCAATTGGGGCCAATCTGAGATAAAAGAGGAGCAAAAGCTTGATCTCAATATATTCAGATCTCCTGTGATTATCGTGGCATTGACTGCTTCCTCCAATTCCTCTGTCGATAAAAAAAATGCTCTTACGGCCGGCTGTAATGACTTCTTAACAAAACCAGTTAACTTAGTGTGGCTTCAAAATAAAATCACTGAGTGGGGTTGCATGCAAGCTTTGATCGATTTTGATGGTTGGAAATTCAAAGAGAATGCATGACTTTTGCAATTTTTGGATAGAAATAGCTAGCTATCTATGTTCGAAAAATGGTAATGTATATAAGTAATGCTAATAAGACAGAGCATAGCAATTGGCGAAACACTTCAAAATATTTCGAGCTGTATGCAAGGTTAATAAAGAAGGCTCAACTCCCTGGAGCTCCTAAAAATATCAAAGGAAATAACACCGGAAGTATCAGGGTGTAGCGCGAATGTATGCCGCTTACTTCTTTACTTATTCGAAGAAGATTGATTACGAGCCCAAAAGTCTTCAGCAGTGGGCAGAATGGTGCTTGTTGAAAGTTTCCAATCATAACGTTATGCGTCTTCTGACTTCAATCCCTAGCGTAGTAAGCTGTGAAGCCAGAGCGTCGTGTGGCGACAAACCAGGTAGTTACCAGGGGAGTATCAGCTCAATTTTAAGTGATGCTACAGGAAAATGACAAGAAATAGGGAATTCTCGCCACTAAGTAATCATTCGAGCGAGGGTGTATTCGGTAGGCATGGCTAGCACACCAGCCATTGGTCGCCCAATTAAATGATTTACATTATGTACACTCCCGAAGGTGCGCAAAAACTTGTCAGCCACTAGACTCTGCTTTATCGACGATGTCAGCGGGAAAAGGAGAGTCTGAGCATCTTAATGAGGCTGGGCACAAATCAGAGGAGTTGGCGCAAGTGAATGTATTGCTACCTCTAGAGGCAATTGACCGTGCTATTGGTTCAGAAATCAAAGTCTTGTTGATAAACAATAAAGAATTTCATGGAAGGCTTGTTGGTTTCGATGACTTTGTCAATGTTGTTCTAGAGCAAGTTGTGGAAATACAGGATGGGAAGAAAAAGGATCCACTATTGAAAAAGATGTTACTAAATGGTGCTCAAATTGCAATGTTGTGCCCGCTTTAGATGACTTCAAATTCTAGAGGTGCTAACACTTCAACAAACCTGGGAAAACTTGGCTAACATGAATTTCTCTTCCAAATTGAAATTCACCATACAAGACTCCATCACTCAATTAAAGGACCCAATGATTAGCAGATAGGTTGTTTCGCAGAGGTCCATTACAGATCAACATGTAAATTAACCATTCATTTCAAACGTAACTCACTTTTAATATAAACACCTAAAAAGTTTTCAGAGTTGAATTTTTTTGCTTTTTTATCATTGCAAGCTAAATTTTCGAATAGGCGGTAGTCTCAACGACAACGCACAACCTGCCCGCGTTAAAAGAACAACCGACTTCACTTTTGCCACATTTTGATATTTGTCCTGGTTCACTCTAACAAAAAAGAAAAAGAAAAAGAAAAATTTTTATCAATTGATTATGAGACTAACTATCTCGCTTCAAGACCACGACAATGCTATAGGTGTGGAAGTATCCGAACATGTGCTGCTTCATGACTTTAAGGCCTACGTGGAAGCTGAGACTGGCATAGCAATTGAAAAACAAATACTTTTCCTCAACAATTTAATATTGTCAGATAATGAAAAAACTTTAAGTCAATTGGGAATGACTGATGGTGATTTACTTTTACTTAGTCAAGTAAATCGCCACCACGAAAGCCGAAGCATTGAGATGCACTCTGCTGTGGACCGAAGAATCGAGGCCACTCGGCTTGAAGCGTTGTCAAATCCTCTTGTTGCAGAACAGCTACACAGAAATTATCCTCAACTAGGCGACGCTTTACATGAACAATCAAGATTTAGAAGTGAGATGCTTCAACATCTCCAGGAAATCCAGAAGATCGATGGACAACATTTGGGCGAGGATGACCCTGAAAGTCAAGCCAGAATTTTATCTCAAATTCGGCAACAACGCATAGAAGAGAACTTGGAGTTGGCGTATCATATAGCCCCCGAATCTTTTGTGGCAGTAAGTTTTCTCTACATCAGGCTTGAGATAAATGGTCACGAAGCATTTGGGTTGGTGGATTCAGGTTCCCAAAAAACTACAATTCACTCCAGTCTTGCCGAAGAGTTTGGAATCCTGGACTTAATTGATACTCGATTTGCTTCAATGACAGTTGGCACTGGTACTCAAAAATCAAAAGGGCGCATACATAATGTGGCTGTGAAGCTAGGTGAAACAAATGTCGATTTGCCCTGTTCTTTTACGGTACTAGATCTACACGTTGGAATTTTGTTTGGATTGGACATGCTAAGAAGACACAAATGCTCAATTGATCTCGATAAAGATGCATTGGTCATCAGCGGCCAAGAGATAAAATTTTTGACCGAATCTGAGATCGAAAAGAATGTGAGACAGTTTCCTAGTAGTGCTGATGAGTATTTGACTGAGCAAAAAGCACTCAATCAAAGTGAAGTAAAAGCAGGTAATGATGTTAGCACTACTTCTACACCACAACAGTCAAATTCTATCAATACTACCAGCGGTGGCTTTAGTGAGGAAAGTATTGCTCAAATTATGTCGTTAGGATTCTCAAGAAAAGAGGCTGTTTCAGCACTTCAATCAAGCAATGGGAATGTGGATTTGGCTGCTTCATCTTTTTTTTAAATTTACAATGATTACGCCATTAGAATCTCGCTTGTCGGATTTAGGTCAGAATAAAAGGTTCCAGCTACACAATCATGACTTTTGGCAACCTCAACTTGATAATCAACTGACCAAGGCTTCAGCGTCTTCATCAGTGACTCTCTTCTTCAACACTAATGGCTTTCCAGTAATTCTGAAATATATATCCTTGATATCATCCGTTGTAGTCTCGAAATGAGAAGACGCGTCATAGCTCCTTGAAATATAGATGTTGCTCTCTGTACCATCCTCCTTGGGCTCGAATAAATCGGCAAGGCCCATCAAGGTGTCAATTCTAGAACCTAATAATTTAAATGCCGGCTCCAATTCAATATGAGGCGTTGAAGTCTCAACTATGGTGGAAACAATTGCAAGGTAGTAGCCTTTCGGAACGACACAATGCTCATCAGACAAAACAGCTATATAGATATCGTTTTTTCTTCCGATTTGGTTTTGAGGAATCACAATCTGCACGGAGTCTAAATTATTTGTGTTGGGCACTGGGTGGTCCAAAATGCACATGGCCCTAATAACTCTTGCCCCGGTTTTTTGAACTCGCTCAGGAAAATAGGTCGGATCGGCAATAACAATGGGGGCTTTGGCGGTACCTTCTTTGGTTTTGACACCCGCAAACTTTTTTTCTTCATCATACAACACTTCCTCGATCGGAGTATCTAACATGTAAGTACCACCATAAATAGCTGACAATCTCGCAAAACCTTGAGGCAATTCACCTAAGCCATACAAGGGATAGATGTAGGGAGATTTTCCATATTTTGCAACCGATTGAACGTAGAGGATGAGTCTTTCGTATGTCGGTCTGGCAGGCTCCGCCAAATAGTCATCATTGGCCCACAATGCCATTGCATGACCAATAAAATCCTTAGTCCCCCTTTCCAAACCGAAGAAAGTGTAAATTTCTTCCATCGTGTTTTTATCCAAATCGAAGCCTTGGTGAGTGGAAGCAACATCTTCATCATAAGCAGCAATGAATTCTAAAAATCTCTTCATTCTCCGTTTCTCGAAAATTCCCATTAAAGAGCTTTTCAAAGCTTCCACTTCATTCGAAGGAACTTTAGAAATTCTCCCATAGCGGTAGACGTAGCTCCCACCTATCTGCTTGAACTCGATATATTTTGTAACGTCTGTATGAACTAGAATATTGGTCAACTCACCATTGCTCATCAAGAATTTAGGAATAAGATCAACACACCAGTCACGATCACGGCCAGTGATCCCTTCAGGCTTTTGACTGGATGGCTTGAACTTGCTATACAATTGCAGCAAGTTAAGAGAAGCGGACTCACCTCCGTAAAAGCCTTGACGATCAATATGCAAAACCTTCTTGCCTTCAACAGATAAAATACCAGAAAGAACACATTCTGTGAGGCCAGTTCCTAAAACAATCACGTCGTAATTTTCGTCCATTTTGGAATAAAATGCAATGAAGAAAAGCGATTTCGAGGGGCGGGACTGTACAAATTACGTCCTCTCCGTGTAATTCGCGACATGCCTGTGTTATTCCCAATACTACTACTGTTTATTAAACTATATTATGAAACCCATCCGTTCCTTTTGCGCAGCTTTTCTTGATAATCTTAGAGATTTCAACAGGATCAGATGTAACTTTTGTTAAATTTTCGTATCCATCTGCTGTAACAAGTAAGTCATCTTCTATTCTCACACCTCCGATGTACCAATATTTATCAAGCACTTTTTTGTTAATGAATTTCATTTTTAAAGGATCATCTAAAATGTCTTTGAGCAAGAAAGGCGAGAAGTAGACTCCCGGTTCATCTGTTAATACCATTCCTTCGGCCAAATTTCTGCGCAACCTTAAGTACTTCAATTTAGGATCAGGATCATCATAATTCGGATGTCCTCCGACGTCGTGGGTGTCCATTCCAAGAAGATGGCCAAGACCATGGGGGAAAAATCTGGCTGTGATATTTGATTCGTAAATTTCGTCCTCATTTGCGTTTTCAAAAATACCCAAGTTCAAGAACTCTCTAATTAGCACTCTATGAGCCTCTAGGTGAATATAATCCCAATGAGAGCCTGGTCTGATTAGCGACATCGTAACAGATTGCATCTTTTGAACAATCCTGTAAATCTCCAAATGCTCTTTAGTCCAGTCCCCGTTGATTGGAAAGCATCTGGTAACATCAGACGCGTAACAGTTCCATTCAGCACCCGCATCAATTAAGACTGAATGTTTTTCATTTCCAATATCGTCATCATTTTTGACATAATGCAACGTTGAGCAGTTTGGGCCAGAGCAGCATATTGGATCGTACAGCTGATACTTAGAACCTTGCCTGAGAGCATGGTACATAAATTCTGCATGTATGTGAGTTTCGTTGGTTTCGATTGGGGTTGCTGACATCACTGCCAAATGGCACTTATCGGTAATTGCAGACGCATGCCTCATGAGCTCAATCTCATAGAAATCCTTGATCATTCGAGCCTCATCTAAAGCGTAAAAGAACGCCTCGTCATTTTCAATCAAAAACTTCAGGACACAGTGATTCCATTTGTTGTAGTCCGTAGTATAAATAGAATATCCTGAACTCTTCATTGAACGCACAATTTCTTCAAGTTCACTTGCAAAGTAAACTTCATCCACGTCAAAACGCTTCAATGCATCTTCTCTCAGAAGGGGCAATCCACTCCACATAACGTTGTCAGTATCGATATCAGGCAAGAATAAGGTCAATCGATTTGATACAGCATCATAAAGAATGTGTGAGCCGGGAATATCACATCCACTAAGGTAGAAAAAATAGCGGTTTTGGCGAATGGGTCTTGTTTGATCGGAGTACTGGTAGAGTTCAAGGTCTTCGCCGCTTATAAAGAAGCCAACTTTTCCCCCCATTTTCTTCTCTTGGAAATGAGATAAAACTCTCCTAGCATGTTCTTTTGCTGGATATTTCAAATCTTTCAATGCTGATACCTCGTACGACATGCCACAATTAAAGGTGTACGACCTTTGTCAAACCAGAATTACTGCGTCAGCGCGGACTCAGAATTCGGAAAAAACCGCAGCCGTCCTAAATGCCACATATGGTCACCTGATAAACTTCTATGAAAAATACTCGTTCAATTTGCTGGCGAGCAGACACAATTTGGTATCTGCAATCGTGCCTTAGTTCAAGAAAATCCAAATGAGAAATACATTGCTTACACCCTTTTTGAACCACTTGAATTGTTCTTCACCGAAGAGATTTATGCACATTGTAAATTCCCAGTAGTGTCCATCACGTGGTGAGATCGGTAGTAGAGAGGAGTGCGCACATCATTCTGAAATCGCCACTCACTCACTTTTGTACAACGCAAGCTTGTAACATCAAGGAGCATGGAAAGATTACAGAGATTATTAGGTGGAGGGGTCAGCTTAGGTGGACCAGGAGGACCTCAACCGGCTGATTCGCCTGCAATTGATGATGCTGAAACTGTTTACATTTCGTCCTTGGCCCTTTTGAAAATGCTTAAACATGGTAGAGCTGGAGTGCCCATGGAAGTCATGGGTTTGATGCTCGGTGAATTCGTGGACGAATTTACTATTCATGTGAAAGATGTCTTCGCCATGCCTCAGTCTGGCACTGGTGTATCTGTCGAAGCAGTTGACGATGTATTTCAGACAAAAATGATGGATATGTTGCGACAGACTGGACGTGATCAGATGGTTGTTGGTTGGTACCACTCCCACCCTGGATTTGGCTGCTGGTTGTCGTCTGTTGATGTCAATACACAGCAAAGTTTTGAACAATTGAACAAGAGAGCAGTCGCTGTTGTAATTGACCCAATCCAGTCAGTGAAAGGAAAAGTCGTCATCGATGCTTTTAGAACTATTGACCCAAGCACAGTAATGAGAGGTCAGGAGCCACGACAAACTACTTCTAATGTTGGCCATTTGAATAAGCCCTCAATTCAAGCATTGATTCATGGTCTAAACAGGCAATATTACTCCTTGAATATTGACTATCACAAGACCCTGTACGAGACAAATATGCTCTTAAATCTCCATAAGAAGTCCTGGCAAAGTGGATTGAAAATGGGAGACTATGACCACTCTGAGCACAATAATTTAAAGAATGTGCAAGACTTGGTGAAGATCGCCAAGAACTATAATGAAAGGGTGACAGAAGAGAAGGATTTGCTGGAAGAGCAACTAAAGACAAGGTACGTTGGAAAGCAAGATCCAAAGAAGCATTTGTCTGAAACCTCCGAGAAGATCATCGAGGATAACGTGACATCTTTGTTGACTAGCAACGTAAACTCTATAGCGATACAGTAGGTGATCATAGATTATATGATATTTATAACAAAACATGTTGAAAAGTGATTATATGATATTTATAACAGAACATGTTAAAAAGTGCTTAAAAGTTTCATGCTGAAATCCAAAGCATTCTTGTGCTTAGTATATACTGTTTTCGAAAGATGCGTGTCTTTCGGTATGAAGAATTTGATGCATATAAAATATGATGCAAACTTTAGTTGCAAAATAGATTTAGCATCAGAAGTTTCGGAATTTCTGAAAAAATCCATAAAAAGGGGAATTGCAGTATCAAACTCTAATAACTTGGAAAAGTATGATTGTTCAAAGCATTTTCTACTCAGTGAGTCAAAACCACTCAAAATCTCGCGTACATCTTTCAAATAGGCGAAATTGTCCAGGAATAAGTGAGAATATCTTTGTTTAAAAGACCCCCATTTTGTCGCATCTTTCAAGACTTGAGCAGTTATGAGTGGCCCAATGTTAGTGACCTCCTCATCTTGATAATAAAATTCCTGGCATGCGGAAAAATTTATGAGGGGAATGTCGTAGATCAATGCAAAAATCCACATATCATAAAAACCATCCAATAAATCATTAAGCAAACTATCTGTGGAGTCCTTGAAATATTTGGAGGTAACTGAATTTTTCAATTCAGAAGTAGAAATGATCTCTTGAATTTTTCCAACTCTCTCCACAACAATAGGGAGTTCATTATGAGGCGACGCGAGATATGATAAGGGCATCATAGAGTGCTGGGAAGCATTTTGGGCATTATCACTCGGAAGGCATAAACAATTGCTAAAACATAAAATCAAAGAATTCGATAATCCAATAGGATCTGTCGCTATGTATTTTATTGATCCATTAACGTCAATAGGCTTAATGTTGTGAACTGCTAACACGAACGCTTCTGATGACGAGACATTTGATGGATGCCCCGCTTTTAGGCTGAAAGCATATATTTTAGAGAATTTTGCATCCGAAGTAGAAACATATGGATAAGTTTTGAGGGGGAAATGGTCAAAGACGTTTTGGATAGGCTTTGGAATCTTCATCATGGGCTTGTTCGGCGATGAATTCACACGCTTCGCGCACAAGCCTCAGGACCGAGAAAGAAGTCACTTCAATTGTTCATTTATTTACGCTAAAGTTACTTGAAATATATTTGACAGAAAAACTTCGAAAGAGGTATTCAATAAATTCGAAGGATCACTCCTCTTGGGGAACCAAGTCAATAGACAAGTCGTACCAAATTTCATTGGCAAACTTACAATCACTCTCGCCGTGGTTTACGAACCCAATCTTTTCGTAAAATGGAATTAAATGCTTGTGTGCGATAATGACCACCTTACTGGCAATATCTTGGTTCGACATCTTCTGTATATAATCATGCATCAAGAGAGTCCCCAAGCTTTTGCCTTGCCATTCAGGATCAATGACCAAGCCGTGAACGCCAATATACCTAGAGTGTTCAATGTGGCCTTTTTCAATGTCATCTTTGGATGGAAGATCCATAGACTTGCTTGTGATTTTATCTGTGTAAATCTTGGTTGCAATAATATGACCAATCAAAGTCTCCTTCACAACAGACAGTTTTGAAGGTAATTCGTCATAGCCCTCGTCTTCAGCATCAACATCTTTATTGCCACTAACTTCATTCGATGTGTTACCTTCACCCAATCTTTCAGCAACTTCGGGCAAATTGACAGCGTTGAACTGTGTGGTATATTCTCTGACAAATAATCCAGAGCAAAGCTCAGGGCAGACGGTTAATCTGTATTTGAAGTTCTCCTCGGAGCATCTCTCTGCCTCAGGAAAACCTCTGGCCTCTAAATTCACACATTGCTTCAAGTCTTCTATAGTCAAAGGACGAATTGACAAGTTTGGTGGGAAATCTGCCATTTTTGTTTGTTAGAATGGTTGACACTCTCGATATACCGGTGTGACTCAGTGATTTCGTGCGATCACTAAACAGTGAGGTCAAGTTGCGCACGATGTAAGACATCTGTACATTTCCCAATTCGGGTTGCGGCCATACCAAGTGGAAATAACGTTGATTCGTCATGAGGACCGGTCGTGCTGGAAGTGAATCGCCAACATGTTTGCCTTTACTTAGTATTCTCATGTGATTCCAGTATCTTCTGCCAGTTCTTTTCTCGAAAGGTGTGCACAAAATTAGCTGTTTCACGTTCTGCTTCATCTTTTACATTATTAGTCTATTGGCCATGTACAAATTAACTAAAAATTTACTTTGATAAAAAATAGCGCATTCTTTCAGTCATTGTCGGATAATAACCTTCGGAATGCGCTCTTAAAGCTGTAAAGCAGGCCTCCTAATAATTAAAATTGATAAACTTGAAAAACAGTACTGGATTGCTATAAGCCAAAGAGATTTGAAATTTTAAAATTTATTCTGATTGCTACGGCTCAACCATATTTGCTGCTTCTCTGCGTCTCGGAACTTGTCATTGGCTTGGAAATCCAATCAAAAGTTGTACTCAAATTTGAGGAGTTTCTGAGTCCAGTTCTCATTTCATAATCCACTACTCCAAAGTTGTATTTGCAAGATCAGGCGACTCAGATTCAACCAAAGACTTCCCAATTTGCCAAAGATGAACTATATTGTCATCGGCTACAGAAGCAAGAGTCCAGTCCATAAATGGGCACCAGCTCAAGTCTGTAACAGCGCCAGTATGTCCTGCATGCATCATGAAAATCTCCGAAGCTCCGTCTTCGGCGTCCTCTTGGGATTGTTCTTCACCTATCTTGCTCAAATCCCATATGAATACTCTCCTGTCCTGTGATCCGGAGGCAAGTATACCATCCTTTCCAGGTGAGAACTCTAGGCATGTAATTGAATCTCCATGACCCATCATTGTATGGAGGAGGCAGTCATCTTGACCGCTGGAAGACATCTTTCTAAAGTCCAATAGATTGATATTTGAGTTCGCGTTTCCAATAGCTAATAGGTTCGCCGAGAATGGCGAAAATGCAATACTATTAATCCCCTTGGAATCTGTGCTCCGAAAGCCTGATATGCTTTTCTGGACTCGAGAGTCATAGAGTAGGAGATTTCGATCGTCTGAAACTGACCCAAAAATATGCGCATTAGAGTTGCTCCATTTCACATCGTTTACAATATCAGTATGAGCGGTATAAATGACAGAAGCAGACTTATCGCAGATCTTATTCGTATCAGTAATAGCAACAGTTTTGTCGTCTGAAGACGTAGCAAGTAATCCCTTTTCGAACATATTCCAGGATAGACCGTAGCCATTCTCGGTGTGAGATGCAAAATGACCCATTTTGTTACTTGAGTCTAAATCAAAAATATCACATTCACCATTACCATTTATAGAGGCAACTATGTTGTGATTCTGGGGCATGTATCTAGCTCTATTAATTTCGCTTGAAGTTTCAAATTTTTTCGAGATTTTTATTATGGAAGATACCTTTGGCTTTTTTTGAGCCAGCGGAACTGGCAATTTTGTGGTGGCTAACTTAAGGTAGTTCTGCGCCTTTCCAGAAGTATGTGTACCCAATAATAGCTTAGCATTAACGACGTCACCCACATCGTGTTCAGGGAGCCACTGCACAGTTAATGAAGGCCACGTAAGAGCTGTTTCACTCACAAATTCGTACATATATCTGCAGTTCTTCCTCCATAGCTCATATTCCTCCTTGATGTTTAACTCTTCTTTGATGTTTACATCCTCCTGATCCTTACTCATCGTAAACGCACTTAGACCTGATTACAATTGAGAAGCAGAACGCGTTCATCGAACACCTCTGTCACGTGCTATACGCCCCGCGTAGTAAGCTAATAATGATATGTGCAATAAATAAAATTAGAATCCGAGACTCTCGGCAACCTCAGACAGTCTCTTCTTCAATAGTAGATTCATTCTCGTGATTATCAATGACTGCTAAAGCCGTTCTTATGTGCTCAAAAAATGGCTCATCGCGGGAATCACTTGCAGAAAATCTCGAGTCGGAGCACCCCATGATTGTGCCTTGAGGGCCATTAGGAAGAGTTGGCTTAACTTGCTTCGTAATTTCTAGATCCTCCCGAAGAATACCTATTACACCTGAATTTCTCAATCGTTCACGCAAGGAAAGACTCTTAGGAACCCGAACAAAGAACGAGCGCATTCCCCGGCTTTGATACCCTTTGAGCACGCTGTATAGAATCTGAACTGCGGATGAGTCTATGAAAGACATCCCTTCTAGGTCAAAGATTGTATACTTGGACATGGATGCTGCTCTTTTTCTTTTGAGGGCAGGATGAGCTCTAGTAGATCCGTATCTCTCAAGTCTGTCAAGTCGTGCTCTTAAGTCGTTTGCATTCGCAAAGGTCAAGGGCTCCGGAATTTTCACAATCAAGCATCCTTCTATCTCTTCCAAAGCTTGGTAATTTAATAGCCTGATATTGTCTGTGAACAAGTTCAATTGAGAAACCCGTTTTTCTAGCGCCCGGGAAGTATCATTCGTCAATTTTCCGCCCTCAACAAATTCAGCATCTGTGTCTGCATTCAAGAACTGATTGGTCCCTGGGACCCTTCCCAAAATCTGTATGTTAGACTCAGTTGAGTTTTTGACCACTCTAACAAACAGATAGATTAATCCAGCTCCAACGCCTGCCTCCATAGAGAAAAAAAGTGTCGTCAAAACTGTGAGCACGAATGTAAACACTTCATCGTATCCCTTGGATTTCCAGTGAAATTTGAGTTGAGGGGGACCTTCACTCATTAGCAG
Organism: Metschnikowia dekortorum; assembly: GCA_009756545.1. Classification (NCBI taxonomy): domain Eukaryota; kingdom Fungi; phylum Ascomycota; class Pichiomycetes; order Serinales; family Metschnikowiaceae; genus Metschnikowia; species Metschnikowia dekortorum. The sequence continues at coordinate 338,247 of WFIU01000007.1, forward strand.
TATACCGATGGTCGCAGTTATCACACTAAGAACACATTTTGGGATGTAATGCAAGTACTCCAAAACAAATTTAGCGGTTCCAAGGGAGATAAATCCCATTATTGCGCCAGAAATTGTTGTTTTAGCGGAAATCGCGTTAATCTTTGATCTTCCGTAACCCCCAAATGCTGGGAGTCCTGCAAAAATGGAAACAAATATATTGATAGCCCCAAGAGCGACAAGTTCTCTATTGGAAGAGATGGGTAAGTTGTAACGTGACCCAAGTGACTTCAGAGCGGTGGTTGATTCAAAGAAGCCGAGCATAGCACAGACCAATCCGGATGAGGCAAGATGTTTCATGAGTGTTAAATAGCGCCATGAAATTGGATTATAAATGGGAATTTCCGTGGATACTTCTGAAAAATTTCCAACAACCTCTAAGCCACTGCGATTCCATTTGTACGTGGAGCACATCACAGTTGATGTCACCACGACTATCAAGATGTCTGGAATATAGACAGCGGCCTTCAAACGCTCTCTTTTTGAGTTGCAAGCGAAAGATTTTAGCCTACCAATGATCATTATAGTAGCGAATGCAAATAAACTGACGCGAAGGGTGAGCAGATGATACTCATGAATGTGATTCACCACAAAAATTAATTTATCGAAAGGGGAGTGGATTTCAGGCGAGTCTTTATCCTTCATCACTCCCTTGAGGACTTCTTCGAGACCTAGCATGGGAATCGACGCATTGATTATCATGACGATACCCACTCCGAATATAAAGCCTTTCAATAATGAGTCACATAAAATATTGTCCAAGAACCCAAATCTGCCCAACCCAAGTCCTAATAGCATAAAACCGCTTAAAAATGTAATAGTAACAACATATTCTATCGGTGAGAGCTTGATTTTTTTTGAGTGGTGTAATAGCGGCTCGACAGCTTGTCCCACTATAAGCGAAATTGGAGCCTCGGGTCCAGTGATCATTTGCGGAACAGACCCCAAAAACATGTAGACAAGCGGAGAAATTCCTAAAGAATAAAGTCCACAAGTAATCGGAACTTTCGCCAAAGAGTTGGAGTAGGAAATGGCCAATGGGATTTGGAATGTGGCCAATGACACACCTCCAATTAAGTCGCCAACAAAAAACTCAAAGCAGTATTCATTGACCCACGAAAGAATAGGCAAGTAGTAAGGAAGAAGCTCTCTCATCGATGTTGTGTGTGCGCCTGGTGCATACTCATGTGTAAACGTTGAGAGTGGATGTGAAATATCTTCCACTCTGGGTAAACTTGTGGACTGATTGATGCAAAGTGAATCATCATCAGAATTCAGGCGTTCACCGCTTATTTTCGATCCAGGTCCACAGTAGGCCCGACCATCGCTATATTGGAGTAGCGCATCCCGTTCTGGGTTAACTCTTTTGTTGGAGATGAGCCTGTAGCTGGGGCTTGGGCTGGAAGCGTTTCGATTCTGAATATTTTTATCTCTTTTTGAAGACATTTGTAGCGCAATTTTATGTGATCCTTTCCCACAAAGGTTTATGACATGAACTTTGTGTATTTGAATGTTCTTCGCACGTGATAGGTAGTAATTAAACGCAAGATATTGGTTGAGATCGTGTTTGAGAGGAAGTATGGGGTCAGCAATGCAGATGCTACAAGTAAACAAATGAAAACATAGAATATCTTAAAAAGATGGCAAGTTCTGATCCTTGATTAGATACTCAAATACGTCAAGGGTTTAGCCAAAATCTATAACCTATTTCGTAAAGAAGTACAGAAAATGCTCCTAAATTGAAAATCTATGAGTTTAAATGCATGGAAGGCAGTAAAAAAAAAAATAGAGAAGAAGTGTTAACAAAATTCAACTCTCTCGAAATGTTTCACAAGAAGAGTCACCCAAAAACAGAAATATACATCAATTATAAAGAAAAACGATATTCAAGTAAATGGTAGAGCTCAGTGCTCTGTTCTCGCCTCAAGGCCGATTACGGTGCGAGTTGCGGTCGCACACGTAAAATTTTGAGACTTCCCTAATTGAACATTAGTGCCTATACGTTTTAAAATGATTCGCCCGATTCCCTTCATTAGAAGATTTTCCAACACAGCATTGAGACTTGACACCCTCGCATTCATAGAGTCATCAAAAGGAACTATTACACCGTCATCTTTGTCAGCGGTGACGGCAGCAAGGGCTCTCAGGAAGTCTATCACAGCTATCGTATTGGGCCCAGACGGTGAGAAGATTGCTGAAACCGCATCAAGAATTAATGGGGTAACGAATGTTTTAGTAGCCAAAGGTGATCAGTATAATCATTATCTTGCCGAAGAGTTGTCTCCTTTATTCGAAGAGACTATTAAGACCAAGGGTTTCACCCATTTTGTGACACCTGCAAGCGCAGTTGGAAAATCATTTTTACCAAGATTGGGTGCCTTGCTTGATGTGCAGCCAATATCAGATATTATTAAGGTGGAATCTGATGATACTTTTGTGAGGCCGATTTACGCTGGCAATGCATTAGCAACGGTTAAATCTGAGGATAAAACTATATTGGTTTCGGTTAGAGCTTCAAACTTTTCTCCATCCGAGATTTTAGAAGAAGGCGTTTCTATCGAGGAAATAAATTACCCAGGGAAGACAGTAAACCGAACCAAATTTGTGGCCGAGCAATTAATCACCTCCGAAAGGCCAGAGTTGGCTTCAGCATCGCGCGTGATTTCCGGTGGCCGCGGCTTGCAATCCAAGGAGTCTTTCGCTTCTCTAATCGAGCCTTTGGCTTCCAAGCTTAACGCTGGAATCGGCGCTTCTAGAGCAGCTGTGGACGCTGGCTTTTGCGACAATTCCTTACAAGTGGGTCAAACTGGCAAGGTCGTGGCACCAGAATTGTATATTGCCGTGGGGATTTCTGGCGCCATTCAACATCTTGCAGGAATGAAGGATTCAAAGACAATTGTAGCCATCAACAAGGACCCAGATGCCCCAATTTTCAATGTGGCAGACATTGGTTTGGTCCAGGATCTTAATGAGGCAATTCCCGAGCTCACCGAAAAGTTGTGAAAGTCATCTTGAATAAAATTAGATGCAATGATATGAAGTTGGTTTTCAAGTGTGTGATAAATAGCAAAAATGGATGTAACCTAAGAACGAGCGGCTGTAACGAAGTCAACGACCCTGGTGGATGCAAATTGCGCGTCCGCGCGCCACCAAAAGCGCATTCTGGCAAGAGACACTAAGTACAGGCTTCGTGAGCAGGAAACAAAAAAAACATAGTCCATAATTTGGCTCAAGCAACAGATTCCTGAGAAGACGCAAGAGCTTCACATAGACAAATTCCCGCCTCCACGATAACAAGCTTACACCTGGGAGATGTCCGACAGAAGAAAACTCGAAATTGATCAAGACAGAGTCACGGTTTTGCTCCTCATTAATTCGCTGCTTATAAAAAAAGCTCACAGCATATACGCTACAATCTTAAGCAATCGGCAGACAATCCAGCAACTACAGCCACAAAACAGGCAGAGCATATTAGAGCAATATAACAACATCAATCGCCGGCTACAATGCAATTTGAGTGTGCTTTCATACATAAACGATACATACGTCAACGAAGAAGCCGCGCGCCAGCCTAATCGGCTACAATTTCCTGTCATATTGTCGACGCCTCCTGAGATGCCTGAACTCAGACTGTTGTATAAGAGGCTCCAAGATCTTTACCCTGAGGCGATGCAATTTCTTAAGTTAAAGATTCAGCAGATGAAAAAACAACAAGAAGCCCAAGGGAGATCAACTCAAGGAAATCCACAGAACGCAGGAAGCGCTCTAAATCCAGGTCTTCAGACGCCTCAAGGCCTCCCCAGTGCAAACATGCAGGGGTTTCAAGGCTTTGGTCAGGGAATGAACTCTCAGAGCTCGCAGAGTATCCAAACGCCCCTGACTATGCAAAACCCTCAAAATGTGCAAGCATCCCAGAATACTAGTTTGCAAACAATGCAGGGCATTCAGAATCAGACACAGAGTAATCAAGTATTCCAGAACAGGGGTAATACTCAGAGCTTTCAAAATATCACAAATACACAGAGCACACCCAACCTCCAGAACATTCAGGGTATGCCGACCCCTCGAAATATTCAGGGAACCCAAAATTTCCAGAATAACCTAAATGGGCTCCAAATAAATCATCAAAATTTATACAACCAGCAAGGTACCCGAAACGGCAATATGACTCCACACATGCGTGCTTCTGCTCAACAAGTTCTTCCTCAGGGACTTCAGTCCCAACAACCTCTCCAGCAACAACATGGATCAGTGCAATCTATGGCACAAAATCAGCCATTTAATCAGTTCAGCATGCCTCAAAATCATCCACAGCAACAATTTCAGTCACCGCAAATGAACTTACTGCATCCTAACCCTGGGTCAGTTACAGGAAACACAGGACAAAAGCAGGTTTCTCAAGGCCAACAACACATGCAACTCAACCCCGCTCAGTTGCTGCTGAATCAACCAAAATTTAACAAACTGCCTGCAGAGCTACCTTTCGCTAGTGGAATTTCGCCTCAGATGATGACGAAGGAACCCGAGCTACTGGCTTTTGTTGACTTATCGACATTTGGAGCTGGTGTCTACAAAAACCAGGATAAAAACACGGCTGCAATTCTGTCCATATCACCACAACAGATACTTCAGCAACTGGGTCAACATGATGTGTCGTTGGATTTCTTCTAGGCATACAGACTGTTTATACCTAATATAATTATTTATTACATAATGCAAGACAGGAGTTGAAGAGTGCTCATTTACTGATAGATATCGAATAAGTTTAAAATAGGTCATCTTGGAACTCCATGTTGATGATATCGCTGTATGCTCCGGCCATGTTTCCCATTGAGGACCTCGAACTCGACGCGAAAGCGTTGTTGAGAAAAGGAGAAGTCGGTGGCTTGTTAGATACATCTCCGGGCATTGGCATTTTGTCTTCATTTTTGACTCCATAATTATTCGGAACACCTGAAGGCTGCAACCATCCGGCGTCATTTGTAATTTCGTTCCATAATTGTTGCTCCTCGTCTAGATAGGTCACGCCTTCAATACCCTCAAGATCTGAATTGGGAAAGACGTCTCCTTTGGATTGATAGGCATTATTTGATAGATGAAAGAGGTGTTCCTGCTTTTGCTCTTCAGTGAGATTTATAGCCGGTGTATGTCTTTTGGAGGTTGCGCGGGTGGCAGAAGGTACCGGGCCATTAAATTGAATAAAATCTAGATCTGACTGAAGTGGCTCGGAGTTTGTCACAGAGTATTCAGGACTGTGTCTGAAATCCCCAGTAGCAGTTGTGTTCAATGGCATGTTTTGTTTAAGGTTCACAGGTGGATCTGCATGACACAGACTATTTTTGAGAGTATCGTCATGCTTTTGCAAGAGATGATACATGACACCATTAAAGTCTAAAACCTTAATCAATTTGAGAAGTTGTGCCCTTCTCAACGCCGCTGGATAATTACCGAGCTTTTTCATCTTAGTGAAGAGACTCAAAGCATGATCTAAGTGCTCACAGGTTGCATCATGTACACCGAAGGAAGCGTTAAATAAAATCAAAGTGGAAGCAGATGTGAATAAATACTCGCGATCCATCCATCCAAACAAAGCGACCATATTCTGGGGTAGAAGTGCCCAGATTGATTTTATAGTATTGATGGATGCTTGAAAAGAAGCGTTTAGCAATGTCAAGACATTTTTGGAATATCTCGAGAGATCGACGTACTTTGGACCCTCTACTTGCGATTGAAGCTCCTTTAGTTTCTTGGTAGCGAAATGGAATAGTAAAGGCCTGACCGCAAGATTCATTCCTTGAAAATACTCGGTCATGAGATTAACAATCAATCTTGAAATGGTGAAGTTTGGTGCTGAAAAGTCCACAAAGAGGAAGCTGGGAAGCGAATTCTTCCATTTGAATAGTCGTTGCACCAAATCCGAGACAACTGGAAGTATATTCGCTGTCGGCTGCTTAGTGTATAATGATGACAAAATGATGGCGTTGATTTGGGTGATTGTCACGCAGTTGTTGATGTATTCGGAGGAGGGAAAGATAAAAAAGCTTCGCACATCGAATTCGTCAGTTTGAAAATTGTCCAAGGATGTACCAAAGTCGAATGGCAATTCGGTAGAAACACTGTCATCAGCAAAGCTGAGGGGTAGTCCTGCTTTCGAAGAAAGCATCCTCTCATACATGTAAACTGTCCACCAGATTCTTCGCCTGTGTTCCAATTCGAATCGATTCAAGTTTTCCATATCTGCATCGACATGCCAGCCTAGAATCAAGGTGGAACGTAAAGCTAACCCGAAATAGAAATACGAAGCGATGGTGCAATCTGCCACTTGGAGATAAAATGCATATAGAAGCATAACCTCAATCCCGCCATCTTTAGTAATATTGTCGATAGCTCCAGATGCGAACAAGCCAGTAAAGAGTTCGGAGGCTTGATAAAAGAAACCAGAACCTGGAAGTGTGTTTCTCTTTCCATTAAGTTTTCTTGCCTTGTTCTTTCCAAACTTCTTGGCGTTATTTTCCTCCAGATTTTTTATGTGAGGGTCAGAATCAGTGCCAAGATACATCTCACCGATTGAAAAGATCAACAAAATCTTACAGAACCAGATGGTTTCTAAAATTGTGTCATCGTCGGTATCGCTCTTAATCAGATTTTCGTCTCTCGATGGAGACTGTTTTGGCGTAATGTTTCTCTTGATGATTTTCTTGTTTTCACTGGCTTTCCCGGAATAAAGATTCATCAAGTATCTCTTTACGAGCCCTTCGTTGAAAAAGTAGAAACATCCATCATTATAGTTAATGAAAGTATCGACCAAGAGAATGGCGTAAGAATAAGATGGAAGGGTGAAATTGACCGACAATCCCGGACGAGTGTTTGTTTTCGCTAAGGTGATATTGTAGGCATTTCCTTCTTTCTCAAGAATCCGGGTTTCACGCTTCGTTTCGCTACGTACGTTATCTGCAACTGGTGAACCGTAAACGTTGGCGGGACTTATGGCGGGATTTGAAGAAGATGAATCAAGACTTAGCAAGTTGGAATTCGGGAAATTAGGCGCCATATTCTGTATCTCAAGTCCGAATAAGGTCATGGATGAAGATCCCACATAGAGCTTTTCCCCCGTCTGGGACTGGATCAATCTGCCGTGCTTATCAAGTGAAGGATAGATGACTTCATTTTTTGGCTCATAAACATCCAGGTCCAAAGATTGCAGTTCTTGCAAGCTCTCCAGACGGGCGTGGGGCGACTGAAATTTATTGAGATGCTCCAGACGGCTCTGCGACTGTTCAAGAGTTGGGGCCTTCATCTGTTCAAGTTTAAGACTGCTGCGAAGGGCAGCGTTTTCCTTCTTAAGCTTGACAATATCGTCCTGGAGTTTGCAAAGATATTTTTGTGACACAACTAATCGCTTATTGTAGTCATTGTATTCACATTTGGTTTTGGCCATCTGGCACTTCAGGCACGGTTGGCCACCAGGGCAACGAGTGTGGCGATATCTGCATCTGATACATGCCCTATGTGATTTTTTCTGTGTTGGTTGGTCGACAGAAGAAGAGTATAATTCGTCTGCATCTATATTATTGGGAGGCGCCAGGGGCGGGTTTGGGGATGTCCCACGCTCCTCATCTTTGAAAGTGAGGCTAGAAATTGCAGATAAAGGAGTAATTGACTCTGCTGAGATCCCCCGAATATTTCCAGTGGGATTTTTGTCCATTGGTGAGGGCAACAGGGCCAGCAAGATCGGGTCGAGCGATGTGGGGCCGAGTTCTGCGTTATTTGTAGAGTTGGTGAGAGACCGAAAGGTGCGAAGTGGCACGCGCGTTGTCAATAACTACTAATTTAGGCTTCCCTGGTTTGTAGATTGTTCTAATTAAATAAATACATTCTACAACTTTAGGGTATTTCAAAAAAATCCTGACTCATAATTCCTAATTTGGACTTACGTTTTGAGGGAACTCGCCAGCCATGTTTCCTGCAGGATCATAAGAGCAGATCACATACTTCCCAGCAGAGCAGTCCTTGTAAGCGCAACCAAGCTTGGTCGTAGCTTTCCAAACCACTTGAGTGAAGTGGTTGTAAGCATGAGACGCGTAATCGTAACCCTTCACCTCGTCATACCAGCCCTCGACGGCAGCGGTACCCGTATTGTAGCCCTGAGCCAAGCATTCACCATACTTACCTCCACTGTGTACCAAATCAGACAAACCAGATTCACAAACGAACTTATCAGCGTAGTCCTGCGCGTACTTGTACACCTCAGAGTCCCAGCTCAACTTACCGGCAGAATGCAAGGCTCTCTTAGCGTTATGGGCATCCAAGATCTCTTTGGCAAAGCTAGCGTCCGCTCCAGAAGATTGGATTTGGGCATAGATATCATCGTTAGATCCAGATCCCAGAGAGCTAGTAGTTTGAGATGACTCAACAGTAGAGGTGGTCTCACTGGATTTTGAAGCAGCAGCAACATTTTTGTTTTGAACCTGAAGATTGTTGTTTCCGGAGTTGCCAGAACCAGTGTCAGAGTTCACTGCAGGGGTTGCTGCGGAGGTCGCTGCCGTAGTGGTTTCAGCGCCAACTACAACGGTAGTTTGGGCAACGTCAGTATTGGTATCTGGGTTACCAGCACTCGATCCAGGGACAATTTGGGAAGAAGGAACAGCGCCTCCAACTCGGTTGCCGTTTGAGTCAACGGTAATAGTGTGGTACTGCGTGTGGTAGTGGGTGTAAGCAGAGGCCACGGAGTAAAGGACAGCACCGGAAAGGACAAAAGTCAACTTCATTGTATAAGTAAAGGTTTAAAAATAAAGGAGTGTAATGGGGTTAAAGGAGTGAAATGATCTGAAGATCTGGGTCGATTTTGATAATGTTGAGTAGTGAATGGCGCGCAAGTGGGGGCTTTTTATACGGCTCGTTCGGTTAGCCTCACGGGGATATGGGCTTTTGCGGACAGGCATCTTCGTGCATGAAGGGGCTTCTTTGGTTCCTTATTTTCGCAGAAAAGGTACGACTAAACGCGCTTTTTTGGGGCTGGAGAGTGTGATTGCGCTGGCTATTGAAATGCATGTCCTGCACTTGTCTGGATCCTACATCACCCTCCGCGAGTTTCATTTTTTAGCGCTGTCCCTTCGTTAGGCAATACATTAGGCCTCTGACGCCTCGAAATATGCGGCTGAAACGGTCCCTTTTTTCGAGACCGTTGTCCTTCATTGAGGCAAATAGGCCCACACCCTAAAGCCCCTATGTAGGCAGTGCAACAATATCGATAGAGCGACCAAGGATTTTCCTTAGTGATCTCGCATTGGGTAACACATTATACGGTCGTAATCTTCGGCTTCCATAAATTCCAGACGCTGGAACAGAAATCCAAATCTTGTCATGTTTGGATAGACCTTGTATTACCATACACGTCAGACAGTTTTTTTTTTGCCTCGAATGTGCTAGCGGACGGTCCTTGAAGGCCCAGCCTTTGGGGCTTAGAGCGCGCCTAGTGTTTTGACTTTTCCTATTTGGCTCTCAGGGGTTACACATGCGCGTCATCAGTCAGCGAAAATCAATCCAGAAGTTTTAGTTGATTGATTGTCATGCTCATGCGCCCATTCACTCAAGTGGTTGCTCATGGCGGGCCGAGTTAAGTGTCATTGGTGGTCGAATTGTGTACTTATGTCAGTGCACTATCGAATCGTCCTTGGTGGTTCGCCAATGCGCATCTATGACCAAGTTTAATACCGAACATTCGGTATCTGCATTTGGTGAAGCAAAGCCTAAAATGGGGTCTTAGCGGACCCAAGAAACTTACACATGGTTTCATAATCACCATATCTTTAGCCTGGCCCAAAGATTAAAATGTGAGCCGACATCTTAGACAAACTGTCGTCAAGTTGCATGGTGCGTAAATTTCTACCACACTCGTGAAGTCTTCGCGATGACGCGCTTTGTTGCAGTTGAAACCCTCCTACCTCGGCCAGACCAATTTCAAACTCCTTGACATGCACACTCCGGCCGGGGGCTTCACTTTGTTTTGCGTGTTTGTTTGTTCACGAAAATCAATGCAGTTCAAATCTAGAGTTTTGTCAAATCTAGAGTTTTGTCAAATCTAGATCGTCAAATCTAGAATTTTGTCAAATCTTAAGTGTCGAGACTTTCAACTATATGGGTACTGTATCTCAAAATGGGATTCCGCATACTCTGCCCAATCTTTCAAAAACTTCACTCCGCTCCGATGCAATAACATCATGTCGCCAATCACACAGAGTTGGCGCCTTGAGCGCGTCATGGCCACATTGAGCCGCCTATAATCCGCCAAAAATCCCACCTCTCTGTTATCATTGGACCGCACAAGTGAAATGATAATCGCCTCCTTTTCTCTGCCCTGAAATCCATCGATTGTTGAAACTTCAATTTTTTCAAACGACCCCAAAACCTTCTTGAGTAGTGAAACCTGGGCACTATAAGGAGAAATAACGCCGATATCTTCGGGTGGGACGCCTGCGTCCAAAAGAGATGTCACGTGCGCCAACACCACCAGTGCTTCCATCTCGTTGTATTTCGACCCAGTGAAAAGGGCCAAGCTACCCACCGGGTCTTCACTTTGCTGCTCGGGAAAATCACCACCCTGAGTGTCGTACCAGTAACAAGGCACAGAAGTGAGATCGGTTTTTTCGACATTTGGCATATCGCATAGAAGTATATCTGCGCAGCCTTTCGCAGCCTTGAGTTTTCCATCGTATAACCAACGTGAGGGAAATTCCATGATTTTGGCATTCATTCTGTACTGTATGTTGAGCATTTGCCGGTAGTCGTCTCCTCCTATATCTTGCACTAGTCGGTCAAAAAGTGACTTCCCCAAATTAGCCACTCGCTGGTCTACCCGATCTAGCTTTTGCGCAGTCTCGAGAGACTCCACCACGGGGGGCAATTGTTTGTTATCTCCCGCAATCACCAACCGATGACAGCCCAAGTGGTTTATGATCGGGATCCAGCACTGCGGCTCAAGGGCCTGCGAAACCTCGTCAATAATAATGGTATCAAAAAATGGATTTTCTACCCCGTATTTCGAGTTTTTGTAAATGCTATAGAGCTCGTTGGACCCTGCTCCGTGAAGTGTACTCAATACAACATCTGCGCCGCAGAGAAGGTCCAGAATAGTTTTCTTCTCTCGTTTCCAAAGCTCACTTTTAAGCTGTTTCAACTCACCCCAGAGAGCGCGCCTTTCGCCATATCGTTTGCATTTCTTAATCTGCGCCATGGTTTCGCCGATATCCTTTGCGATATCCTGAATAATGGCCTGGTTATCAGCGCCTAGTTCCGAGCCCGAAGATTTGCAAAGGACATCAAGGGAATGTTGGAGGTTGGCCTCTAGAAGCCTTGCTGGATGTCCGATCCGGATGAGTTTTTCTGGTTTGGCGCTGTTTCTTTTGAGCTCTTTATGTTTGGTACTTTTCAGACCATCACTTGCCTTTTTCGAAGTCTTTGCTTTGCGTTTGGTGTGCAGTAAACTCGTTTCGGCAAATACAGGGGCAAGTCGCTCGAGAATGTTATCCACAGAGATGTTGGAGGCTCCACATACGAGCACCTTTTCACCAAGCCGGAACTTGAGCTGCCTGATAAGCTCTATGAGAGTGTATGTTTTACCAGTCCCAGGAGGTCCGTGTATAATTGTCACCGGGTTATTCAAGGCAAAAGTTACTGCATGGCGCTGGGAATCGTTTAAGTTCGAGTCGTAAAATTCTGGACCAGACTCAATCCCTGCATTCAGTTCGACGCCAATGTTTAGTGTCTTGAATTTGCCAGGAGAAAATTGGTCTATACCGAGAAGAAGTCTGATCACAGAGCCCATCTTGGATTCATCTAACTTCTGCAACCGCTCCATTACCTGTATCATACGCTTATACGTCACAGAATTCGTGAGCTTGACCACCAGCATGCGTATATTATCATTGCCGGTGTTGTTGTATAGGGCTAAAAGCTTCTCATCCGAAGTATCCTCACGTACCAGTACCACCACAATTTTCCCCGAGAGCTTGGTAACCACTCCCTCGAGTGCCAGTTTTTCATCTTTGGCTGATGCCATTCGGTCCAAGCTTACGATATCACCCACACGAAGTACTCCAGCGGCAATTTCCTCTCCGGGCTGAGAAAAGGCAGGGTCCAAGGTGAGCTCAATGAGTGCTTTGCCAGCCATCCCCATTCGAATGTTGCTCATGACCAAATTGGTGATAGCCAAACCCAATGAAGCAAGCTTGCGGGCACTATATGTTTCGAGATATGTGGACGTAAGAAGCATGTCACATTTCTGCTCAATTTCAATGGCCCGTGTGAATGCATTGGCTAAAGCTTCTTGTTTGGACATTGGGATATAAAGAGTATAATGCGAGAAATATCCGCAAAAGCGTACGGGGAGATGAAGGTGGATACCAATTGTCCAGTCGAGAAGATGAACCTGAAAGAGTGTCGTAGTGAACTAATAGTTGAGGTGCACGGAGAGTGAGACCAATGCGATGAAGCTAAGAATCTTGCATACAACGCAAAGCATATGCACTGATGTTACAAGGGGTGCTTAAACTTCTATCCAGGCCATATTCTACTTTGTTTGAAAAAGTTCACAATTGAGGGCGTCTTCCGCCTTCTTTGAAACCGCATCTCTAAAGGTCGCTTTGTTCCTTTGCAGGACATCACCTACCGGTTGATGTGAACATAACAATTCAAGTCAAATGACATACTATAAAACTTTAAAACGGGAAGCAACTTAATAAACTCATCAAGATTCAGATTCTTTGTGTTCTAAGGACTATTTAGATCGTTGCTAGCCTGGTCTCTGGTAAGCCTACCAGCTTGCTTCTCAACATAGTCAACCACGAGGTTTTTCTGCTTAAAGTATCCACTAAAGCGTAAAATTGAAACAAATTTGTCATAGCATGTTTCTCCAAACGCCAAGTATTTTGCAATCCACTGTCTGAAGTCTACCGAAGAGAGATGGGAGGTGTCGAAAACAAGGCCCGTGTTGCGGTGAATGCCTGCAAGGATCATAGAAAGGAGTACCAAGTCTACCCCGTAGTGGGTTAACTTTCCTAGCTTTGAATTAGTCACGGATCGAACGAGCTAAGGATCGAAATGGGTACATACTGACATGGTTCTCGGGTGTTGATGATGGGAAAGCCATGACGCGCGAGGCACGGATGTTCAAGCTCGTGACGTGCGGCAACCTCTCTATAAAAGCATCTGGGGGTACCCAGCTCTCGGACATATCTAAATACGCCCAGAGCCAAAAGCGAGGAATGGCGTCATGAGCTCGTACTCACAAACCATAACTTTACTTGATTTACCGCTCGAAGAATACCCATAAGATTGGCAAACGCCCTTTTATACAGGAAGTCTGACACAATACACCGCCCATAGCTAATTGCACATATGACGAGATACTTGAATCAAGCAGTGGCCAATTCATAAACCAGTGTCTACTTTGATATCAGATCGGGGAAATTTCCAGCTTTTCGTTGCGCACCGTACTTCCTTGTAGGAAGATGATGTGTACCATATGGCGATGAATAGTGTGATGCGCGAACCTGAAAATGTGACCGCCTAAATGCAGTCCAATTGTGTCCAGACTACTGTATTGATGATGCATAGCTGAAGTATGGTGGGCGCCATTCAGGACATTTGGTGCAGTTGAAACAGCAGTATATGCAAGAAAGCCTTTCATAAAAAACACTTGCGGGCTCAAAGTAGTACATGAGAATTAGGGCCCCTGCGGTGTTGAACAGAATGAGACACCTGTACACAGGAACATAATATCCGAGAGGCGAATCATTCTGAATACAGGATAACAATACAGGATGGAGACGAGCGGACTCTCGATGCCAAGCTTTCTGTTTAGACGAGCCAGAGAAAGATGAAACAATGGTTGAATAGCGGAGTGGCTAGACGCAAGAGGCTGTGTCGATGGAGGCGTATCCCTTCATTGAACCTTTCAAAGGCAGGGAGTCTCGCTCCGTTTAGACAATAGGCATCAGACAAGAAACCGGTTCTTAGTACAATTGAGAATATAACAAACTAGATATGATTACCGAAGCTCCGCAATTGAACAATTTAGCGGACAACTTGATAAGTATACCAGACTATGTGAGTATACACCACAACTCTCGACACACAATTCCCAACACAAAGCGGCAGACGTGGGAGCTCTGCGAAGGAATATTAATGAGGGAGGCTCGCACATATTTGAGGGTATCGAATATGGAAAAAAAATACTAAGCGAGAATCTAGTGTATATAGAGACCGAAAGGAAAAGACATGACTGAGATGATTAACAAGGTTCCACCCTCTGATCGCACATTCATGAAACTTAAGAGGGCACTGTCCCAGATTACGTGAAAACGAGGGTTCCGCCCAACAGTACATCTGCAGTCATAGGGCCAAAATCGTGGGCCAGACACCCCCTAACTATCACCGCAAGAGACGGCGCTGATGCAGACGCGTGGAATTTGCCCACAGAGAGATGGTAGATTCAAGGAGGCAAATATTTCTTGGAACAGTCATACACGGCAAGGCGACTGGCCGCTAACAATGCGAAAGCCTCCCGTGTCAGAAACCGAACACTCTCTCTACACAGCAAAACTTTTGATTTGCTGGACTGCAAAGTCAGTAAGATTTTTAAAATGAGGCTGATATATTACCATGTGACGCCGAGATTCAGAACCAGTCACATCCAGGCAATAATTGCCGGAATAAAGTTCTTAATACCGGTCTCTCTTTTTCCCACGATGAATCCCCGCTTCCTATTATCAATCTGTCATATTGAATTGCATTTTGTCCTCGAGAGCTAAACACAATCAGCGAACGTTGAAGAGCCAATTCAAATATAGAAATAGCTATAAGCTTTGCTTAACTGCACCGTCTCCCATACCGTGAGAGAGGTGTAGTAGGCACAGGAAGCCAAATTCAGAGTCGTTCCTAGCGGGGTAAAACCAATTTTAGGTCGTTCTAACTTCACCTTGAGAGGATCTTAGCGCTTCCGAAGATGTAAAAGAGCAAACTTACTCACACTTTCACCGTCATGTCTAACATAAATATTATTTGCAAATAAATAAAAAATACATAATAAGAATAATCAGCAGGAAACCAACAGATAATATATATTATTTGCCCGCAGCTTAGCTGCGGGCTTATATTTTATGTTTCTACACCATAAAAGAAAAATACAGTTCCTCGTCTACTACGAAGAGAGAATCACAATCAAAAATAAAGCTGCTGTCTTCGGCTCTATTCTTCTTTCGCTGCGCTTGCGCTGTCTACACCAAAACTTTTTTCAGCAAGAGTGGGTGAAGATTAGTTACAGCTCTACAGCGGGTCGACCGTAGTGATAAAATTCAAAAAGTTTTAGGGTATGGCTCAAACTATGAATTTTGATGTCGAGATTGCCTACTGATCGACCGGGAAACCTTCATCCCTGGTAGCAGTGTAATCGGGTTATTTGAGCTTCTCCTCGGCCGGGGGCTCGCAAAGGTCGTTTGTCTCAGCCAAAAATTACAAGGTGATGAACAAAAAGTTCCACGTCTCTTTGAGCCTCGCAGACGGATCGAAGAACTCTGAATATATAGTCGCCAGAATTTTGTAAGTCGAAGATGCCCAGACGCTCCGGTAGAATTTACAATTACTCACTCTTCGCGAGATCTTGATTCAAAGTGCCCGAAGCTAGGAGTCGCCATTTCAATGATGTTTGTTAAATATAAGGTTATGTTATATATTTTAATCCAACAAAACTATGTAAAGCGCATGCATGAGATTGCACTGAAGAGTGTCAAAACGCTGGCAATCCCATCAAAAACTGAAAACTGCAAGGCCGAGAATCAATCCACGAGAGTTTGACCAATTCGTTACTGCTAGGACTGTCCAAAATATGAATGTAATATGTAGCATACTTAAAAGTCTGAAACAGACTCCAAGATTCTGAAACAGTATCAGACGTAGCATATCATGTTTATGAGTTAGCGGTACAGCATGCTGTATGACTATACGTCTTGCACAAAACCGTGACAGCCCGCTACCAATAAAGCGTAAAGATCCACGGTGGATGCACCTCAGTAATGCGTAGGTGTCAAGAGGTTCTTAGCTACCGACCGAAGGCACTTTGTAGAAGTGTGAAAAGGCGTCAAGGTCTGTGGGATGTCCACACGTGTATTGTTTGCAGGTTACGAGTTCGTGGCTTGTATAGACTCAACGTACCCTAGTTGAGAGTTGTATGCACCACTGCCAATGACACTAGTGGATTTTGCCTTCCTTATACGGCGATTGGACTGAGCAGAACCTTCGATGAGGTCCTACGAGCGAAGCACACTCTCATATACACAAGATCCGTCACCTGTTGGCTTCATAAAAGCAATCAGGACGAACCCAGGAAAGGAGGTCACAAAGTTGGCTAGCATCACCAGACCCACTAAAGTTTCCACAGTGTACCTGATTATATTATTGCAATGATCTCTGGTTATCGGTTGACAGTTGATCTATGGCGGAAGCGGTGGACTGAGGCTTGAAGCGGATTCGGAATCACCCTCTCAGCACGTGGTTGTATAGTGTGTGGCTCTTATCAGTTCTGACGAAAAGCTCAGAAATTCTTTAGACATCACGTTCACAGTCTACCGCAATCGGCGGCCGGCGAGCCACTTATTAGGGCTTGGATTTTAAATGTTACGCCTTCTCTGGTTTAATCCCGAGCGTCACGTGGCGATACACCCACTTGCCGGGAGGTAGCAAGAGGGATATAAACTTGCGTGTCTGGCGCACGGTGGTTGACTTTCAAGACCTAGCACATACCTCTGAACAGTCTATTTCGAGTAAACTTTAGCATTGACAGTGTTCTAGCCGGCCCACCTTCATTTCACGACGGTAATGTGAGGCACAACCTTAACGGCACTGCATACAACCATTTTCCAAAGGACAGAGGTTAATTCAAGTTAAAAGCCGCTGATGCAGGAGCTGATGTAGCGACGACGTTCTATCCGATACCCATATTAGTATCGCTGGCCCTGGAACTAGGGCTGCTGATGAATTCTTTTGACTGCAGGAGCCAAATCGTTGTTGGTCCATTCCCGAAGCCGCTTCAGTGACTCGGCAAGAATTCCAAACCGTAATGCTAGTTGATCAACGTTGAGCTTGAAAAGTACAGAGATGGCACCATCGCATGTTGTGTCATGCTTCATGGCCTCCAAAGAAGTGAGCGTGCCGAATCTTGTCACTAAAGCCTCTCCTCCATTAAGAGACACTTGTTGGATCTGATAAACCAACCTCAATATCAGGGTTTTGAGGGCCTCTTTCAAGTAGGCTAAAGTCATAAAAGTGAACAACCGTTCCATCACCCCTTTTTGCAGCAAAAGACGGAGATCCTGGTCGTTACGCACGCCGCACGCGAGTTGGTCCACTAGCCAAGCCACTTGTCGATAGTAGTTGTCTTCACCAAGGTCATTTCCCGTCCTGGAAAATAGCATGATTGCACTGAAAAGCGGAATTCCGTTGGTTTTGATGACCGGCGTCGACAAAATGTAGTTCTTCACGCGATCGTACATAAAGTGGCCTGGGTTGACAAGTATATTCAGGAACGACGCCACCATGTACCACACCAACGGTATCAGGTGGTCTGCCACCTTCACTGTGTGAAGAATTGATGCAAGGTAAACCTTTAGAAGATTTTTGTGCCTGAACTTGGCGGCCTTCATGCCCCGGTGTTTGGGTTGCTTGGACGAGTCTTTGTTCCATGAGTTCCAGTGTTTTTTGGACTTCTTTGATTCCAATTCTTTTTCCAGCTGCTCGCTCAAGTCCTTGGTTTTCGTTTCGGGGGCACGAGTGATCCGCTCGAGGAATTGGACCATCCCCTGCAAGAACATGATACAATGCTCTCTGACCACTGGGTTTGACAACGACGCCACGATGAAACGGAGCACATGCGACTGAATAATTCCTTCGAGATCAAATTCGAGCTGCCCGTCAATTTCGCTCACAAGCTCGTGGTTGTTGAGTATGAGCTGAATAAGGAACTCGGGATCATACAACACGCCTGCATACACATCCCGGGCTCCATCGATGGAATTCATGATGTAGTCTTTGCTCAAGGTCACTGTATAGCTCGTTTTGTTGGCCGTGATCAACTTCACACGTCCGACCAACTCAACCTCGTCGTCTTTGAGCTCGTCGATGAAATCCCAGTCAGTCACGTGCACAATCCAAGACACCATTAACTTTGCCTCCATATCCATCAAGACTTCCTTTATAATCAAGTCTTCGCTGGTCAAGGTCCCATTGTAAAATACCACCAACTGCCTGAGTAAGCCTTCTGCTGGCTTAACCCCCTTGAAAAGTTTTTGGAGGAGTATGGCCGAGTCTGTTCTCAAGGAGCCCTCCCGTTCCTCGGGCAAATCATAGAGAATCATCTTTTCATTGGTGACGAACATTTGCAACAACTTGTCGAAGTTCAACGTAGGTTGCAAAACCTTGCATATGTGTTTCAAAGATTGTTTGGAACGGATCCATTTATCGTGTGTCAACACAACTTCCACCTGCGCCTGCAACATATCCAGGGGCACGTTATGGAGAAGAGAGGGGCTCTTAGCGATGACGGTGTCGACAGCGTCGAGAAAGTCATAGAAATGGGACGATAAAGAGCTGCATTCGGCGAATTTCCGGGTCACATAGAGCATGGCTCGAGAAAACCACATATCCACTTCCTTCTGAACTTCCTTCACCGAGTAAATGCTAACAAAAGTAGCGAAAAGCGCTGTCATGGAATCTTTTTTCGTGCATTTCTCGTTTTCAAACACTAGCCGAGCGATTTCAGCCGGGTTGAATTCACTGGGGTATTTAATGAAAATCAGTAAGGACTGGTGCCAATTTTCCATAGATTTGGCAAGTTCTGCCACTCTCTCAGAGAACTTGGCACTCACTTTCGGGTAGAGCGGTGCCACTTGATAGAGCAACGAATCATTAATGTTAACGGTGAGTAAGTAGTTTTCGAAGAGTTCGGCATTTTTTCCTTCCGTGCAGAGGACAAAATGAAACTTAGGCTCTTGGTACAATTTCGAAACATCGTCAAACGTAGAGAAAGTCATATCCATAACAACGGCGCCAACACGAGGAGACTGGATCTTGAGGAGATGGTCCAAATCCGGGCAAAACGGCACATTTCTCTCGATATATAGCTCGTAGACTTTCAAAACTACCAATTTGTTATCAAAATTCGCCACAAGCTTCTCGAGTTGTTTGTTCTGAAGCAGCCAAAGCAAAATAGTCAACACCTTTTGGGTTTCCGTTTTCTGCTTGACGGCCAAAACTTTGAGTAAAAATGAGGCCACCTTTCCGAGATCCAAGCCGCTCATGTCCTTTAGCTTGGCAGAGAGTTGTTTGAGCAATTTGTTGTAGAGAGCAATTGCCAAGGCACTGGAGTCAGGGATTTTGTCATGAAAATCGAAGAAGCGAAAAGTGGCCGGGTCAACAAGCCAGGAAATGGCCAGATCTGAGGCATTCAAGCCCATGCAGTACTCTCCCAAACGAGAAAAAATGTCAAGGATTAACTCCGTGCTTGGCTTTTTGAGCCCATTCAAAAACATGACAGCCTCGGCAAAATCCACCCCCGACAGTATCCTCTTCTTCAATCTCAACTTGGAGAAGTCCGGCATGTAGTCAAAATTAAACGCCGTGAGGAGATTTTGCACGCCAATCTGTGATTCCCCAATTAGGACCATTTGCCGGATAAAAGAACGGAGCCAGTCCTCCATTTTGCTGTCCAAAAGCTGGTTACTTCGGAGATAAGCCAGTTGTTCGAGTAAAACAACCAAAAAAATACTGATTCTGTCATAATTGATGTTGCTCTGGTCCAAGTATTTATAAGGGGATTTCAAACACCGAGAAATGGTCTCGTCGAGCAATTTTGGAAGACCGGTAGGCTCTGTCTTGGCAAGAGTATCAATAAGCACCGAAACAGGCGACTCCACCAAATGAGCACTGAATGATAAGCTTTGCTTAACAAGACGGCATAAAATTGTGTGCGCCTTGGCCTTAAGAAAAGCATTGCGGGACAAGAGTAGAAGCGAGGTGAAGAACGAATGCGTCCCGGATGTATTCCACCATTTCAACTCGTTGTTGAACTGGATGGTAAGGTATTTATCCAAAAGTACCAAGTCGTAACTTGTGCAGGTATTGAGATTGATGGAGCTCACCTGCTGGTTTATGATGGTTAGTATAGCCAACGATGAGCTCTTGGGCGCCACCTGTTCCAAAAGTGCCACGATACTCGTCGCCGTCAATTTGATGATGCGATTCTCATGGGTCAAGAATGGCGCGAGGGACGTGAGCGGAGGTAAATTGCTGACAATGGACTCGGTAAGAAGAACGGATCTGTTTTCGGACCTCTTGACTTTCTCCAATTGTGTGTATACCAATTCCAAGGCTATTTGTTTGATCAAGTCATTGGGATATGCCAAGCATGAGGCCAAGGCTTGCTTCGAAAGGGGCAAGAGAGCAACAGTTTCGTATGAGAAAGGGATATGTGTCGACTTGAGTATCTCTAGAAAAAGTAATGAGCGGCCAACCCAATAGCTGCTGAGAAGCGGATCATGATAGCCTCCAAAATTAGAAACGAGCCATGCCATGTAGGGGCCAACGAGCTCAGGGGCCGAGTTGAGGATGGTCATGGCGAGGGATAATTGCGAATTGTGTTCCCATGGCTTCAAGAAAACGAGCACCTTGTGTAGTAATTTGTTGTTGATTTTAAAGTCCATGCCATTGATCGAGATCGGGGTTCCGAATTCGTTGACGGGGAACAATAGCCCATGCTTCCGACTGGACACCATAGTGGCCATAAATGCAGAAAACTTGGATTTAAAGGTTCGAAATTCGGGCATGTCATTTTTGTCGCTCTCTCGTGGCGTGTCAGTCATCAATGCAAACAACGAGCAAAGGCTCAGGAGAGCATTTTCGTTTAGAATACGGCATTTGGTGGAGCGCTTGAAATTGATCTCACCCAAGACCTGCGAGTCGAGAAAATCAATGATCTCGTTCAACCTCTCGTACTTCTCCATGTCCAAATATTTCCAAAATTGGTTCATGACCAGAAAATTTGTGAGAAGTGACTTTTTGAGCGTGAAATCCACGTCTCGGGTAAGAAGGAGCCAGAAGTCCACAACCGCATACCGCATCGACACGTCCGACACGATTTTTAGGTCGAAACAGTCTCTTGACGGGACGAATAGTTGGTGAAAATGCGCGTTGGCAAAATCAAAACGGTCAATAAATTCTGCGGTGACCCTCCTGTTATGGAACTGCACCAAATTGCTCAATAACTTAAGCACAGCAGCCACAGACACCGGTTCTCGATTGGCAAACACATTGTATGCAGGGCGAAAGTTTGCCAGAAGCTTCATGTAGAACTCCACCAAGCGGTCGTTCTGTTCCACCAACGCTAGTTTTGTTTGCAACGCGTGTTCGTCCTGGAGAAGAAACAGAATCTTGCCGACGATGTCCGCGAGCTGAATCCATTGCCGCAGCAAATTCTTGATGTCGTTTTTGGTGTTGTAATACCCCAAGTTTCCTATGGCAGTGGTAAGACCGTCCTTGCGGATAAAGTCCAAAATGGGCTTATGGTCCTCGAATATGCCTGTGGATGAGGCAATCCGAAGATCCACGACGTTCTGCGCATCGTACGCGGCAGACATTTCCGAGATGCCGCTGTGACCAATCAGGGAAAACCGAGAGCAGTATGATTCAAAAGAGAACTCTTGCTGAGTGTTTTCTTCAGATTGCGGTGTGACTCAGTCCAGAGGCAAACTATGAATCGAAGACCAGATTTGGTGATGTGCGAGTCTAACGATGAGATGATTTTTCGCACACTTGACCGCGCCGTAGGAGCTGACACCGATTGAGAGGGAACGTCAGCGAATAAATGACCCCAAAGATGTTTCATACTTGAAGATTTTTGTCCTAGTGATGATATTTTCTTAATGCAGTCGGCCAGATTTCGAGTGAATCACATTAATTTCAGTTCAATTCCTTCCGCCTGTACATAGGTTTGGTAGAGTTAGCACGTCTTCCAAGTTTGACATTGTGGGTTAAAGAGCGGTGTGTTTGCATGCCGGATCCATCACAACGTAAATGGAAGAGAAGGACTTTTATAGAAGCCACTTTGCTCAAATGTGGCCTTGGGCCGGCTCGAGAAGCTGAGATGAACGGCTGGTCACGTGCACGGCTGCCCCGCGACGCAGTAAGGGCTAGGTTAATACACCTGCACCGAATGAGTATAAAGCACTGGAAAGTCTGCCTGGGTTATTGCCGTGGGTTATTTTCGGGACAGGCTAACGAGTCACTGAAAGCCTGAGACAGGATGACTAGGACAGCCCCGGAAGAAAAATTTTCGATATATTGAGAAGCCACAGGATTTTATGTGAAGCCAAACTGCTGATTTCGCGAGCAGCGTGAATGTACTGTGTATGGCTCATGTCATTTTCGCCGCATATTTCTCCGGAAAGAAATCCTTGGGAATCATGTGCTCTATCGTCTTTACCAATGACACACGCCGGTGCCACGCATTTTGGATGCTTGGAGTAACAACGCTATGTCTCCTAAAGTTGAACCTGAGCGTTGCGTGGTGATACACCCACTTGTTTCCGAGAGATTACAAGGAGAGTAAGCTTGTGTTTAGGAAGCGCGGTAGTGGCCTGACAAAGTCTAGGCCATTACCACCCCAAGTAGTCTCTATTGGGTAGATTCATGTTGCAGATTGTGCTGGCAAAGTGGCGTGGGTAAATTTCTGCTGCAGCCAGTTGCACCACGGAAATTTCTATTTCGAAAATCTAGGCGCAGGCACTTCCAAGAGCATGCACTTCGAGAACAGGCATTTTCAAGAACATGCACTTCAAGAACAGGCATTTTCAAAAACGACACTTTCTAGAACAGGCAAATTCAAGTACGACACTTTCTAGAACAGGCATTTTCAAGAACGACACTTTCAAGAATGACACTTTCAAGAACAACACTTTTAAGAACAACACTTTCAAGAACAACACTTTCAAGAACGACACTTTCTAAAACAAGCAACTTGAAGCACAACAGACATTTTTTTAACAAATTTTCTCCAGCGCTGTCCATACTACATACTCTTCGTTACAGACATTTCAGCAGGAATTTCTACATTCTAGCCAGCCCACCGTCACACCCACAGCCTCTTTTGAGTGGAGTTTCACCTGTAATTTTTTGAGTTGGCGCAGGGTTACATCAGCGCCCAATCTGGCTGAGATCCGTGGCCTGCGCCTGGAATGCGCCATGACGTAGTGCGACGTCAGGAGCACACGCGTTTCTCCCCTCCAATGCCCTATGGAAAACAAAAACAAAGACCCTCCCGGCCTTGAAGCCCCTAGCCCGCGTGGCCTGTGGAGGGAAATGTGATTCTGAGACAAGCAGCTAGCTCACGGCGCATAATGCCGCAGCTGAGTGGGGTTTGCGCATGGAGGGGGCCCTATGATATCATTCCGCATACTAACTTAGGCGCTAGGCCTCTTCAACAATAACAAACCCAGCTATACTTGCCGGACATGACGACCTTTAATTCGTGTTTGATAGGGCTGATAGACCATTTTTTTGATGGACGGCTTTGGGGTAGGGGCTTTGTTTAGCTGGAAGCCTTGGTTTTGCTTGGGCTTTGTTTGATTTTGATAACGCCTGGGCTTCATGAACTTACCAGAAGTCGGTGTCCGCATTCGGTGCTTACTATGGACCTGACCGAATTTCGATCCACCTAATTTTTGCCACGTATCAAGAAATTCGACTCTTGAGCGGCATTAGTCTCAGTACCTTATTTTTAATTAAATACCACTTCCTGTAGCGCCTGGTAGACATCACACTACCAAGCCTCCCGTGAAATGGGAGGAACCCCTAACCCCCTGCCTCCACGCGCTATGACCTAAGCACTCATGTAGCCTTCGGAGGAAACCGATTCGCTCAACATGTGCAGGATGGAGTGGGCAGATGTCTACGAGGGACTAGCCTATTCTGTGGTCCCACTGGAGGATACGCAAAGCGGTCAGCCTGCGAGGGACAATCCAGGAAACCCGGTCACCATACAAAATATATGTGGTACACACTATGGGTAGTCAAGAAAGCATGGACTGCACGCAGGGCCCACTCCCTGCCAGTGTAAAGGGAATGTATACCGCGTACAGTATCTGCTGGGGAGCATCCTGGATCTAGTGTGCAGTATGCCCGTAACTTTAGGGCCCGTCGTCCTGCCTGACTGGCGCATAAAGTACTAGGCCTGAGCATCGGTCTCACGTTCTCCGCCAGAGATTTTTTCTAGGCCAAAAGGCCCCGAATCACGTGCGTGGCTGGCCCCTTTCCACCTGGTGTGCTCGAGACCCGGCCGTTTTGCCCTGTCCCCGCCACTACCGCAATTGGTTTCATTTCGCGCGCGAGGTGCGTTTTATTTTTAGTTTTTCCATCCTCAAACCCATAGTAAAATTTCCCGAATTCTTAAGGCAGCAGTTCCCGGAAGTTCTGAACCACATATCTTTTTTGGCAGTTGTTATTCGCCTTTGGCCCTGCTCCTGTACCCCGCATTCCTGGTACTGCACATATCGTTCTGCCTGAATTCCGGTCCACTACACGTCGAACTGTTGTGCTCCTGAATCACTCTCAAAGTGGCAACTACTGCTCCTTCAAGCCTCACATCACTGCGCCTGCTCCATTGTTTCCCCCTGCCTGACTTGGCATTTGTGACCTGAAACGAGTGTCTCGTGTTTCCTTTTTTGCTGTCTGCTGTTTGCAAGATATTCTTGAGGACCATAAATTGCACTTGAATGAACCTTCTAGCTCAAGTAATAGAGAACCACTGATTTATCAACTGAATCGACTGATCCATCGAAACTGCTAATTAACCGACAAACTGGCAACGAATCTGTCCAAACCATCAGCAAGCTAATTGATTAAGTGCCCAACTGATTCTTTACTTGTCTCCCCGTGAAATTGCATCCGCATCACTGATCTTTAATACCCCAAGTCATGTTTGAGGAAAACTTTTCGGACACAACTCATAGTCCCATATTCAGTTTGGATACCTATCCAAATTTGCCCAAGCAATACCGCCTCTTGAGTTTGCTTGGCGAAGGGGCGTTTTCCAGCGTTTACAAGGGTGAACACGTTGAGACGAAAGATGTCGTGGCTATCAAAATCATCAATAAAGCGAACCTCTCCGCGAAGCAGTTGTCCAATATCAACAACGAGATACATGTGATGAAAGCGCTCAACAAGTCTGGCGGCCAGGAGAATGTGTTGAGATTGATTGAGTCGTTCCAGACGGAGGAGAACTGCTTTCTAATTCTCGAATACTGCGATGGAGGGGAGATTTTCAACAAGATCATCGAGTACACGTACTTTTCGGAGGACCTTACTCGCCATGTGTTCTTACAGCTTTTAAACGCTGTCTCCTTTATGCACCTGAGAAACGTTGTACACCGCGACATCAAGCCCGAGAACCTCCTCTTCAAAAGCATACCTTGGAAGGAGCGTTCGGCGGAGGAATTCCAAGCCAGTCTCCGCAAGTCTGACGACGAGTCGAAGGCTGACGAAGGGGCATTCATTCCCGGAATCGGTAGCGGCGGTGTAGGAATGATTAAACTAGCGGACTTCGGTTTGGCCAAGCAATTGAAAGTCGACCTGGCTCAAGTGGGTTCGAAACATTTGCTTCACGGCAATTTGAAGACGCCCTGCGGTACAGCTGGCTATACCGCTCCGGAGGTGATTCACTGTGGCGTGGAAACCAACAAACGGCGCTTCAAGAGCCCTAATTCAAAGGCAAATTTCTATTCAAAGGCTGTTGACATCTGGTCGCTTGGCTGCTTTCTTTACACAGCTCTCTGTGGATTCCCGCCCTTTTACGACGACAACTCCGAGGCTTTGACGCGCAAGATCCTCACGGCGGACTATGTTTTCTTGGAGCCGTGGTGGGATGAAATTCTGGCAGATGCTAAGGATTTGATTTCTAAAATGTTGGTGGTGAACACTAAGAACAGAATTACCATCGATGAAATCTACGAGCATCCATGGATGGCCAACGCTGTGGCGCTTGAGTCCGAGAGCTATTTTCCTGAAACCTACAATCTCAATAGCTCGTCCAGCTCCGTTTCACTCACGCCAAGCACTCACAGCACGATAAGGAAAATACCCAGTCCGTTGGGTAAGACCAAAGGCTTGGTGTCCCCTGGCGTTGCAATTAAGCAACTTTTCAACAATCCGGCAATGTCTCACGTTAGTTCCAAGCTGTTGGCACAATACGCTCAATACAAGAGGGAAAAGTTGAAGGCTGATTCTAAAAACGTCAAGTTCGACGTGGGCACTTCGTTTGATGAGAAGAAACCGCTGCGTGTTCCCCGGACACCCAACCCAATAACCAACGTGAGCTTCAAGGACGTTTTCCAAAATTCCGGATATGAGTTCAGTGAAGATAGCTCCGATGTATCGGATGGTTCCGACGTTTTGAATGAGTCAGACCTAGTGGATTCTGATTTGGCAGAATCAGATGCCGATTCAGATGCTGGAGATGTGGATTCTGTGCATGAGTTTCTGATTGAAGATGATTCTCTCGTTGACTCGACAAATGCAGGTTTGACGCATCTTTCGATTCTGTCGACATCTTTTTCGTCAGAATCGCTGAAACTGACCAACAACGGAGACGAATATGCCACGCGGCTGTCGTCCATAATCAGTGGGGCCAATGGTGACTTCAAGTTTACTCTTAACCTAAACGACTCGAATTTGCTCAGACGTCGTTCGTCGGTGAAGAGCAGTACTGCATGAACCCCACCTATTGTTGAATGGAGACCGTCTAGTACTGGTTTAAGTATTCAATTACGGCGTTATCCCCTGTAACCGCAGTGACCCGAAGAAAGTTAGATTTGAACATGTTACTGTATCAATTTTGTGGAAAGCACGTGGAATAACGCTTCTACACAAGTGATAGGAAAGCCACACTTAAGTCGCCTTGTCTTACCCCAGTGATTGGTATGAGTGGCATGAGCGGTCGCATATTAGCGCGGCGAACTCATGTGCACGGCGTATATTGCATTTAATAGATCATGTTTTGTCAACCATGAGTAGAACGGGAAGTCGTTTCCGCATACAGTTAGGACCTTTGGGCGGGCTTGACGTCGGCGCTGTGTGCAGGTTCATCATCCTCCGGCACCAAGCAGTCATGAGTTTCCAATAGGTCGGCCAATTCTCCCGATTGTGCCATTTGCTGGATAATGTCGCATCCGCCTACAAAATCTGAGTTGACGTAAAGTTGCGGAATCGTTGGCCACTGGCTATATTCCTTGATCCCCTCTCTCAATTCTGGGTCCTCCAACACGTTGTATGCAGCAAACTTCATGGGATCAACGCCCTGCTGGCCTAGCATTTGAATTGTGGCTCTTGAAAAGCCACACTGAGGGAATTCAGGCGTTCCTTTCATAAACAACACCACTGGTGACCCTTGGACGGCCTTGTCAATGGCATGTTTGATTTCGGTGGAGAGGAGTCTTGTTGAAAAAGCCGACAACGGCGTCGGTCTAAGGGAAACCTGGTATTAGTAAAGCGGAACATGAAATATAAAAGGCTTTTAGAGGCAACGAGAGCTGGTAGGGAACTGCAGTAGCTGAGGGGGCGACCGAGACCGGAGAAAACACTGAGGGTGCCGCAGGTACTGGAGGCATTGCACAAATTGCTTGCCATGTGGAACTGCAATACTATCCCTATACCTAGAATGTATGTCGATACGTACAGATCTGATGGCAGACAGAAGAGCTTTGTGAAACATTAGGGTGTGTGCTTAGTAAGGAGAGATTTGAATTGGTCGCGCCGCGCACGTGACCGCGACTAGCACCACGTGACCTTGGGGAACACCTGAACACGAGCACGTGTCCGTGGACATGGATTTCGGCTCAGCTTCACGGCACATCCTGGCGGCTAGTATCATGTGGGTCGTTTCTAAAGCCGTTTATTGACACAAGAAAAAAACACAATGTGGGTGTACTGCTCAGCAAATATTGGGCCGATAAGTCGAAGCTGTATTGGCAGGGGAGAGTTATCAGCATGAAAGGAAGTAGTCCCGCGCCAGTGGCCTAAAACTCAGCGAGCAGCAGAACCATCTGGCGGCAAGAATGGGGAATTAGGGGCTAACAGGCATATTATATGCATTGCGCATACTGTTTCAATGGAGCCATTACCGCCCCGGTGGTCTTTTTCATGATGTGATCTTGGCATCTTCAGGGAGGCATTCATAGTGGAATCGCCAATGTATATGGTGATGGCATGGTTTTTGGTCAAAAATCAACTTGCAAGACTAGAAAAGCGGATACTTGATTTTTGCAAGCCTCCGGCAGTGCATGCAGAAATAGCCACTATAGCAGATGTGACGGTGCAGGAATAGCCACTATAGCATGTGGCAGTGTAGAATTAGCCACTATAGCAGAAGTGTTAAACGCTCCGCATTAACCTTCAGGAAAGCAAAATATGTGCTGCGTTCTTTCACACCTGCACATTGGGTTTGTTTTTGACTTGGTACTGGACGCGTGTCATGGGCACTCTCATATTCACGCGTATAGGCAGTCATGGTCATATCTTCCTGTCCTATTCAACGCGGGGTTCTGCTTGACCGCTCAGAATCAACTGGGGCCCATCTGCCTCAGGGCGGTGGTGTACGGATGCACGCCCAACTCCTAGTAACTAGCGCGTGGCGCGTAGTAGTCTGTATAGAAACTGGGAATTCATGAACTGCCCGTGCTTACTGCGTCCGTCTTTAGATGCTGCAAATACTGGCTAAATGAACGCTTCGCGAACCAAGGCCGGTGCTTTCATTTCATTCTCCCCAGGTTTGCAAAAAAATCAAATGACACGTGTCAGCTGCTCCATGGGCAGTGTATCCCACATGGGGGCAAACCGAAGTGCGATCCAGACTGGTCCATTGCCCCCTGAGTTAATGACCGCTATTCCAACTGCAGGTTCTTAATATGATGCAAGGTTTCCTTTTGGTTTGGGCAGTTAATGGCAGGTTTTTAGGAATTGTTGGTAGTTTCCTCGTGCCAGGAGTCTCGGGGTTCGTTCCTGGCCAACGGGATCGTGATCCCCCATAAACCATGGCCATAGGATGTTGAAGAACTGGGCTAGATGGACAGGCGGCTTCTCTGGGCAGACGGGCAGGCGGCTATCCATTGGCGTAACCGCATGTTCGCCATAGCAGCAATAGCCGCGTGCATATAGAGAGTCCTTTTCAATAGTGCACGTGCGCTTAAACAGGACCGTGCACGTGCTACTAACCTTTTGCAGCTGAACGCAAAGCATCAGAGCACAAATGAACCAGAAGCACCAAAACACCTCATTCTTAAGACGAAGCTCCACACTAATACCGACCGGTTCAGAGTCCCCAGAACGTGCCCATGAAAATTGCCGGAACGTCGCAAGCTCGCCTCCGCCACGCCACCACCACGCCACCGCCACGCCCCGAAACGCCCCTGAATCGTCCCAGCGTCAATGCTTGTGCTCCTCCTTCTCTTGTGTGTGAATGCACAAAACTTCACCGGGGAGCTTTTCACGAAGGCATTCCTAAATGGCTCATACTATTCCGTGGCTTTCCCGTTTGGACTTCTGCTAAAGCAATACGTGTTCGAGGGATTCGACCCCTTGGGCGCTGAACCATTTGTGCAGATCGTTGGCACGGCCCGTGACCTGGGCCCCGGCTTGCCCCAACACACGGAGGACTTGGAGTTGGATGAGATCTCAGTTATCGGAAGATCTGCTTCCAGTATAGCTGCTTTACACGGTGAACAGCAAACGCCTCGGCAAGAAGCGGTGGCTGTGGCGTGCGCCACAGACAACTTGCTCCAGCTCCAGCTTCAGGAGGGCATACTTGTGAATTTGGAAGGCCGTGTTGGTACCGTGGACCGAGACCACTTGTTCCAATTTGACACCCAGCAGGCGCACACCACGTGTGGCTGGAGCGTCAACGGGTACGGCGAGTTGTGTCTCTATGGCTCCACTCTTTTCTACCAGTGCTACTCGGGTGCCAGCTATAAGGTCTACGATGCTCCCATCAGCCTGAGATGCTTACCGGTGCTGCTCAAGGTAGTGGAGGTGGTTTCGTGTGGCTAGCGAAAGATATTATTGCAAGGCGCCTAAACCCATGTCACCTGGCTGGTTTTGCTTGCCTCTCGCCTGGCGCCATATAAAGGAGTCTTTCTATAGCCTCTGATGTTGACAGTTACGTTTGGTGCTAGTTGTTGAAGAGTATTGCTAAAGCAGCCGACGAAAATCGTCACTAAAAGTTGTCGCGAACAATGCTTGCTCTACAGTTAATTGTTGCGGACAGTGATACATTTGCCAGGGATGCCCCCAAAACTGCGCCCAACTCAAATAAATCCACTGGAGCCCGGAAAGTTATGTTCAGGTCTTATTCTGAAGAATTATTTGGCCGTTGCTCTTGAATTCACCAGCTGCGTGGTTCGTGTTTCGACTAGTTTTGCTTCTGGGGCTTTGGTGCGCCGGTGGGTACTGCAGCGCGGGCAAATACGCGTATGGGCCATATACAGGATTCACGAGGTAAAGAGCACATTGCAGCATATAATATGTAGCCGCAATACATGTATTTAATGCGCGACGTGTATCTGTCGTGCTGGCTTTCCTCGGGCATAAATTTCGGGCATGAATTGAACGCACCATGCGCGCAAAAAAGACCCGGAACGCTCCAAGACCTACCTAATCTGGGGCCCATGCGTTCATTCTCGAAACCGAAGCCATTAGTTGCCTTCGTGGCCGCCGCGAGCCAGACCACCTGTGCCCTTGACGTCCTGCGAGTATAGTATTCTGGGGGTACTCGGTGCAATCGGTAGCAGCTTCCCGTACTTGTCGCCCGTCAACCGTCGTGAATGTGATGGGTGCGGTTTGTTTTGAAATTGTCCGGCAGAGGCTCGGGGTTTTCCCGGCCTGGGTCACGTGCCTCCCGCCTCGAGGGATTGGGAAATTGGTCTAGTGATGTCAGTGTGAGTTTTGGTCACGGGCATTCGCCGGCGTGGCCGGGGCGCTTTGTTGTCGCTTGCCCTCCCCGTTTTTCAGGGCGGGCCGCCCCCTTCTGGGCCGGCTCTTCGCGTCCAAGTGTGTCTTGTAGTGCTGCATGCAGTTGTCCTGGCGGGCGAAGCGGGCGTTGCATGTTTCAAAAGGGCATTCGTGATTTCGTTCTCCTGTATGCGTACGATTATGACGGGCCAAGTGGCCCAGCGTGGTGAAGGACCGTTGGCAGATCTGGCACGGGTATTTCTTTTTGGGCAAGGCGGCCTCTTCGGCTTTTCTCGGGGGCTCGCTTGGAGTTTCCTTAGCCGAGTCCTTTTCATCAGCTAGAACCAATAGTCGGCTCTGTGAGGGCATGGTTGCGGCATTTCCGGGTAGAGCATTTCCGGGTAGAGCTGTTGGCATAGGCGATGAAGACAGAACGGTTTGCAAGATGGGCGCAATCTTGTCAGGAATAGGGCGCCTTGCGTGCGGGCTTGAGGACCCGGAGATCTGGGAGCCGGGCAAATTTGGAGCTTTTGAATGCGAGACATGACCGGAGAAGTACTCTGTCGAGGTCACAGGGTCAGCACTGGCCATTGGCCTTCCAGGGATGGAAAGCGGAACGCGGGAAGCGTGATTAGGCGAGTCAGAGCTGGGTGTAGTTTTGGAAGTGGGAGTAGCTCCCGAGATGAGATCAGCCCCATAATGAGGAGCTGATGCTGACGTAGAGTCAGGGCCCGAGGCGCGACTGGGGGCAGAAGCAGGGCGAGAAGTGCAGGCAGGAGTTGATGCAGTTGCCTGGGAAGCACAGTCCAAAGTAGATGCTGGAGCGGAGATGAAACTGAAGTTATTGGTGTCAGACGGGAAGCCTTCTGCGGACTCATTAGGACGCGCCAGCGTAGGCGGGAAGGGCGGGTTGGCAGAAGGCGACCTTAATGAGTGCTGGCCAGCAGGGCCAGAGCCGGGAGCTGTAGACGGGACATCACTGTCTCGAAGGGAATTCACCAAGTCTATAAATGAAGGCAAATTTTGGTCTCGGGGAAGGGTCATCATGTCTTTGTTATGAGGAAGGAAGGACTGGAAAGTATCGGAGCGGCACCATTCAACGTTCCGGGTTTCAGGCAGGCAAGTGTTCCGGGTTTCAGGCAGGCAAGTGATCCGGATTTCGGGCGGACAAGTGTTCCGAGAAATGTGCAGAAGATGACAGCAATGGGTCTGTGGTGGACGCTGTCGTAGGGTGAATGTAGTCGGCCAACGGACGGGCACGTGGTAGGATTGTAAAGTTTGTTCGGAGGGCCGAGGAAGAGACTTTGGAACTGGGCCAAGCCGGCTGGCCGATCGGGTGGTCTGAGACCAGGGGATTTGAAAAATGTAGATGAGGGTTTTCGGGGCGGGATTGTTCTCGACTTGAGATTGGGAAAGGGGATGTAGACGGAAGGATCGCAGGCGGCGGGAGATTGCGGGAGACCAAGGAAAGCCCGCAGGTAGGCGACGATGGATTGGGAAAAGGGAGGATGGGGGGAGGGGGAGGGGAAACGAAAGGAAGGCGGGAAAGAAAGTGTAGGTGGTACGGTTGCAGTTACAGGTGTGTGAGTTACAACGGGGAGTGGTGCCACCTGCAGTACCATCGGCATCGCACATGTTCGATCTTATGCATGCGGGTAAACGAAAAAGGGATGCGTTGGTCAAAACCTTCATTGGCATGCGCATATGTACGATGGGCGTGCATGCAGGCGTAAGCGCCACGCACCCGTCGAAGGAATTCGGCCCAAAGCAATAGTCGCACAAATAGGACACTTTGGGAACTAAAGTCCCATTTACGAATTTCCACCACGTCGCCTCCGGAAGCCTATATGCAGGCGGATGATCAGCGCGAGACCTGGCTTGCCGGCCGCAGGCAAACACGCCTGATATTCCTCGAGACACAAACCCGCGGGCTACGGATAAAGTCATCCGTGAGCTGTTGCGACGCCCGTATGGTATTTTGTATCAGAAGGTAATCACAGGACCGAAGCTGGGCGGCAGTGCGCCACGTGAGGCTGAGCCATAGCATCGAGGTTACGAAATTCGCGTCAGGATGCATGGTTAGTTTATGGACGGCAGGATATCTGCAGGGCGCATACTCAATGCGCGCATCTGCAGGATGAGGGATTTAGAGACACCTCGACTATGGGGCTCTGCGCCGCCCTCAAATCACCCGAGGATTTTCGCGGTCGTTGCATTTCTCGCAACAATCAGCTTCACGTGCTATTTGATTTTTAGCGCTGCACCTCACACAGGCACACATTGCCTGAACCTGCGCATTCAACATACAGAACGGAAATGTACAAGCCAAGCCGAGGCATAGCAGTGCTTCCGAGGCGCAACCAGAAAATTTGTGACATGAGTTCCAGGCATGCCATTATAGCTGACCCTTCCATGCGCCATATTTTGGCGCAATGCTGTTTCGGTACTGAAATAGAAAATTCCATGGTGCCACTGCTGGTCTATTCCACTTAACTCCGTCACTGCGGGCTCCCCTTCGTAAGTGTCTTTTGGGGCCAACCTTCTCTCGACGCAAGCTTAGTTACGAGCACCTGCACATGTTCACGTATGCCCTTATTAGCACTTGAAATACTGTGCATAATTCTCCCCATGCGTACAAAGCATTCCACCCAAAGTTCCAGACCTGCGGCGGTACATGTCCCATCCGAGGCCGCAAGACTCATATATTCCCGTGTGAAAGAACCCTAAGCGAACAAGATACTTCCTACTTACTATGTAGCACTCTAGCCCCTTTTGGTTCTTTGTCGTACCCTTCTGTGTATGTGGGTAGGGAAAGGTCTCAAGACGACAAGCGCCAGAAAACGTCGGGCTTGGGTTGAATCTGCCATTGATCCGGGCCCAAATCCGGTAAAACTTGACGTTGTGATTTACAGATTTCTGTGAAGGACTTGAAGCCAAGTAGAGAGATCAAATCAGTCAACAGGGGCCAAATCAAGCCAATTCAAGTCCATCCAAGTCCAGCCAAAGTGAAACTCAACTTTCAATCTGAATGATTCAAGCAGATACAAGGCCCAAGGGACACCGAGTGGTTTGGGACGTTTCCGTGGTTGAGCCAAATGCGCCATCATTCTTGTCGATGTTGTTGTGAACGCAGTGTATCGAGTTTCGAGTTTTGAAGACCTGCTATGGGTTCTAAAAGCTTGTCAGTCATTCCTGGCAAACGGGATTATCAGAAGGAGGCAGGAGGATTGAACCCAGCAACAATTCGAAGCATGTAATGTTGTAATACCTGATGACTGCGAAGAATCAAGAGAGAGTCAAAGGAGAGGAATATGTGGAGGGTCAGAGAAAGCGACAGATAGCCAGGTACCGGCTAGACAGATGGATGAACTAGTTAGACAATCGGACAGACAAATTGGACAGACAAATTGGACAGACAAATCGGACAGACGAATTGGACAGACGAATTGGACAGACGAATTGGACAGACGAATTGGACAGACGAATTGGACAGACGAATTGGACAGACGAATTGGACAGACGAATTGGACAGACGAATTGGACAGACGAATCGGACAGACAAATCGGACAGACTTGGATTCTCAACGTATTCAAACTTGAATCTCCGAAAATAGTTCAAAGCCGAATAATCCTAAAAGTATCGCCGATAATTGGCCGGATGCCGCCCCTCCAGAATGCTTAAAAGCAGTTTGTTGGCGCCTGAACCTTAAACATGCAAGCTTTTTCTTTGGCGTCGCAATTGATTGGACAAAGGGAAAAAGAAGCTGATATTGGACGTTCTGGGTCTTGCTGGATGTTCATCTAGAAAAAGACCGGATGCACGGGTGTGACCAGAACAACACCTTCACAGTGGGGCACGACGCTCGGAAAGCCGTGTGTAGGATGGCAAAAGAACTGCACCCATTAGGCTGCCGCTGGTGCAGTTGGAGGGCGTAGTGCGGCACGTGACCAGCCCGTTGCGATCCCGTGATCGTGCAGCACGTGATGGTACGCGATCATGGAGGTGCGCCCAGCGCCACCTGGTGGCACCCATGACCCGCTTTCTTCGTACCGCCATCAATACCGGGCGTGGGCTCAAGATCTCAGCGTCCGCCGAGAATTTCGTGCCGCCATTCGTGCCTCTCGTCGCCGAAGGCTTCTCGGCCGCAATCGGCAATACACCGTTAATCCGACTCCCCCGGATCTCCGAGTCCATTGGTCGTAACATTTACGCCAAGGCGGAGTACATGAACCCGGGTGGATCCATCAAGGACCGCGCGGCCAAATTCATCCTAGACGATGCTGAAAGTCGCAATCTCATCAAACCGGGCGGCACCGTGGTCGAGGGCACCGCAGGCAACACGGGAATCGGTTTGGCCCATGTGTGCAGACTGAGAGGCTACCAGTGTGTCATTTACATGCCCAACTCGCAGTCCGCGTCCAAAATCGAGACGCTCCGGCTCTTGGGCGCCGAGGTGTACCCTGTTCCCGTGGTAGGGTTCGACAATCCTGAAAACTACAACCACCAGGCCAAGCGCCACGCCGACCGCCTCGAGAATGCGGTGTGGACCAACCAGTTTGACAACATAGCCAACCGCCAGGCGCACATCGAGAGCACGGGGCCCGAGATCTGGGCTCAGTTGGACGGCAATGTACAGGCATGGACGTGTTCCACCGGCACCGGAGGCACATTTGCCGGAGTCACGCGGTACTTGAAAACCATGGATAGCTCGGTTAAATGCGTGCTTGCTGATCCACCGGGATCGGTGTTGTACTCGTACATCCAGAGTGGGGGTAAGGACATTGTGCGTGGCGGCACCTCGTTCACCGAGGGCATTGGCCAGGGTCGTGTCACGGGCAACTTGGAGCCCGACATTGGTTTGGTGGATGAAGCCATCCAGATCTCCGACGAGAAATCCATTGCGATGGTGTACCGATTATTGGACGAGGAGGGGATCTACGTGGGGGGCACCAGTGCTTTGAACGTGGTGGCAGCCATGGAGACCGCGCAGACCTTGCCTGAGGGTAGCAACGTTGTGACGGTGTTATGCGACTCGGCCCACAAGTACGCGGCCAAAATCTTCTCCAAGCTGTGGTTGAAAGAGAAGGGATTGTGGGAAGCAATCCCCGAGCCCTTGCAGAAATACGCCACTTTGGACTAGGCGCGTGATGCTGTGGTTGTCACTTGAGCCGGGGCCAATCGTCAATCAAGTGAAGTTTGGTAGCGCCTTGGCGCCTGGTTGAACGGCAGAAACTCACCGTTCTACTCTGAATATTGAAAAGCGACGCTGGTGACTGCTGCTTGGTTTTGGGTACAGGATGGTCAAGACGTCTTGTGCTGGAGAATCAAGCAAATGGACTAAGAAGCAATGGATAATATTGCTGTAGTGAACACCAGCGTGTTTCCAGTGCCCCGATCCAAGTGCCCGAACACTTGGTACACCTGCTTTTGGTCGAACTTGTCGGCCACCTGGAACTGTGTGCCTGCGCCGGCAATACCCGAGCTTGCTGAAATTGTTTCAACACGGCCAAGGGGTGTTCTATTTCCCAGAAAATACAAAACTGAACATGACTCAAACTCCAATCTTGCCCTCTCGTTTGCTTGGAAAGAGGATTCGCAGGGGCCCATTGCCTTAGAGCAGAGAGTACAGGAAAATCACCCCGAAGGAAGCTGGTCCAAGTGGTTTGAGTACTTGTTGGGGAATAGAGAGAATGAATGCATGGAAGATCACTGCGAACCACTTGTGTCGATGTGTGGACCCTTTCATCTATTACTAAAAAGCAGAAGGGATGAGGACTATCAAGACACTTGTATATCATGGCAATGTAGTTGTAGTTTATAGTAGTGCACTAGCGGTTCAATTGATGGCACAGTAGAGAATTTGACAAGGTCAGCTCATTAGCTGAGGAGTTGAGCACTTGTCATCCTCTATTCGATGTTCCTCCATAAAATCTGGCATGACCTATTTCTTCTTCTCTTCTTTCTTCTTCTTTCTTATTTCTTCTTCTTTTCTTCCTTCGATTCTAAGGTATGGTAGCTGGCCCCCTTATAATGGAGGGGGCCGAGAGCAGACCTGACGTCATGACAACTGTCAAGCAGTAGGTGTAAGAGACATTGCACTTCTCTAAGCACCGTGCATGGAGCACGCG
This sequence comes from Metschnikowia dekortorum, assembly GCA_009756545.1. Lineage (NCBI taxonomy): Eukaryota > Fungi > Ascomycota > Pichiomycetes > Serinales > Metschnikowiaceae > Metschnikowia > Metschnikowia dekortorum. The sequence continues at coordinate 375,453 of WFIU01000007.1, forward strand.
CCCAGTCTTGAACCTTCGTACCACTTTGCCGCTATTTCAACTGCATGCTGGATCATGAAGCGTATCAGCTCAAGGCATCGTCTTTTCCGCAGGGTCGAATCCAGTTTGAGGACCCACACACTTGCCTTTACTCATACTTTATCAGTAAACTATCAGTAAACTATCAGTAAATATCAATAAACTATCAGTAAATATCAGTAAATATCAGTAAACTATCAGTAAACTATCAGTAAACCTATGTACATGAGCAAAGGTGCTTGGATGTGTAGTGGCGAGATTCATTGAAACAGTTGGAAAGGACCAAGAAGTTCTGAAGAAGCTAGTGCCGCAAAGATAGCATACTCTGCAAAGAAGCATGGAAGAGATGGGTGCTCATGATGAGAACGGCCCTTGAACTAGGGGCCCTTATAAGGCGGAGGCCGAAAGGTGTCACCAAGAGACGGAGGCCGATAGGTGCCAAATGGGTGTTGCGCTAAAGAAGCGTGCCTTACAACACCACCCTGCAAAGGGCGAAGGTAAGCGAGGCCCTGTCCAATATCAAAGGAAGGAACTGCCCCAGTTCAAAGTGCTATTCGACTTTTCAACTATTCGGAATGTGGTGGTAACACTTGCTGATATTGCCCCCAAGACCGGACCCACAAGAAACACTTGTCGTGTCAGCTCGGCCCAACCACTCGAAATTACTGAACCCAGCACAGAATTTCACCCATACGAGATCCTGTGTCAACAATTCTGAAGGCAGTGTGGAAATCACATCCTGGTTGACATGGAAAGCTGGTGAACCACGGTTTGATCGTGAAACTAAATTTCACGGTTCACAGAAGAGCTTCTGAGAAATACCGCTCCCATTAGCTGCTGGCCTTGCAAGGTGCAACTGACATATCCCTGTACACTATTGCAGACTAAAACATAGGTTGAAACGCCTGGCTCATCGCATTGTCTGGAGCCTCTTGAGTCCAAGCTTCCACGTACGCCTGACACATACCCGGCTGCTCCAGCTCTTCCAGTTTAAACCTGCCTTTCTAGGTTTAGGTTCTGAGCCGTCTGTGTGGGAGTAGCACCAGCACCAGGTTAGTTCTGAGGTGTCAGACCCAGGCCGGCGCATTCTCGAGGTTCGAGGCTCTGTTTTTCCGGGAATTGGCTCTTTTCTCAGCTGTCTTGTCTGGCTCTGAGAGTCAAACTTAGGCTCCATCTACATTGTAGCCGTAGCAGTCTGTGGCTGCCATGGTGCATGGCCTGGATCACGGGTCTAGAAGAGAAATTTCCAAGCCGATATAAAGTGTCTCATCTGATCGATTCTTGTGGTGAATGCCCATTGTGCCTTGCCCGTTTCCAGCGGCCCGAGCACGTCAAGCGACACTTGAAGTGCCATTCGTCCGAGAAGCCTTATGTGTGTGATATGGAGGACTGCGTTCGCTGCTTCAACAGAAGAGACAACATGAAGGCCCACTTGAAGAAGATCCACGGCAAGGTGGTCTAGGATTGAGAGAGATCCAGAATGGCCTAGGATTGAGAGAGATCCAGAATGGTCGAGGATCGGGATACGAGAGGTCAGGAAGAGATCACGAATGGCCTACGGCTTGAATAGCCAAAAGGCATCAAGTTGACATTTGCATAGCAAGACTGGTGGTGTTGGAAGCCCCCGAAGGAGATATCAACTATCACGAATCGAATGGCTAAAACTCTTGGGACCATGGGATAGGAGCCCCTGTGATGGGTGATACGTCAGCAGGAGTGGCGCAACAGGAGCCTTTCTGCAAAGAGTATGGTCATTAGCTTGAGAAGAGGAGTTTCGGAGGGTTTCGGAGAGTGTCGGAGAGTTTCGGAGAGTTTCGGAGAGTTTCGGAGGGTTTCTGAGAGTTTCGGAGAGTTTCGGAAGGTTTCAGGAATCAAGCGGAGCCAAACTTGCAAGAACGGCGGGACATGTGTTGCACCCTACAAGAAAGAGTAACGAGTGACAGTCCATACTCACTACAACTTGGGAGATACTCGCGAACAAACCAATAACGGCAGCGATACGTTGAATCATTTGAATCAAGTTGATGGCATCGGTACTCAAGACCTTAGAGGGATTGAATACACGCCCTCATAGTTGCAGGTCAAAGCAGCGTCAGCCAGTGGGCGTTTGGATCCTTGGAAGGCAGTAGGGCAGCATGGCTGGGAAGCCTCAAAGGAGTCAAGAGTTTGGGGCCACTTCTTGAGAATAGGCGGTCACTGATTATAATGGGGAGATTAAGGAGTTGTATAGTAAGTGCATTCCTAGCGTGTGCGCTGTTTTACACCCCTTAGTGGTCGTCAGAGAACACTGTAACGGCGCCTGTGCTTGAACTGGCATAGAATGGGTCGTGGGTGTGGCCGCCTCTGCAGTAGCGTCCATCAGGTTCGACGATAAGGACACAGCCAGCAACAAGCCGTCAAGTGTGGGTCCGAGTCCATGAAAACCCCTCCGTGGTACCAAACACCGATATCAAAAACACGGCCGGCAAACTGCTCCGGAGCTCTTCGCCCATTGGGAATTGGGCCCGCCATCAGGAACAGCTCCTGGCGTTGGACGCAGCACGAACCTTCCAGTGGACCCACGGGCTTCCTGGCACCTCGTGGCTCAGTCGAAAACCTTTCATCTCGAGGAGTATTTTTCTCAAGACCGGGCTTCGAGGCATGGGGAGGCCAACAAGAAGACTTGACGCGGACGCCCTTCTACTCCAGCAGCGAATGCTCCAAAACAACGAGCCCTACGACGCGTTTGCCGCTCCGGCTTCGGCCCGGGGCATCGTGGTTCTCGTGGTGCCATTGATGGTGTTTTTCGTGGTGCCATTGATGGTCTTTCTCGTGGTGCCATGGATCATTAATACGACCGAGGCGGAGTGCTTTTGCCTCTTGGCGACGCCCATGATGGGCTGCTCTCGTGCCCGTTTCTGCCCCTTCTTTGTATGTTCCAGCATCCTTGATGGTAAAACAACAGCATCCTGTAGATCTAGGTATCCGATTCTGAGCCTCAGCAATACTATTATGAATTCGACGTGTAGAGTCGGTACGTGCTCTCACCAATGACCGTGGTGCGATGCCTGGGGGTGGGAGCTTGCTGGGAAGTTGTCAGAAGAGTCATTGCTATTCTCCAACTCTCTCGTTTCGGGGTGGACGTAGAAGGTAAGATTTGAGAATGGTCGAGCCGAATCAGCATACTCCGCCACTGTCCTGCCACGTGCGGATAGCTCCCGAAAATGACTTGGCTCTTGAGAGGACACTGCCCGGTTAACTCTCAGCAGGACCGTGCGAGGCTGCACGAGTACCGCTTCTGTTCAGGCAATCCACCCGAGACCTTCAGGGTAATGTTGCATTGCAGCTGCGTGGGGTCGTAAAGCAGTAGGTGTAGCTTTCAACGCTTGTAGGTATCAAAGGGCCACGAGGACCTGCGAATGAAACGCCACGGGATACATGTTCAGAATCTGTGGATCCAGCAGGACAGTGGTCCGAACAAGTTCCGTCAGCAGAGCTCGGGGCAGCTGGAGGCTTTACAGCCCGAGACTATTACAGCCCGAGACTATTACAGCACACGATACAGCAGGTAGTAAACATGTTTTCAAACTTGCACGTGTTTTGCGTCCAAGCGCTTCAAGGCCGGAAGGGCTCAAATGCCGCCATGGATATTCAGGGATCCCGAATTGCGCAAGATGTGGACTTCAGAAAGTGTTACCGAACATCTAAAAAGTATAAAAAGGGAAACTGGGACCATCCACCGCTTGGTTGTCCACTTTATCCAATTTCTGCGCCAATTCTTCAAGGTCGAACAGACGGCTGTTTCATGTGATCCAGCTTCTATACCCACTCATCGACAATCAGAAATACAGATTTCAGAAACACGCAAGGCTCCACGTGATCAATGTATCATTGGTCTTGTCAGCACCAGCTTGGCTAGATAGCTTGGTAACAGCAAATACACTTCGACTATGCTAGTTTCGGGAGTTTCCAAGGGCCTTTTCAATTTTCATTCCTCGCCTCATCAATTCACGCCACATTGATGCTTTTTTGTTCCATTGTGGATAAGTTCTTCGTCAATTGTTGAATATTGGTTCCTGCAGATTGGCAGATTAGTTTTCGCTTATTTGTCTCTGGCTAACACTTTGGGTCTTCAGTTGATAGCTTTTCATAGTCCGTTATCTTGCTCCGTTGATCTGTTACGATTCCATCTGGAATCTATTTGTTTTGCATCTTCTTTCACACCAATTCATTTGAATTTCTTTTGTTCATGTTGGTATCTTTCCGAATCAGTTTTTAACCGTTACACCATCTTTGACGTTAGCTCGAAGGATCGGTCAGCCATCTATAAAGCCAAATTTTGCCTTGCTTCAATATCAGAAGCTTCTGAAAAGAATTAACCAGTACAGGATTGAAGCTCACTCGTATGCGGGAGCCGTTTGCTTGCTCCAAACGATTTCACACCTTCCCGGACGTGTTTCGACGCCTCTTCAGATCAGGCAAAATTCCCCGTGGATTAAATCTTAAGTTTGACATGAAAATTTGGCCCCTTCGGCATCGAAAGAAGGCATGTGTCAGCTCGGCTACGTGCATGCGACTGCGTATAAGGGACGGACCCTCATCGTGCCACTTGAAATGCTACGGATGACACGAAGGTCGCATCCCATGGAAAAGAGGTGGAGCACAGGCAACCGACCGGCGAAGCACTCCTGATACATGAACAAAGTCTGTTGAGCTGATACGCCGTGTTTGTATTCCTCGAGACTCCAACGGCCCATCGGCAAAGGCGCCTAGCGGGTGGTATGCAGGAATGGTTGTCTGGCTGGAAAGGGACCAAGAGCGACTTCAGTTGCTGGCAGATTTGTGGTGTGAACACGGAGACTCTGGGCGCAGACGCATGCGGGCGCTTGCATGACATTCCCTCTTGCATCGGCAATCCCAAACCATGCATGTTTGTCTTCTCGGCGCAACTGCAGGTATCCGCACATCCGAGAAAGCATGCAGGTTCCCCCGACAGCAGTGCCACCTCTCATGCAAGAGAAGTTTGTTCACATCATCCAACAGTTTCATGCTGGTCTTGACTCCATAACTTTGCTACGGAGGCCATAAAAACCCGGCTCTTTGTTACATGGGGTAATCGCCTAACCAGGGTTCCAATCTATGTTTTTTTTGGCATGCGGGGCGAGTTCCCCAGGCCGAAAGAAGCCAGGGTTTCAACCTGAAGCCACCTGTCAACTGCTAGACCTAAAATGGAGTACTTTGATGATGGCCAAAACTCAAAACATACCCATGTACTGGTCGGGAACTTTCCGAAGCTTCTATAATCCTCACGTCATGAAGTTACTTCCGACCCGAATTTAATGGTGTAGAGCTGTAGTTTCACGAGACAGTCTACGACTTCCAGCCCCCTCAGTCCGCATATTCATATTGCATCGAGGTTAGAAACAAGGCGACTCGCATTGCAGCTTGAGGCGAAGCACTCAAAACGCACGCTTGCATTATGCGTGTGTATATTGAATTTAGACGCCAGAAGATTGCGAAGGGGTCCTGTACATGTTTTTGTTTCCACGTTAGCTAATGCGTTATTTCTCGGGTATCGTGTTTTAGTGAGATTAGGCAAAAAAAGAGTATCTCGGGAAGACTTAAGGCCGGCAGAATCTTCGGGTCTAATTACCCTTGTCTAGCTGACTCGGGGCCGTGTTGCCACCAAAATTTTAACGATGACTTTGTTGACACATGACAGGTGTGCTGCTCCTGCTTATAACAAACAGATACGATATGCCCAGAGCTCTTCGGGGAAACTGCATCCATGCGTGGAAACTGCATCCATGCGTGGAAACTGTATCCATGCGTGGAAACTGCGTCCATGCGTGGAAACTTCGTCCCTTCGTGGCAACTGCATTCCTTCGTGGAAACTATCCGCATTCCTTCGTGGAAACTATCCGCATTCCTTCGTGGAAACTATCCGCATTTCTTCGAGGAAACTGCAGGTGAGCATGGCTATAGGCGAGGATGCGTCTTGCGGGCGCATGCCGAATCACATTTCTGACTCGTATTCCATTTGGGTGTGGTGCAATGGTTGACGAGAGCCAGGCGCCGGAAATCTCAAGCTAGCGTTGGTTCGGTATCAGCACACCCAAAGTGGCTCATGTTCCACAGCTAGATGCACAACACCAGGGCATGTTCACTCAGCGGATACATAAAGCGCTCTGCTGTATGTTTGAATTGTTGCTGAAGCAGCCTTCCGCGGCGTGTCGGCACCAGTCACGTGACCAGTCACGCGACCCCGTCGAAACGCCGAGCGGGCGCTCCCCTGTTATGGTTACTGCTTGAAGTGTTTAGTCCTTGGATCTTTGACATGCCTTGATAGACTCGGCAAATCCACTTATATTAATCGAGCACTATGTGTTGCAGTATCTGTTGCAAATAACAATTTACCTATAACAGACCTGATTCGGTTCACAAGACCGCCTACAAGACCGGCTACAAGACCGGCTACAAGACCGGCTACAAGACCGGCTACAAGTCCGCCTACAAGTCCGCCTACAAGTCCGCCTTCATCACTGGTGTACATGTGGCGTACGCCAGGCACAGAAAAAGCAACAATACTCGGAGCCATTGCAGAAATCGCCTCTGATCCGGGAATGGGCCCACCAATTGTTGGCTGTCCGCAACCCTATGGCGTGACTTATGCTTGCATCGCAGACCTTGAGGCCCAGCATCATACGACTTGGTGCAGCTGCAAAAACTGCTACGTTTGAAGGAGTCCATGCTGGGGCTTCCAGACGTGTATGCTTCCAATGATTGACTCATATACGCCAATACGTCCAGGTCTCCTTGGTGATCTGTCAGTTGGCTTTTCAATACTTACGGTGGCGAATCGCCATGAACGACATCACTTCGCTGAATTTTTGCAGTGTGATCCAGAGGAATTGAACGAGTCCGGCAAGATGCCTTTTGGGGAAGGGGGGTGAAGAGTTCACCGACCGACTTGTTCACCGATAACGTGCCGCAGGTGATGCTGTTTTGAAGAGGTCAGCCGACCTGAACAGCCCACACACGTGCTTGATTCTCGACTGCCTGAACAGTTGAGGATGCTTCATCGAGGACGTTTTTCCACCCGCTTGCGGCTCATCTTCGGTTTATTGACAAGTCACGCCACGTTCGACAGGGCGACCTAACGTGCTCTGGCATTGCTCTGGCATTGCCATCGTTGCTGAAACAAGGGATGCCAATAGTTCACTTGATCCATGCTCTATTAGAAAGTTGAAGCGGTCCACCTGTTTTAATTCAAGGACCCGGAGCTATTGAATGATCCGGGCATCTTTAATGCTGACCCGCATCTACGTGACTGCCGGTGAGGCCTGGCGCGTGTTGGTTGCCAAACCTCCAGAGTCAATTAGTCGTGTTGATTGCCAAACCTCCAGAGTCAATCAGTCGTGGAGATCTGACTATTATCCCGGAGTGAGTGATGCTGCCGCAGGTGACTTCACGGATGAAACCTATATTCTATCAATTCTGCCCTTCGGATGTCAACTAAGACGGCAACTTGGACTTGCTCAAGTACAATCTTTACCCCTGGTACCCGATCAAGCAGATGCTGACCTTGCCAAAGTTTGAGCGGTCCAAAGGAGCCTTCACTCCCATTTACTTGGACGTGATACTGGCCATCATCAAGCTTCAGCGTTGATATAGACACTAACCTTTTGGCGGCGACAAAGAGGAGGAAGAGAAATCAGCGAGTTTCGCTACGACAAGGGCGATGTGCTCAAAGGATGCTGTGTTGTGGCGGCCCATAAAAAGCCTTGAATAGTCCATCCCAGGGAATGCAAGCACTCAGAACTCCCTGGCAACACTCAAGATATTGCTAGGGATCGTTTTTTATGTGGTGGATTGCGCTTCAGATATGCCCCTAATAATGCAAACAGCGCTATACAGTCCACAGCCTCGAAAGATCTTCATGGCAATGATCGTGGATTGGGGTACGAGAAATCCTAAAAATCACTTGCGGTGTCACGCTCAATGCAAATTCCATTTTCGGGAGAGACAATAGAAGAAGCATGATTTGCAATTCCTCAAGGAGAAGTGTGAATGGTTCACGAAGAGCTTAATGGATTCTGTCTCGAAAATGAGAGAGCTCAGTTACACACTGAATGGCTACAAGTCTAGCCATTCTCAGACTTTTCCGAGCCGTTCTTCATGAATTATCTATTTGTCACAGCAAAATCCAAGATAATCCTACTGGAGCCTTCTCCAGAACAGCAGGCCAATCTGAAATTTGTTGAAAACACGACAGAGCATTTTCCCCAAAGAACTTTCAGTCCCAGAATGCTAAACCTCCTATGACTGAGAATAAACTGTGTCAAGCTAGCAAAGATCTACGCCAAAGAAGAAGAAAAGAGCCTAGACTGTCTCTGCATATCCAAAGTTTTGAAAGACTGGGAACTCAAGGCATGTCAGAAGTCGTGCCGTCTCATCACAAGTGAAGACACTTGCTTGATCTTCAATTGAACCACATGTTACAATAAGAAATGTTATAACCAGCGCGATAATATGTACATTGTGTTCCCAGGTTCATGCTATGTGTGTCTGGTTGATATCTCCATTCATCTTCGTCCTTACCTGATCATTACAGCCCGTACCTATCCTATTACATCATAAGGTGTATCACCCACAAGTCCTAGTTCAGCGTCAGGTCCACGCATTCCGCTTGAGGAATGAGACTCGGTCAGGTTGTCCCCGATTCGTTTGGACCATCCTCAAAATGAAGGGTCTTAACTACCAGAGTGTGCATCGTATGTGGCTATACCTCCTGTTAACGAGCGTTCGCTCTGAAACTGTTAGTATGCAGTCACGAGATAGACGACTTATTAGTTTCATTTTGTTTGGATGCTTCTCAACGATGCTTTTGGAGAACAGAGGACACGATCCTGACGTTTAATGCAGCGATAGCTTCTCCAGAATACACAATCTTCGGCGTGAAATTCAGAGTTAGCTTTTTCAGAATATACTGACCTGCACGAAGTCTCAACCAGTGGCTTTATGGGATTATTTGATTGGAAGTCGAGAATGTCCCCTATCCAGAACAGGTCCCTTTGTACAAATGGCCGCGACTTCGCCCTCTGCCGTCCTTCACTGACTCTATTGCCAGTCGTATATCAACTTTCCTCGACCTGTTGCAGGTTTGGTATGGGTTAGTAGGCATTATTTGACATGTCGCTTCATCCGGCTTCGTAGAATGAATCGGAGAGTTAAGAATGGCTTACCCAAGTACTGTCTTCACGCTCTCGGTTTTAAACATCTGTAGCAAGATGCCTTGCGCAGTATACTGGTCTCACACCATGCATTTTTGGCAGTTCGGGTATTGGCAGGCATTATGATGAGCCAATCACTGTAGGTATTTTGGTGAGACACAGTCATCACCCGCCTGATCAAATGCTTAGAGATGATGTGAAGAATCAAACGACGAGACAGAATAGCCGTTTCCATCAAGCAAGTCAGGGTCCACCGATTCGAACACGACTTTGACTAAGTGTCCTCTAAGTGTCCACTCACAAGTTCAATATTGGACAAATTTGGTTTGAGATGTGACTCACCATTCGCGTGGCGAGGATTGTATAACGTCTCTCTTGAGGACTGGATGTCAAGACATGAAGTCATGTGTCGGCAGCAGCTCACTCAAACCGTGTCCTTTTGTTAGGGAATCATGTCGTCTTTCAAATCTGGTTTGACTTAGTGGCGAGCGAAATGGTTGAAAGCCAGACAGTTTCAATTGATTTGAACCCTGAGACTTGGTTAGAGTCTATAATTTTCAGGTAAACGCCTCAGCCTCCCCAAAAAACAACAAGACATCGTCCAAGACGTGGCCGGCTCAAACACCTGTGCGCAACTTGAAGCTGGTATAGTCGTATCATAGCGACTGAGCTGTAGAGTGGTAGGAAGCAACTGCAATATATGATAGCAAAACAGCTGCAACGTGTACCGAAACAGCTGCAACGTGTACCAAAATAGCTGCAACATGTACCAAAACAGCTGCAACATGTACCAAAACAGCTGCAACGTGTACCGAAACAGCTGCAACGTGTACCAAAATAGCTGCAACATGTACCAAAACAGCTGCAACATGATACCAGAACCAATGAATTTAGATTCCTGCAACCGGTTCTCAGTCGATGATCAGTCCCTTGTCATGATCGCACGAGTAGGAAGAATTGTGAAACAACACCGAGCCACAATCCAAGTAGACCCAACGAAATTGTGCCTGCGGTTGTATGATTTGGAAATGATCAAGGTGGGGATAAACATGATGATGGGGACGATGGATCCAAACCACCACCAGCACATGTATGCAGTGCTGCCCCAGAAACACCCCTTGCATTTCGACAAAGGGTGTAATTCTATGGTCAAGAAGGGGAGCAGGTCAAATCTCCGCCGCCGTGTTAAATTCAACGCATAACTGCACAGTTGGCACTGTAGCACTTTCTAATGGTCTGGCGAATCAGTGGCTGCTCAGGAAAACAAGTAGTAGGCGTGCGTGGTAGCATTCTACCTGATTGAACAGCATGCAGGTAGTGGTAATGGACATCCAGTGGTATTGATAGCCTTCAGTAAATTCTGCCCGTAAATCATTCATCATAATATTGGATTGGATCGCAAAGTCAATTGATCCGTAGGAATGCGTGGGTGGCTGCAAAATGAGTGGCGCACTATGGGAGCCGCCAATACACTGAGAAGGCAACTTAGCGGTTCATAGCACATTCACACTTGTAGCAGCAACCGTGGCATGTTTCATGGACAGTGAAAGAGAAGGAGCAAGCGCCGAGCGGTGGTGTGGGGTCAGCGAGGGTTCGCCATGCGCACCAGGGCATCAGCGGCTGGGCGCGGGACCCGTGCATCCCAAATCAGTATGAATCATAGCATTTTTTTCGGGTTTTTTTAGGCTCAGGATTCCAACTCTACTTTCCACCCGCTCCCCATTCGCCACCAGCATTTTTGGAACCCAGGACCAGTTCAAGTCTTCCAAGGAATAACCCTGAGTTTCGCCTTCTTCTCCCCTTTTGGTCTGGGCCCGCCAGTCTCCCAAACGCCTACATATCCGAGTAAATTTGCAGGCAAAGAGGATCCTCAACCATAAAGACTGTCCGCTAAGGCTCCCGGCCCACCGTTCTTCTTCTTGTACAAAGTTCCGATATACTTGCAGCTGGAAAAATCACAGTCAAGATCCCGTCCAAGTGTCCCATCTAACGGCGCTTTGCAAGCATCTCCGCTCATCTTGACAAGCCCTGCACTTTGAGTCTGGGCCAGCATATTACTTGAGCTGCATAGCACATTCTAAGTGAAGCCACCCTCTGACTAGCAACCTCTCATGGACCAGCAGATCCAGCAAGCGGTGGATATAGCATTAAGCGGCACGGCGGACGCCGGCCTCAAGACCCAAGCATACCAATTCATCAATGAAGTCAAAAGCACTGAACAGGGCTACAAAACGTGCGTCGAGCTTCTCCTTGCATCGCCCACCAGCAAACCCAGCGACGGGCTCAAGTTCTTCATTCTTCAAGTGATTGACGAGAACATGGAGAAGTTGGGCGACCAGCAGTTGTTTGAGTTGAACAAGAGCCTTTTCGGGTACTTGAACGAGCAGATTGCCGCCGGCGCTGCCGATGAGATCTACCTCCGCAACAAGCTTGGCGACATTTTCGGGCGTCTCTTCTGCTACGTGTACCCATCGCTCAACTGCGATTTCTTGGGGCACTTCTACGGGCTCATTGCCGGCCAGAGCACCCTTGCGTTGGACTTTTACTTGCGAGTCTTGATATCAATCCACCTCGAGGTCGGCGATAAGTTGATCTCGCGACCCAAGGAAACCCAGGAGCGCAACAATGGGTTGAAGGACTTGATCCGAGAACGAGACATGGCTACCATGGTGGCATCGCTCAAAACCATCCTCCGCGACTCGAAAGACCTGGTCGTTTTGGTCAATGCTCTAAAAGTCGTTGGCCAGTACATTGACTGGATGGAGATTCTGTTGTTCATGCAGGACGGCCTCCTCAACACCATCTACGACTTTCTTAACGTTAATGCTCTACGCAACCAGGCGTGTTTGACGCTCATAGAGATCATCTCCAAAAAAATGCAGCCTGCAAACAAACTACTGTTCATCAGTTTATTGGATTTGACGTCGCTTATCAGCTCCACCTTGAACGACGACGACTTGGACTTCACCGAGAACCTCGCGCGTTTGGCTAACCAAATTGGTCTTGAGATGACGATTGTTTTGGAAAGTGACTCATCCCTTGCGCAGGAAATCAATACTCAACTTTTCAAGTTATGGCCCATTGTGTTGAAGTTGTTGGCCCACGAATACGACGACGTATCCCAGCAGGTATTTCCCTTCATTCAGCAATACTTGATTGTGTCGAAAAAAGTGCCCAGCATTTCGTCCGCCGAGTTGCTATCCACGTTGCTCGAGAACATCTTCCTCAAGATGAAGTACGACGCCGATTCCGATGGCTTCGACACCAGCGACGATGACGATCAGTTCGCCGAAATGCGGGCCAAGTTGAAGTTTTTCCAGGACACTATCGCCGCTTTGAACCCGGTGCTATATACCGAGATGATGCCAAGGATCATATCCAGCTCGATCTTCGAAAACGAACTGGGCCCCTGGGTGCAGGTGGAGTTGGGGCTCTATGAGTTGAGCAACTTTGCTGACTCGTTGAAGAACAACCTCATCAACGTTCCCAAAACGGAGATCTCCACCTCCAGACCCTACCAGATGGTGCAGGACTTCTTGGTCAAGATCATCAACAACTTCCACTTGATCAACCACCCTAAAAACCAGTTGGCATTTTTCGAGTTGATCATCCGCCATTTCAGTACTAAAAATTTCACCAATACCACCAACACCACTCTGCAGGAGTTGATCCTTAAGATCATCGAGCTCTTCTCCGATTTCGGCCTCTTCAACGGTATCGAGAGTGTACGGTTGAGATGCTGGTACTTGTTTTTCCGATTTGTCAACGCCACCAAGCCCAAGTTGAGAACTTACTTTCTAGAGAATTTGTTGATGAAAATCCAGCCGTTGCTTGTGATCAAGGCCGAGTTACCTACGCGTGATGAGGACGACGACTGGGTGGAGAACGGCAACTTCAACAACCAGTTGTACTTGTTCGAGGCCTTGGGGATGTTGGTGACGTTGACCGAGTCGGAGGAAACCTGCGCCAAGTGCGTGGATATCATGTTTCAGCCACTCTTCGGGAGCTTGGAGGCGTGCATCACTCGGGCCGACAAAGACGTCAATTCCCTCATCCCTTTGCAGACGCACCACTCTTTGATGGCCATCGCCACGATCATTAAGGGACTCGATACTCAGACCCCAGGCAAATCTCAGACCGTGAAAATGAACCTGGAGGTGGTGGTGAAAATCGGCAACGCGGCACAAGTGGTGCTTATTTCGTTGGAGAACTTCAACAAGTTCGAGAGCGTGAGAGACGCGGCCCGCTTTGCTTTTGCCCGGTTGGTGCCGGTTTTGGGCGTGCAGAGCTCGGTGCATCTCAGCAAATTGGTGTCGTTGATCTTGGCGGCGCCCAACCTCAAGATGCAGGAGTTGGGGGACTTTGCCGGGTTCATCGGCCAGATGGTGCACCTATTCAAGAACAACGCGGCCATCTTCCAGCTTTTGAACGATCTCTTGACACCCATGGTGCAAAAGATCCAGCAAGTGTTGCAGCTCGAGGACGAAAACTACCCGGACTTGGTGCGGGAGAAGTATGGCTTGAAGCGGTCGTTGTTGGCGTTCATCAGCATCCTCGTGCTCAACAACCAATTCTCGTTGCTCCTAACCGAAACCAACAAGGCCATTTTCCCCAGCATATTGAAGGCCATCGTGGAATACTCGTTTGACATGAGCGACCCCACCACCGCCAAAGCAGCCGTTGTTCAGCTAACGAACGTCATCAGTATGCTCGGGTGCAGAAACGGCAAGCTTGTGGACGAAAAGGACAAGTTTGCGGAAACTGTGGGCGCCGTGGTTGGAATCGACGACTTCTTGATGGACAGTGCGATGAAGATCTGCTTCGAGGGCCCATTCCAAAACCCGGACTTCGATATCCAGGACGCCCAGATAAGAAACGTGGCCCAGGAGCTTTCCAGCGTGCTCAAGGTCTACCAGCAGAATCTGAGCGAGCAGGAGTTTGTCAATTTTGTGGGGCGGTATTTGTCCACCATGGGTTTGGGACAGGACATGGCCAATGACTTTTGCACCAAGTTGGTGGAGATGGACGGCAAGGCGTTCAAGAAGTACTACGTGTCGTTTTTGAGTGAGTTGAAGAAGTGAGTTGAAGAAGTGCTGGAAGGTGACTGGATGTGACTGGATGTTAATAAAAGGACTGGGATCTTGAAGAGGCAAGAACCCGGAAGAGTCCAGACTTGTGCAGTATCGGACAGAACAGACCACGCAAGGCGCTCATGAATAAAGTGCCGCTGATAGACAAATGACCAAATGGATAGCTGCATTGGCCCGAACCCGACTACGTTATAATATGACACCGCTTCAAAGATCCGGGACCCTAACACCTTACGCTTAGCCTTGTAGAGCCTTTAGTAGAAGCCAGCGGGTCTATATGCAGGCTGCTCATCCCGAAAAATCTCAGGGCCCTGCTCACGCTCTCCAGCGCCATCATGGACATTGACACAGACTACAAGGACGGCGAGGAGTTGGAGCTCGAGACGCTCGTGTTCGGCGACCAGTCCGGGTTCGAAGCCAATCTCCGGAAGATCGAGAACCTCTACGACTACTCCGACTCCGACTACGAGCACGAGGCCCCCCAGGCCCTGGACTCCGAGGATCTCTTCTACATCGACGAGGCCGGCGACGATGCCATGGACATCCACCAAGACGAGAGCGACGGCAGTGAAGACGGCGCCCCAACGCGGCATTTGCTGGCCGTGTGGGCCGACCTGGACGACGAGAAACACGCCATCAGCTTGAAGGAGTCGGCCACGGCCAAGCTTCGCAAGGCGCAGGCCGAGAACGTGGTCAACGGCGTGGAGTACGTGGCCCGGCTCCGGGCGCAGTACGAGAAAATCTACCCCAGGCCCGAGTGGGTGGACAAGTGGGAGCGGCCCGACGAGCACAAGAAGGCCAAGAAACTCAGAAGGGACGACGCCCTAGACGACTCCGACAGCGTGTCGGAAGACGAGCAGGACCTGCGCGTGGGCTCCAACGCTCAGCAGCTCCTGGATATCCTCGCGTCCACCAGCACGTTCGTGAAGCCGGTCAGCAAGACGCTTCCGTCGCAGAGCATCAACATCACGAGGCTCAAGGACGCCAACGTGGCGCGGCGGGCCAAGTCCGGGGTTCTGGCGGTGCATTTCCACCCGGCTACTGCGTTGTTGGTCACCGGGGGTCTTGACCGTACACTCCGCATCTACCATATCGACGGCAAGAAAAACGCGTTCGTGCTGTCGGTGCACTTCCGAGACACGCCCATTGCGCAGTGCCAGTTCAGCAAGCGGCCAGGGTCCAGCATGGTTTACGCCGGAGGCCGGCGCCGCCACATGCACCGCTGGGACATGCAAACCGGGTCGGTGGAGAAGGTGTCGAGGATGTACGGCCAGGACCTGCACCAGCGGTCGTACGAGTACTTTGTGGGGTCGCCGCAAGGCCTGTACATCGGGGTCAAGGCTGAAGGCGGCTGGGTCAATGTGGTGAACGCCGTGACCGGACAGTTGGTGCGGGGGTTCAAGGTCGACGACCGGGTGGCGGACTTTGTGTTTCTGCAGGACGATGCCGTGCTCATTGTCAGCAACATAGCGGGCGAAATCTCCGAATTCGACGTGCACACGGGCCGAGTGTTGCGCAAGTGGGCCGACTCCTCCGCGGTGGCCGTGACGAAAATCGCCATGGGCGGAAATGACCGCTGGCTCGCGGTGGGGACCCAATCGGGCGTGGTCAACGTGTTTGAGATGCCGGGCTCGAAGTACCAGGACGCCGGCGCGGCAGATGGCAGTGCCTCCGCCAAACTCGTCAAGGAAATTGGCAACTTGGT
Source organism: Metschnikowia dekortorum (assembly GCA_009756545.1). Taxonomy (NCBI): domain Eukaryota; kingdom Fungi; phylum Ascomycota; class Pichiomycetes; order Serinales; family Metschnikowiaceae; genus Metschnikowia; species Metschnikowia dekortorum. The sequence goes on from WFIU01000007.1 coordinate 391,478, forward strand.
GACGCCTGTGAGCTCGCTTTGCTTCTCGCACGACGGCCAGATCTTGGCCGTGGCTTCGCAGGCCAAGAAGGATGCGTTCCGCTTGGTTCACATGCCTCTGGCCAATGTGTTTCCCAACTGGCCCACTCGAGGAACGCCTTTGGGCAGAGTCACCGACGTGTCCTTTTCCCGAAATGGCCAGATGATGGCCGTTGCCAACGATGTGGGCAAGGTCACGTTGTGGAGATTGAACCATTACTGATGAAGGCACGCTATCAAAGCGGTCATTTATTGGACTGTGGAGCCGAGGCCATGAGGGGATTCTGGCCAAGGATTCTGCCAAGAATTCTGGCCATTTAGTGCCGTCATGAAACAAAGGTCCCTGCGTTTGTTCGTGTTGACCCGTGTTAGCATCATCAATGGTCGTTGCCAATACCAAGAATTTATCCATGGCCAAATCAGCTTGAGATGAGCCATTTTGGGATTCATGAACTGTCAGCAGCGCTTTCTTGGAGCTATGCCATTTTCAAGCCCGGTGCTGCGTCCATGAACTTGACTCGACACATGAGCATGGCCATGCTAGCAAACCCCAATCCACGAAGGGGCCCTTATGACGCGAAATGAGCATACATGCGAAGCGTATGATCAAGGCCAGGAACGGTTTGAAATGGGAAGGGAGGGTGGTCATCTAGGTGTCTTATTAGATCACGGGCAATTCTCAAGTAGAAATGTACTACTAGCATGGAAAGATCCAGTAGAGCCAAGAAAATGCATTGGACGTTCTTGAGTCCAGCGAATCCGTCGGATGCGTTAGTCCTAGCAATGTGTAAATGCCGTAGGGCTAGACGGAACGCGTCAACAGACAGCATAATCCACCAAAATTTGGCGTGGCTCCACGTCGAGTCTAGCGTGAAGGTTGAGGACTTTTTTGGATTCCATGGCTATCTTCAGGTACCCGCATGACCTCAGGATGGTGTCCAGGCAGTGCAGGGACTATCAAGTCTTGCCAACGGCATGGTTCTAGCCATGACTTGTCTGCATTGGTGTTTTAGTTTGCGAAAACACATGTGGCCAAAAGAATGTGACCAAAAGGAATATGGCCAAAAGAATGTGACCAAAAGGGGATTACTGAGTCCGGATTCGGAACTCGCCTGTAAGCGTCCGAAAGGTCACACCGGGCGAGGGACTAGTGGATCTAGCTGGAATATAGATCAAGATAGAGGGTGCATGAGCCAAAGGTTTCATGGTCCAAGAGACAACAGCGACGTCATCAGGAACGTCTGAGGCGGTTCATGAGGGACACTGTGAAGGACCGAGTTCTTGATCTCTAGACCGAGACCTATATTGACTTTTGCCCTTTTTCGGTATGCCGGAAGCGGTGACCATCTACTGAAGGAAGCTCTACTTCCGGATGCCATGCACAACGGAGTTAACCGTACCGGTGATAGAAGCGAGAGCATCGACACCAAACTCATCGACACCAAACTCATCGACACCAAAGTCATGCACATGAACATGGCCACCATGTGATAGTATCACATCTCTCACTCACGGCCAGCATGTTTGCGGCGTTCCTTTGGTTATTTACAGAAGGTTGACTATCAAGATACCCTTGTGCCTGTGATCTCCTTTACAAGTTGCGTTTCCTACTCGCCTTTGCTACCCATATTTTTTTGGATATTCTTTTTCCAACAATATATAACTTGCTATGTAAATACCCAATTCATAAGGTACAGCTCTGCTTTTTGCTAAAAAGTGAATTGTGATTATAATATTGTATGACGATAACTTTCATTAGAGTACCTTGAAAATTGATGTTCGAATAACACAACCTTAGATTATTCATATGGATTATTTTAGTTTTAGTAAAACTATATTTATACTTATATAATCAGTCACATTATCAATTGGATCTAAAATATTTGTTGTTTTTATCCTTTTCCTCTTTAGAATCTAAAATAAATAGATATTTCAGGTCTCAATAATGCTGTTATATTTGTGACATGATAGGTAAAGAAAATATAGATGATATATACGATGTTATTGGTATGTATTAATGGATGTAGATATGGCTCTGTTAGCAAATACCATGATATGGTTATTCATGATATGGACATTCATGATATGGACATTCATGATATGGTTATTCATCAGATGAATGTGAAAACAGCATTCGTCAATGCTGAACTCGTTGAAGACATCTACCAAGTTCCTGGATTTCCGCTTAGCCAAAGAAAGGATTTGGGAAGTATGGATTGAAACCCAGTAGTCACTATGTGCCTTAAAGCAAGCTCCTCTCGTCTGGAATCATTGATCAACGATCATATAAGAGGACGGGATTCAAAGAGCTATAATGAACCGTGCGTTTATATCAAACCAACTGCAGACTCGTTGATACTAATAGCGCTCTATGTTGATGATATCCTAGTCTTGGGAAGAAACATGGAAGAGGCGTCAAAGGCGAAGGGAATGCTAAGCGGCGCTTCAAAATGACGGGTTTGGGAGAACCCGAGATTACTTGGTATGAACATCAATGTGGGAAAAGGTTATACTAAACTACATTTCCCTGATTACATTACCAGCTTTCTGCTGCATTGTGGGGTGTCGAAAGGATGGAGTAAGACAGTACCAGCTGACATAAACGGGTTTGACAAGATCTCAACTAAAGAAGGCAGTCTCATAATCTGTAGTTTCTACTCTCTCTAGCCGGACCATACGTTGGATGATTTGGTTTTCCATAAAGTTTCCAGTGGGAGTGACTCTGACCGAAACTTATTGTCATGTAAGTAGAGACATCTCCATTGGATTCTAAGGACTCACGGGACGCATCAAATGAACGGACTCGTGTACCCCGTTCCTGGCCATATTCCCTAGCCATATTCCCTAGCCATATTCCCTGATAATTGAACTCAAAGACCTCTTCAGGATTTGACCGAGGGGGACGTTGTCATGTCTGATGATTATGAAGGTTGCCGCCAAAAGCCATGAAAATGATACACGGTCGTTTCGGAATTTGGGTCTTAGACCTTTAGACCGCGAAATGAGCTATGCCACGAATTAAATCCGGCTTCACAAATTTGCAACATTGGACAAAACATGTCAAGGCCGTATCATCGATAATTACACGGAACTCCAAGCCTTTTCCGCCGCAACTTCGGATATCCTTGAATATGACCGTATTGCGAAATATGCACATCTTTCAGACAAAGTGTCTCCTCATGAATTGACGCCGCACGAGACAACTTGAAGCCACACGAGACAACTTGACGCCACACGAGACAACTTGACGCCACACGAGACAACCACACGAGACAACTTGAAGAGACAACTTGAAGCCGCACTCACCATATCGTGTGGAACGGAGCACTCCGGACTTACCCTCTTTGGACAAGAGTTTCACCTTGAATCTGACGATGATGCGTGGGAAAGAGCAATGCAGCCATGAAGGCTACCTCACCACTCAAACCATCAGGTTATAGTTGGTGGTAAACGTGCTAACAACTGTGCATACCATAATGACTAGCCAGTTCGATGTTCAGCGGCTTAGCCACCGTGGCTTCGAGCTAGGCAACTGCGCCTTGCCATATTGGTTACTTTGTTTAGTTCTTTGCTTGTGGTGGCTTGCAAGGTTTCGAAAAGTGAAGGAGGCGGTGGATCAATAGACGCAGCTGCTGCTTCTGTATACTTTTTGGGGCAGATGAAGAGCTCTACTATTTTTGGACGTTTTGGCGGATTTATCCGAGTACGGCTTTGCCAAGGGAGTTTCGTTTCTGGTGTGAAGCCTCGTACCGTCTTTTTGGCCGCTGGCTTATCTCTGGTGTCGATGTGGACCTCATCATGGCATATCCGATTTGGCATACCCATGAACAGCACCTGAAACAAATGGTCAAAGATGCTGTTCCTTGTCCAAAGATGCTGTTCCTTGTCTGTTCCTTGTCCAAAAACTTCGACCTGCATGGCGCCACACTTGTACAGCGAAAGTCGAGCTTCCGGGTCTAAAGAACTCACATCGTGGCTCAATATGATATGCTGATGGTCCGAGCCGCGTCCACCATGCGCAAGCCATGGGTTTGATGTCTAAGGACGTTTTCTTGCTAGCAGGTCCGCCCCACCCTGGAAATATAGCCATAAAGTATTGACCTATGCAACCAGCCTAATGCATTTTGTATCAATGCGTTTTGAACTATCTTTAGCCATTGTGCAGGTGCGCTATATGCAGGCCGGTGCTTTGGCATGTCTTAAGACTTGCTTGCCCTGTCTCTCTGTGGTCTCCCTCTCAGAACTCGATTTGTTATCAAGTAAGGCCTCCCGTACGGATCGAATTCACTTCATGGGTCCTGTCGCCAAGCCCTTTTGCTTATAATCTGAACAGATGCTTAGTTTCCTGATTCTAGCACTGTGGAACCTTGGCCATCGTCTCGGTCGCCTCTATCTGTAACTCTCTTTACCACGCAGGCGGCTCACGTCGTCCCTTTTTTTCCTGCTGTTCAAGGCCGATGGACCTGCACCTTGATTACTCTGGTATCTCGTCTGGCTTAAATCGGAACTATCAGAGTCTCTCCGTCCACTTACCCATCCTCGTCGAATGGAGCTTTCATTCGGCCAGTGCACTACCCGGGATGCACTGTGTACATGTCTCCCACCCAAAGATATTACATGTAATTTTTATAGTGATATGACAATAAGAACTCATCAAAAATAAAAGAATTACAAGAAACTCTTTTTTAGGGAGCAGAAAATTCGTCTCCATCAAAAGAATAAATGGGGGCTTTAGTATAGACCGCATAAATCTTGTCAGATTTCATCAATTGTAATAGACTTCATACTAGCAATCTAGAACTCCGATTGAACCAAGGGCGTATAACACCTAATTTGTCCAAAGATTTTCGACTATATGTAGACAAGATATGAGATATCATAGAAGCGCTCGCGGAAACTTTGATCTGTTTTTCTAACTAGTCGATGAACATTTATATTCCCATATATACTGATTGTTATGTTCTTTTGTAGTTGTTTTTAACGTCAAGTACTCAAGAAAAGATATATTCGTTGATGAGCCCTAAAACAAGGGGATCATCCAAGCTTATATAGATAAAATCTGGCCCGGGCCGCATGAGGCGTCAGACGCCCCATGGCGAGGTGGGGGAGCCTGATTGCGCCACTTCAGCCGGAGTGGAGGCACGATGGCGCCATCCTTGGCCGATGTGGGGTGTTGGGACTTGTTGGGACGCCCAATTTGGCTAATCAGTAGGTCAAGCGGCGGTCAAGGAGCCAGCTGTCCTGCATACGAGCAAATCCACGACGTTGCTTTTGGGTAAACCTACGGTGCTGGTGCCGTTATTGTCTAGAACCTCGGAGATAGGCGGTAAAGGGTTTGTCACGCCTTTGTCCGGGTGGAGTTTCGACGGTTTCCCCTTGTAACCGCAAGTCGCAGGTTAATTGATGGGTAGCGATGGTGGATCTAACAAGTTTATGTAAGTATTAATACCCCTGATGAGCGAAACTGTTAACATTGAATATAAATTCCCCGGAATGTGGGTATGGGAATTATAATTACCCACCCTCCCCCGAGTGGTACGGAGCGCCATGTTTTTAGGAGGAGTTGCTAGATATTCTAATGACTGTATTATTAGTTGACAACGATGGAAGATAATAACTTGTTACAGTATTTGAGAAATGCAAGAAAAGAGGTCTGGAACACACGCATTAAATAAAGTTCATTTATATTAAAAACACATGCTTCTAATAGTAAGACTCTGACAAATAGTAGAAATCACATGAATGTACCATGGACCTAGAAACCTAATAAGGAATTCAAAGCAAATAATAAAAAGTGAATTTTGAATTTCCAATATATCACCCCCAATAACTGATCTAGAACCGTTTCAAATATAATAACTGTTAGACTTCCCATGGGTCGTGTGCTACCCATCGGTGCTCAATTGGCTAGACGCGGTGTGACGGCGGACCTTGCCTTAGGCTGGGTCGAAACGCCCATTTCCCTTCCTCCGAGTTCTAGGCCGAAGAGCCTTATCTCGGGGGGCATACCCGGTCGACCACTCGGCACGACTAGCCCGATTAAGGCACTATCGCCCGAATACGGTGGCGCAGTCGTGCCCGACATTACTATATAACTCGGGTGATTCCCATGTTTTATGGATCATCAACAAATACATCTCTCTTGAATCCTTACGCCTTACCGAACCCGATACATATAATTCAAAAGAATATCATGGATTGCGTAGGACACTGTCCAACGAGAATGATAACAAAGCTTGAATGAGGCAAAGGTCGTATAGAAACAGATGGGGAAGTGTACATCACAAAATGTGGAGTAACTGATAGATTCATTGACATTCAACAAAACTTGCTTTGGAGGCAGAATTGTTCCTTGATTGTAAGCCTTCTTATGAATGGTCCAAAGAGCGGGATTTATACTCTCCATCGACACTGCGCTCTGAACGAGTGTTTATCAAGAGGAGGCATCAACACACTAGATGGGAATTGGATCACAACTCTCTTAATTTGCACTTCCAAGCCCTGGGCCCCCACGCGGTTGAAATGGTCTGGACTGGAGGCCCTCATGGACATGACCAGCAGCATCAGGCCCAGACTTCACTTTAAATCAATTCCACAACTCCGGGTGCGACTAGACTAGAACTGTTCCTCGTCCAGTCGAAACAAGTCGAGTCATCTGTGCAAGTAGTGTGATGGTGTTTCAAATTCTTGTTCCATAACCGTGACTGCTGGAGATTGGGGTCCGTGGCCCATGTCTTCTAACCCTGAATTGATGCATCCCTGCTTTCCTGCTGATAGACACCCAAAAGCAGCTGCACAGAGCATACACAAATATTTCGGGGTATTGTGCAATGCCACCAGTAATTTAGTAAACAACTCCACTCCAGGACGCAGGTTTCTCAGCACGACTCAAAAGAAATGCGTCACATTCACGATGGTGATGTCATTTCTGATCACTCCCATGAAAATTCGCCCTTTCCCCGATGAAGCAATGAGCTCTGATCAAGAGCATCTGTATAGGCTTCCACTGATAATTCTCGCTCAAGTGCCGCATTGACGCGAGTATGAAGTATCATACTTTCTGGACATGTCCCGAAGCACGTGTGTGGGGCATAAAACATGAATTTGCATCACCACATGTGGGTATGGAAGCTCTAAGTGACATGGGAGAAGCAGGCCACAGAGTTAATGCCTCCGCATCCATACATAGATGAACCATTGCTCCCCGCCCCTATTCTTCCTCGGATAACAACTCTTCGAGCGTAAACTCGTCAACACGGTTCTGGCATATGTGGCGTGCCAAGAGATGGTCAGATTCACTCACCGAGTGGCGAATCAGACTTTCCATCATTCTAGTAGCCACTGAGTGTAGAAGGTATTGAATCTAGGACTTTACCGGTCTCTGGAAGTTTTAGTGGTGCTACCATCAAATCTCCAAAGTCTCTTTCATCAACCACGAGTAGGCCCTCTTCTCACCCATATGGAGCAACTTCGGGCCCATATCTCTCCTAATGTCCCGGTGGTACTCATTGATCCACTTGATTTCCACCGAGCTCAAATATTGAACATCAATGAGCCGCGTGCAAAAAGGAACTTTGGTCAAGTACTTGAATGCGAGGTACTGGCCGTTGGTCCGGGTCTTCCCACTGGCACGCACAACCTGAAGCTCGCTTTCCACACGAAATCCATACTCGCCTTCGATGTAAAAGCCCGGTTCGTCTGTCAATATGCAGCCCTCCTTGAAGTAGTCATCTGTGCTTGCCCCACCGGAAGTCGTCAGAATAAAGAGCGGCCCCTCATGGACATTGCCAAACGCCCCGACTCCGTGGCCTGTTCCATGGTTGTAGTCGAGGCCCTCGTTCCAGAGCGGCTGCCGAGCATACGAGTCGAGAACAGTGCCGGTGGTTTTGGACCCTGCAGGAAACCGGGCCATGGCCACGGCCAAATGGCCTTTCAACACCAACGTATAGTGCTTTTTGTGAGCATCTCGCAACCCTTCGCTTCCGAACTTGTACGTACGGGTAATGTCCGTCGTGCCCTCTAAGTAGTGGGCGCCCGAGTCCAAAAGATATGGAGCCTTGGGGTCAATTACTGCACTTTCCTCTTCGGTGGGGGCGTAATGGATGATGGCCGCGTTGGGGCCTGTGGACGAGATGGTCTCATAAGAGAGTCCCTTGAAGTTCGGGAGTCGGCTCCGAACATTAAAGATTTTCTGTGCCGCCTCGTACTCCGTGACATCTCGCTTCTTGTTTAAAAGCTGATGCTCCAACCATGCTGTGAACACTATAAAAGCAAGCGAGTCTTTGGACTGCGCCACTTCGGCATTGAACAACTCCGTATCATTTTTAACAAGCTTCATTATAGATATCACGGACTTGTAAATGATTTGCCGCTTGGCAAAAGAGTCGGGGATCAGCGACACCAATGCATAGTTGCACGCTTCTTTGTTGGGGAGCACAATGCGCAAATCGTCATTTTGAACTGTGGACTGAAGTTTAGCTAAGTCGGCGTAGAAGTCCGTGTAGCTTTTCACTTCCAAGCTGCGGATGTGCTGCAAATGCTCCGTGACACTGCTCACTTTGGTTGCGTCGGCATACAACACAATGCTTTCCTTGCCCACTATGGCATATGCAAAGAAAAATGGCGAGAAGGGAATGTCGTTATCCGCACGTAAGTTGAACAACCATCCTATTTCGTCCAAAGCAGTGCACACAAGATGGGTGACGCCCATGTCGTGCATACACGCCCGGACTCTCTCGAGCTTGCTATCGCAGCCTTCTCCGCTGTATTCCCCCTCAAGTGCATAAGCAGGATCGGTCGAGCGACCAGGCTGGTCACTACCCCACACTTGGTCCACTAGATTGGGGACAAGCGGCTTGAAAGTAAACCCGTGTACCATCAGAGCCGCCTCGAAGTACTCTCCGACGTCTAGGCTGATGAGCCTAGGATCGCAAGCTATCCGCAGAGAAACCTTGCTTTTGAGGGCCCCGTCTATGGCAAATTCCCGCCAAGTAGCATACCCTGCCACGCCCTGCTTGAGGAGCGTCCACTGACTTCCATCGAGCTCCTTTTCCGCCTGCAAAAAGTACCGGCCGTCAGTGGACAATGCCGCGTGGCCCTTCAAGTCGGAGTCAGTCAAAGTCACCACACAAATGCCAGCACTGCCGCTAAACCCGCTTATAAACTCGCGGCGTTTGTCAGCCAAGGCGGTGTACTCAGATTGGTGCTCGTCCTCACTGGGGATGATGTAGACGGCGATCTTGTGTTTTCTCATGAGCTCACGAAGACGGCGGAGCTTGCTGGCGGCAGACTCGCTCGAAAGCACTTTGACTTGGTGAGGTAAGCATTTCAAAGCTTCCGAGTCTAGAGGCTCGTCCCACGAATCCCACTGCCTGACGGAGCCAGATTGGCGCAGTGTACACTCGTTGGCTTTGATAGAGGCAACCGAGGGAAGGCACCTGGATAGAAGCGTTGGTAAGCAGCCGGAACGCAGGCTGCCTGAGGCAGGCGGCTCAAGAAGAGGCTGTTTCTCCATGTGTTGTTTTGGTGAAAAGGGGAGCCGCTTGAGCAGTCAGGTGATGTGCAAGTGGAACGGTCCGTCACGGGATGCTGCGTCGACGGTTAGGTGAACAATTCAGCACAAATGTAGAGGATGTCAAAGAGGGTACCCAAATGTTCAAAGCAAGCCCTTATAGTGTCAAGGCCTTTGGCGTCTAGACAGTCGCATATCAGGTGTACGGGTATGTGTACTGGGCCCCGCACGACCAGGCTACACATCTCATGAGATTCTTTCTCGCCTAGCCGCCAAAATGCCTGTTATTGGAGCCCCGTATGTACACCGCACAAAAGGCCTCGATGTCTCTAGGCGACAAGTCTCTTTATTCGCCCGTGTCACGTCCCATTCAGGGTGCCTTTCTGGAGGCCATGCCCACCGTTCATGTGCAACCAGCCTGCCCCCACCAGTCAGGCCCCCGGTCCCAGCACACCTGGGATAATAATGCAGCATTGATAGCAAAGGTGGCCGGTCACTCAAGGATTTTTGGTGGGGGCATGGCCAAGGTCTTGTCGTCATCAGCAAGTCTGAAAAGGATGATGATAGTCAGGGATCAAAGACTCATGGAACAGTTTCAAGGCGGGATACATGGTTGAACCATTGCTGTACTCAAAGTCAACACGGTTCGAATAGCTAGCCCACCAGCCAACAAAGAGGCCAACAAATGAGCCGAAAAGCCCAATAATAGACCTCATGCAGCCAGAAACAGCATCTCGTGCTCCTCAAACCGTCCCACGTTCTCTTTTTCCCGCCATACTCTTTTTCCCGCCATACTAACATCTAGAAAGGGCCACAACCGTTATAGAAACCCAGAGACATTCCAGATGACGCCCGCCTTGTACCGTGTGCGCAAGCCGTTTTTCTGGAAGAATTTTGCCTCGTTCTTCGCCGTCACGGCCATTCCTCTCGGCGTCTATATGTACACATGGGGCGTGCTTAGTCAAGACGAGTTCTCAGATATCCCCATTCCTCCGATTTCCAACGAGGAGTTGGCTAAGTTGAAGAAAGAGTACGAGTCCAAGTAGCGGGCTACAGTGTGCGGGCTAGCCCACAGTACAAAAGTATGGTCTTGCGAACAATGCAGGACTATTTTGGCCGACATCATAGCGTTCCTCTTTCATCGTGCTCCGCAAGGAATCTGTATATAATATCTTATGAACTGGCACTCATCATCTGACAGATAACCAGGGATTAAAGATGACTGAGGGGCTTGAAGCAACCTTCATCATCTTCTTGCTCTTCATCATCTTCTTGCTCTTCATCATCTTCTTTGCTCTTCATCGTTCTGGCAGTAATGAAAGTAATTGACACCAAAGTATCTTCATCAAAACCACTTTACCTCCTCTGGTCATAATTCGTGTCAGAGTGTGACCACTCCGTCAGGACCTCATCGTCCATGAAAGTGGAAACCCCTCGTACAGGATACGGAACCGAGTCAAGAGACTCCACCTTCTTCCCTTGCGCAAAGTCCAACGATTCCAGAGACATTAGTTCTTTTCTGGACAGATTGAGCAAATCCGTAGAAGTGTCACTTCGAGAGTCCGCCAGGTGCACGTCTAAGCGGTCTCTCTTGAACGGCTTGTTGACGTCTTCATTGTAGATGTGCGAGTTCATTTCTCGATGACTGGTCAACGAGTCGGTGGTCTGAGTTCGGGGAGGCGGTGCGATCGGGGTGTACCGACGAGGGTATGTGGCATTCTTATTCGGGAATTCCGAGTCCGTGGGTGTGTCATTGCCAGCGTTACTCATGAATTTATTTCGCGATGAGCGTTCGAATGGGTTCTCAGCCTCGCCAGGCGTCAAATCAGAGAGACTGATGTTGGAAGCAGAGTGGGCAAACTTGCTCTTTGGGTAGGGATTCTCGAATGGACTCTCGAATGGATTCACCGAGGTGTCGTATCTGTCCAAGGGATTTGAAGAGAATGGATTGGGGTGCTCCAGCGCAAAGTCGGCGCGCAAGTCGAATGTGGTTGATGACCCCAACAAGGGATTGGCCTGTATGTCCGAGTAGTTCATCAAACCCTCTTCCAAGATCTGCTTCTTGGGCTTATGGTTTCTGCGCACCAAGAACCGCACCTTATCGTTGACTGCCTTGTAGCAGTAGGCCTTGAGCGAGCGGAAGCCCTTGCTGGAAACCTTGACCTTGATGGGGATGTAGAGCAACACCGCCACTAAAAACGAAAGGAAAAAGAAAAGAAAGATTGCTATCGAGAGCAACTGCACCGAAAGAATAATTGAGAGCCGCAAGTTTGTGTCAGCTAGCGCCCGGATGTTGGCCAAGATATCGTTGTTCATCTCACCTCCTGTGGCGTAGTAGCGGAGCGTCATGAAGTTGATCACCTGGCGGGGCAAGTCCGCCACGAGGATCTGGAGTGCATCGTCCATCTCGAAGTAAATGAAGAAACAAGCCCACTGGAAAAACCCCTCGTGGTCGATCTCGTGGAAAAGACACTGGTAGTTGTAGCTGCGCACGGCGTAGAAGAGCCGGCTATAATTGTTCAAATAGGCTAGCGCAATGTTCCGGGTGCGGTAGATGTGGATACCCCACGAGATCTGGTACACTAAAAGGACAAACCGGAAAAGAATGCAGCCGGTGAAGATCCATTTGGCGATCTTGTATTCGTAAACTTCGTATTCAGACGACGACCACCGATGGAACACCAAGATCGACACACACGTATAGGTATCCAGGGCCAAGATGGCCACCGTGAGCAACACAAGAACCCACACCCATAGGTATGACATCAAGGTCCAAAACCGCGTGTTGTGAAAGGAGTCCACTTGGACAATGTCGAACGTCGACTGATCTAGACTCTCGCTTTTCTTTTCAGTATCAAACATTGGGTATGGTTATAAGCGTGGTTTATAGGAGTTATGGTGCTGAATAGGGCGGATCGTAGGACTAATGGGGATGATAGGACGTATGGGGATGATAGGACGTATGTGGTGATTGATGAAGGTTTGCTGGTATCCACACCAATTCAGTTCTGGGAAACGGCAGGACTTGATGAAGCGATGGCCTCAGAGAACTGCAACGGCGAGCTAGATGATAGCAAAAAAACGGGGGTTTTGCGGCCCGGGAACGACCAACAAGGAGTCAAGCTGAAACAGGGGTGCAATGCTCAGGGAAGACGGCACCAGGATGTGCTGAGGAGAAGCGAGGAGTCGGTTGGATAGAAAATCAAGGGCGTGCTGGGGGTAGAAGGGAAGGGGGAAACAAGCACGTGACCCGAGCAAAATAAGGGGCGGGGCAGGCGGATGGGTGAGGGGATGAAACAAGTGAATGAAGCACAATGGAAAGATCAGACGGGGAGGTGTATTTATCAATGACGGCACTGGATCGCGGACGCTGCAGGCCTCGCGAGGCGTGCCTCAGGAGAGTGCTGCACAGTCCGCGCCTGAAACACAACTGAAACACGCGTGCAGGGTGTATCTTGGTTTACTGGTTTGCTACGTATCCTTCTAGTATTGTGAGCCGGCCGCAGAAATTTCGCTGCCGGTGAACCAATGGGGTCCAGGTTGGAAAAAGCCTGAGTCTGAAGCCTCGAACATTTGCCAGTGCGCATTGCAGCCGGCTTGGAATCTTTTGATGCGGCTCAGCGTGCGCACCCCCGGGCGCACACCCGTACATACTGTGTTTGATATGCAGTGCGCCGGTAAAGGGTCTGGGTCGAACATAGTAAAGGGGTGACCCTACCACTTAAGGTATGAAGAATCTGGCTTGTCGGCCCACACTATTGAAGATTCTGATTAAATAGGCAATCGTTCCTTCTTCTGATGCAAATTTGTAGGCTATCCATTATGTTGCTGAGTTGCCCGAATTCCATATCCTTCTTGAGACCAAGACTGAGCGCCTGAATCAGTTATGCTCACTTGCGCTGAACATTGTATTCTTTTTGGGAAGATTTGGATTTTGAAAGACACCAATTCATTGGACATTCTGAAATCGGAAATCAGAACTCGTGGATCAGAACTCGTGGATCAGAACTCGTAGATCAGAACTCGTATATCAGAACTCGTATATCAGAACTCGTGGATCAGAACTCGTGGATCAGAACTCGTAGATCTCAACTCGTAGATCAGAACTCGTAGATCAGAACTCGTGGCAGGCATTTGATATGCGTTATAGGGTTTCTGATCGGGGCCTTCAGAACGGACTTTATCTGATCGAGCCATGCAACAAGTCACAACGCCGCTTGGTCATTGGTGAGCACCTCACGAGTGCCAGGACAAACACTTCACGAGTACTTGGCCAAAAGTTTGGACGCCTCCCCTCGTAAGTCTTCCTCCTCCCCTTCACTAAGCCCCTTCAACAAGTCAATACACGCGGCTTTGGCTGGGGGCCGGTACATGATGAGAAACTGGAGCGATAAGAAGCCGAGCTTGGACCGCGCAGGATCTGCGCAAAGTGACTTGATTCCCAGCACCATTTCCTTGTTGAGCCACGGCAAATCGCTTAGCAACCGGAGGAAAATCTTGCGGTCCGTGGGCTCCAAAAACGGAATCATGGCATCCAATACTTGCTGACCCCACTTATCGTACTGCGGGGTAGGGACATCTGTCTCGGCCACCTCGCTCTCGATACTCTTCTGCAAATCAGTCACAGATTCAGGGTCTTCTTTGTATCTTGCATGCCATTTCTCTGCAACCTCATCTCGAACTTTTTGTTCGTTGGCCACTTTTTCATTGTACCACTCTTCATTCAACCATTCAATCACCAAGTCAATGCGCTCGTGAATATTCACCAAGAAATAATCAAACAAAGCTTTGCGGATCAAGTCACTCAATTGCTCGTTTTTTGAGTACTCCTGGCCATCTTTGGTGTAATCCACGGTTACCATCCCTCTGGTAGCCAAGCGCGTTAATAGTATTAGCCACGAGTCTGCCTTCCACGAGCTGATGGCGATCTTCGTCAACTCCTCGCTGACTGACCCGTCATGAACACCGTTGCTGACCTCTTCCTCTTTGTTTCCCTTGTTTGCAAGCTGAAAAAAGTTCTTTACAATGAGATTGAGGTGCTCTTTTTTCTCTTGGAAAGATAACAACTTTGGCGGCGGAAGCGTGTAGGTAGTTTCCGGATCGTAGCTGACCTTGTCGTCATCATCTTCGTCGTTTTCGTCCTTTACGACGACTTCTGACTCGCCACCATTCGACACAGCATTGGAAGCCTGCGAACCATCAACCTTAATGTCCTTTACTGCGTCGAGGTACCGTGCGCTTATCACGTCAAGCGCTTTCGAAAGCTTATTGACTGGTGCACGGTTCAATGCAGAGATGGCCATGTTCACCAATATTGGCTGGGGAATCGTCGAGAAATCAAACTGGTTGATTTCACTGCTTATATCCGTCAAGCAGTACAAATTCTTGTAGTCCAAGACTTTCATTTTCTTCAGCGGATTCTCAAACCCTTCAAACTTCCTCTTACGGATTTGCGAGTCCTCAGCGCTGGGTTGAATAATGTTTTTCTTGCGGATTTCATCCCCCTTCGCCACCAACTCAGATAACTTGCGGTTGCAAGAGGCCTGGAACTTTGTCGGGATGAGCTGCAATTTGGTCATGTAGCCCAAGAGCACTCTTAAAGTACGATCGGTGTACTTTTGTGCCAACTTGAAAGACTTCAAGGATTCGTAGTTTGACTGGAGTTTCTTTGTAGAGTCGAAACTCTCCAAGATTGGGAGAATCCGCTCAGCAAACTGTCTTTTCCTTCTTACCAACATTGACAAATGATTCATCAGAGCAGTCACCAATGGAGAAACTAGGATATCGTCAGTCAAGGGCTTCAAGACCACCATCAACAACGCGCTTGCCTCGCTCTCCATGAGTTGCGGCTTTATGAGGCTATGGTTCGGATTCACCCGGCTAATGGAGAAGTACTTGCTGGAATTCGATCGCAGTTGGTAATCAATTACCACCATGACAAACTTGAGTAGCTCCAATTTGCTCTCTATATTGCGGAGGCTGTCGTGTTCGCGGTCGAACGACGACTCAAAGGGAAACTGGGTGTCACACTTGGCCACCAAGTTATTTTTGATATCGTTGACTCCCGCCCAGACGCTGGCTGCGCCGCTGCCATCATTTTCGGCTACGTATCGAAAAGTCAATTTGAACACAATGATGCACACGTCAATGGTATTCTTGAAGACCTCCAAATCCTTGACATCGGCCAAAACTTTGAGATGGGGGAGTGCATCAATCGACAACTCAATCTTTATCGCCGGCAAAATGTCTTCCTGACTGAAGGCCTCTTTCAAATACTTTGCGCACCATCGCTGCACGGCCAAGTTGGGGTTGCCGGAAAGATTTAGGATTTGCTTGACGACCTGGGGAAAAACGTCTTTATTTGATTTACCCAATTCGCGGGCCTGTTCCAACTGGCCAATGATGACCGAGTCATCGGAAGGCAGAGCATCACTCATTGCTAGTTCGCAGTTCAGACAGTGAGGTGGAAAAGTGTTAGGGGAGATTTCGGTGAGTTAGATGACTTTTCGGGGCGCGCACGTGACGTCCTCAAATATAGGTCAAGGTTCAAAAGCGTGCCCCGGTAGTCATGCTGAAATTTCAATTCCACACAGATGTGAGCAATAAAACCCGGAAAACAAAGCAAAGACTTGAAGCTCGAGATTTTCAACTTGAAGAGAACCAACCAATGCACGTGACGCCAGAAGCCCTCGGGGGTAAGAGTATCTGATTTGGTGAACTTAAAGACCGGGCTGGCCACTTTCAAAAACAGACCATGGGGGCATAGGGGGCGGTAAACAAAGCAAAGGCTAACCGCTGGCAATGGCGAACCATCCAGCCCTTGAAACAGCTAATTATCTTTCACCAAGTCCTCAATCATCCAATGAGAGAAAATTGCCCTCCAGTCTCCTGGAGTCTCAATGCCACTACAATTCGGGCCCTTTGAACTTCCAAACATCAGTGAGAGGAGGACTCAGTTCGACTGGGCGCAAGAAGAAATGGTGATGGGGGAAAAGCTAAAGGCAAGATAGCAGTTTGCAGCCGCGCGGAGACGCGCACGTGCGAGGGAACGGCTCAGTCACATGATGCGGCCGGCCTCACTCTTTTCCCTGCTTATCTAAAACACCTTATCTTCACTCCAACCCCGTGGCTTTCCGCGTGACACATCTGCCCTCTTGCTAGCAATTCAAGCACATCCTTAATTTCATCCCTGCAAGCACGCCACTAATTTGCAAGCCTGTGGTGCTGGTACCTCGATAGGGAAATTTCCCCACAAACCTACACTGACCAAGTCCCCTCCTGAGTCACGGTTGCCCCGATAAACAGATCTAAACACTTGGCCCATGATTATGGCATCCACAAAATCTGCCAGTCCAAGTTCCCCAGTACCCAGCACTGGCTTCGAGACAGCCCATACACTACCCCGAACCAAGAGCCCCTTTACGTCTCCGCAAGACGATTCATTAGAACACGTGGGTTCTTTCGAGTCCAAGACTAACTGGACAAGCAATTCAGTGCCAGGTTCGTGCGGGGAACTTCGTTTGCCTGGAGAAACTGGAAAGCAAACAGAAACATTCAGTGAAAAAGCGGGGCAAGAACCATCATTTCGTGACGTACCCCACAATACAGCATCTTTCGCTGAGTTCTGCCGAAACACGTCCGGTTTGAATGCTCGTGCAAGAAAACCTTCATCATCTGATCTCGCATTGACTAACCACTCAGAGACCTCAGGACCCGAGAACTCTGCAGACACTGACCTCGAGAGCCACACTCTTCCGATAAAATGCAAGTCGAAGAGATCGTCTTCCGCATCCAACGACGCCTTTCTTGAGCGGGACAGATTCAGAGCACGTTTCAAAACGTTCAACAGTCCTGCAGATGCACAAGCTCCATCAGGAGATGCGGCCAGCTCCAGCGAGAATGCAAATCTGCTCGATTCGAGCGGCGAGCGGCTCTCGGTGGTTTGTGAATTTGATGATATTCTGAGCAAAACTAAAAAGCTCGATCTAAAACCCTCTGCCGTGTCTGACACTACTAGCGACTACCTTAGTGACTGGGGACACGTGTCGCTCGATTTGGGCCGACCGGCCAGGAGTCGGTCCGAAGCAACTCCCAGTTGTGAGGCGAAATCTGTCGAGCTCAAATACCCTCGGAGAGAAAGCGTGTCGCCGTTGGCCAAGGAATCTCGCATTTTCTGCCACTTTGCCCCAATTGAGGATGCTCAGCTCGACCTACGATCCATTTCTGTGGCGGAATTGTCCGAGATATTCGTTTGGTACTTCAATAAGTCTCTTCCGCCCACATGCCAGATGTTTCCGTGGCTTCATGGAATGCATGCTGAGAATTTCGCTCAAAGAGCGTTTTTTGCCCGTTCTGCAAAGGGTTCTGATCTCAGCGAGAAACCGAGCAGTGCTCGATTCATCATGTGCGTGGAAACCAATTCAGCAAAGCCCCAGCTGCCGCGTGTTGTTCGAAATTCAGTTAGCATTGACGAGCTACTCTATAAGGTGGAATATTCCAAGGCCGAAGTGATTGAGAAGTCCATAGCGGTTGTCAAGAGCCTACAGCTGGTAAAAGATTTGCAAAAGAGCGCAAATGAGACAGCTATCAATGACGATTTGGTGCAGACTCTCGTGAGTGACTCGCTTAGCACTGGATTCATGCCCCATTTCTTGGAAACCGACCCTGAACGAGGCATTTCGCTCCGTAACTTCCAGATCCAAGTCAACAAGGTGGCCCGATGCGCTGATTTTGTGGTCTACTGTGCAGACCCACACCATGAAACGTGCAAATGCAAGTCTGTTGGACGTCTTTTGCGAGTGGCCCAGCTTCTTGAGAGAACGCAAAGTCAGGCGAGGTGTTCAGAATTCAACGTGTTTGTTTTGAATTGGAACAAGTCTCATTTGGAGGAGTATCCTGACGTATTCACCGTCAGAGACTGCTCGGCAATCTTTTCTGGTCAGAATGGGGTCAAAAAGACCCAATTACTTTTATACAGCATGATCCTACTCAGGTCTGATACATTCTCATCGTGGGATGGAGATTTCCAGGTCAAAGAAAAGGTTGAGAACATTAAGATGTCTGCAGCGACAAGGCTCCACCTCAATGTGTGGCTGGGTAATGTGTGGGACCATCAGATCATGCAGCATTTATTGAGAGGCTCGCTGGGCTTGTACAGTGAGTTCAGTCCCGAGATCCGTGCATGCACGCAGAAGCACATATACTGTGACCCCGAAAATTCATCCTTGGCCAAGAGCCGCTCATGGGGCCCCAAGTTGGTATCGTCGCTTCCTCCTCCACGGAGTAATTGGCAGCTCTTCTTCCACTGCCACAACGATGCGCTGTTCCCCAACCAAAGCTTGCTAGCAGATTTGCTATTCAAGTACGCTATTACATCCCGGAAAGCCGCGGAGGTTTCGGAGGTGCATCATTTAGAGTTCCCGTCCTCAGGATCTGTGGGTCTTGGTGACTGCAGACAAGAAAACCTCATGAGCATAGTCAACTCGTGCAAGTTGCTCTACTTGTACCTGTCTTCGGTGGCGGAGGGCAGTCTTGCGTCGTTGATCTACTGCTCGGATGGCTACACGGAGCTGTCGCTTTTGGTGCTTTGCTACATCATGTACGCGGAAAATATTCCCTTGGAACAGGCCATCCTCAAGCTTCACTTGCACTACGGCAGGCCGTATTACATCTTCAACGCTGACGTGGAGGTTTTACGAAAGTTGGAGAACCTTTTGCGCCGCTACAGCCCTGCACGTTTGGGAGCATGTGGAGTGGAGTGGGCGCGGCTCGAAACCATCACCAGCCAGGAAATCAGCGAGATCCTCCTCTATTTGCCAGGATGCGTAGGGATCAAACATATTCCTCGCAAGCTCAAGTTGGGATACATTGCTAGCGACTCGGACTCTAGCACAGACTCTGAGCTGGACGAGGATGAAAGCACTTATGCGGCCATGGCCGACCGCAAGTGGGTGGAGGATGTGGGTGGGTCTCTTCCGTCGCGGATCTTGCCTTACCTTTACTTAGGGTCTCTGAAGCATGCTAATAACCCTGTTCTCCTTAGCAAGCTCGGCATTACAACGGTGGTTTCTGTGGGCGAGAACTTGGACTGGCTCCACGGTTACAAGTTCCAAGAGAATAACACAACCGTGCATGAGCAACTACTCGGTGGACACATTGAAAAGATCGACATTGTGCCGAAAAAGGCGCTGAAATTGACCGTACGGTCCGTTATGAAGATCAAAAACCTCCAGGACGACGGAATTGATGAGTTGAGCCGCTCGCTTCCTTACGCACTAGACTTCATCGACCAAGAATACCAACGGAACAAGGACCAGGCGCGGATCTTGGTGCACTGCCGCGTGGGCGTGTCACGGTCGGCCACGGTGGTGATTGCCGAGGTAATGAGACGTCTCGACATGAACTTGCCCCAGGCGTACTTGTACGTGCGGGTGCGGCGACTCAACATTGTGATCCAACCCAACTTGCGTTTTATGTATGAGTTGTTCAAGTGGGAGGAGCGTATGCGGGAGAACCATATGCGCGAGACGAGTCGGGGAAACCTCCGGGTTGTGGATTGGTTTGTCATGTGCCAGGAAATCAAGAAGTTGAATATGCCGTTTGTGAGGAACTAGGCAAAGTTCTGAATCAGCAGGGGAAAACGAGGGCTGTACCCGGTCATCGGGCATACCCAAACACAGGAGCTGAATCTGAAACACCATAATTGCCTGTGATTGCAAAAGAAGGAATCAGTCCTTATGATTGGTGCGCGGCCACCCATACGAGGAGGGAGAATAAGCAAACATGACCACCAAGTCGGGCCATCACAATACGATTTGAGTGAGATAAAAGACAACTTTTCCGACTGTTTTACCTGGAGACGAGGTACTTTTACAACGGTGTGAAACAACACAGTCCGACCAAAGTGCGGTTCAAAACTACCATGAGACAGCCATTTATCTCCTGGGCTTACTGAACACCATAGACAATTAGTCTTTTCCCAAGACATGCGAAAATCTAAAATGCCTCATGAGAACTATGTCCAAATTTCATGCATTTAACGTTCTCATGCTTGATCATAGTGTTCATTATGGATTGATAGACCGGAGAGTCGAGACATGGTCCTACAAGATACATAAGCTGATGGAATGCATTCTATCAGCGATCGATCTCCAAGGAAACCATAAAAGCCAGAGAAACCAGAGAACCAGGGAAGCCAGAGAAGTCAGCATTCCGGCAGGTCGAGAGCGATGTCGAGGCAGTTGATACAGCTGGAAAATCGCAGCTTGCCATGAAGCCCACCACAATCTAGCTGATACTTCTCACAATGGACCATACTTGAAGGTTCAAATTGCAATTTAGAGACTCCTTCAGTTAGCGAAACCAAGAATTTTCAAAATGGACATGATGGGAGACATCATGGCTAGGTTGATCTCTGACACTACGGTGAGGCAGGCTGGAGACATTGCACATCAATTCTTGACCGCTCAAAGGTCAGTAACCCGCACCAGCCCGCCGCTTGGCCCCAAACTCGAGCATATGCTCCCGTAAGGGCGCCGAGATATGTAAAAATAGAAGTCGGAAGTGCCGTCCAGTGGATAATGACGCCGCGCCTGCACATAAACAATCACTATCTCCATGCTTCGATGCGCGCACGCACCCCTTTTTCCTCCACCCTCCTCCTCACGCCAGCTCACCACGCTCCTCAGCCCGAGATCGCCAGTCTTCCCATTACAACCACTGAAGGCCCCTTGTTCTAGGCGCCTACTTCCGTTGTCGCCCCTGCAGAAATCACGTGCTTGACCCCCTCTGCCTGCGCCACATTATTCCGCTGGACTTTTGCCCTTGAGACAAGTCACTACATTTGGTCCGGCCTCGAGTGCACCTCCACACCCCTGACCAATACCCATCACTCAACATCGCCGACGCTTCCCAAACCCCAAGTCATCTGCCTTCCTGCACACAACCCGCCGGGCTGCCCACGAAGCACCCAATTGAGATCGCGTTTCATATCACCCACCTGAAACTCGGCGTTCGAGCTTGTTTGAGCTCTTCGTTTGAGATTGTCACCTGAAACCCGCCGCAAGCCGCTTGAAACTTCCGCATCCTTGTATACTAGAGGCTCTGTTTCCCCCCGCACCTGAACCGAAAGCGCTTTTAATCAACCAATTGACTGTTCCAATAGGTTCAGAAATTCCCCCGCAAGTGATGCTGAACCTCCCCAACGACTCGGCAATTATCGATGCCTCCATTGCATTGCCCCCGGGAAATCGCAAGTCGGGATTGGAGCCGGGAAACGCCCTTTCCAAGTTGTTAGATTCCGCCATTGCCCACGCTGCTCGGGAACTGACCCCGGAATCCGAATTAAGGGCCGACTCCAACTCCATCGTCGATTTCATTCCCGAGCGAAAGGTTAAACGGTCCCACATATACTCCATAGAGCAGTTGCTTGAATTGCGACAAGACCCCAGCGTGGCGGCGTTTGACGTACGAAAAATCCCGGGCCCGGCCTTCTGGGCCATCAAGCAGCGCAACAACCACGAGCCGGCAGCGAAACCTGGCCATGGAAGAAAGTCCCGGCGCAGCAACCACGCTCTGAACCTGCATGCCCATTTGGACGGACTTAACTGGGAGCGCAAGCCTGCAGGGTTTTTGAAACACTCGAAAATCGACGGGATGTCGACGGAAAAGATCTCCCAGCTTTTGGGCGAGAATGCAGATGAAGACACCCCTGACTGGGATACCCCCGGGGCGTCCAGCGATATGCCCCTATCTATGGGTAATACTGTGGCCGAATTCGAGAAATGGAAACAGGAGATGCGCAAAGAAGAGCGAAGAAAACACGGCGATGACTTGGACGACGAAGTGCAGGCGTCGAATGAGGTTGACAGTTTCTTTTCATTTGCGAAGCCAAAGGATGTGTCACAACCTCCGGCATCGTCGTCCGTGAAGGCTTCAGATGCCAAGAGCTCACGGTTCTCGTCGTTTTTCGGTTCTAACGGGCCTAACAGTCCCAGTGGACTGCTTCCCAGTGGACAACTTCCCAGTGGACAACTTCCCAGTGGACAACTTCCCGGTGGACAACTTCCCGGTGGACAAATTCCCAGTGGACAACTTCCCGGTGGACAACTTCCCGGTGGACAACTTCCCGGTGGACAACTTCCCAGTGGACCCCTGGGCACGGGAACAGATGTGTCTCAGCCTCCACCTCACCCATCCATCGACGCTTCTCTGCGTTTCTTCGGGAAAGAACCCCAAAGCTCGGGTTCCCGGTCGTTTGAAGAGCTCTCTTCGCCGGCCGCGCCTGTGATAAGGCAAGGACCGCCTCCGGGAATTCCGCCGCAGCACTTCCCGCAAAACTTGAATGGACAGAAGTTGAATGCTCAGACCTTGGGGCCAAATGGTTCGATCCGTGGCGGTCCTCCGCCTGGGTTGCAGCAAAATGGCATGGCTTTCTTCCCCAACATGGGCTCACCATCTTCTAAAAATGATTCTTTTTTCATGTCACTACTTAGCAAGAGAGATGGTGAACAGACTGCCCAGAAGCGGGATCAAGGGGAGGAGGAGACTACCGGCTCCAAAAACAAAAATGGGCATAACCTCAGCCATCGTCCAGGTCAAAAACTAGGTCAAAGTCCAGGCGAGAATCCAGGCGAGAATCCAGGCCAAAATCCAGGCCAACACCCAGGCCAACATCCAGGCCAAAACCCAGGCCAACATCTAGGTCAACATCCGGGCCAACATCTAGGACCAAACCCAGGCCCAAACCCAGGCCCAAACCCAGGCCCAAACCCAGGCCAAACCCCAGGCCAAACCCAAGGCCAAAAGCAAAGTGGAATGTTGAACGGTGCAACTTCAAGCGCGCCTTTGGGTCCTAAGGGACCAAATGGCCAATTTCTTCCATTCACCAACCAGCAACACATGAGCATGCAAGGCCCTCCACCCGGTATGGCAGCGCCCCCGCCAGGAATGTTTCCTCCAGGAATGTATCCACCAGGGGTACGGCCGGCTGTAGGCCAGTTTCCCGGACCCAACTCGCCTTCCTCACGAGCAAATGCCCAAGGAAAGGCCGAGATGCCCCCATGGATGAGGTACGGCCCTCCGGGTGGCCAGTTTCCGCCTGAGTTTGCGCCTCCCACTGGCTTCGACCCCAGGTTCAGCCACCCGAATTGAATCAGCCCAGTGGTGCAGGTGATGGCGGCGACTTGGCCACTGATGTGCAAAAGAGGCGGTTCATTTGCACGAACCATTTATCGGCATCGGAATAATGTTTAACGTCCACGGAGGCCGCACTGATGGAAGCTGTCGATCGTGTTTAGCGTGAACTTTTGGTGTATTTGTGGACATAATCCCGTAGTTCGTCCGTTGTATTCTAGTTTTGAGCAAGGCATTTAAACACATGCGTTCTCAATGTGGTGTCAGGTCCATTTACACCGTGTTTATGAAACACCCAACAATACTAATCACTGTCTTCGAAAGCACCGAATGGGCGCGATGCCACTTGTTTCTGCATCCGCCACACCCACATCTATGTATTGATTTGAAGACCTCTACTAACTCATTGAATGATTTGGGAGAATAGTTCAGACCGGAGAGTTACTGGCAGCTGCAGTGAGTGGTAGCAGCAGAAGAACATAAGAGTCACAGCAGAAGAACATAAGAGTCACAGCAGAAGGACATAAGAGTCACAGCAAAAGAACATAAGAGTCACAGCAGTAGGAACACATAAGTCACAGCAATATCACCTATCAAGCCAGGCTCAAAATGTCGGCAATCGATAGCAAAAGACTCATCAACTGAAGATGTTCATCGGAGCCGTTATTCAACCTTCGGTCGGTATCAAACAACACCAAGGCAATGGCGTTTTTCTTGGCGGAGTCAAGCCCGTCATCGAGGATGTACAGGTCGTGGAGTTGGTCGGCCATCTGCTGTGCACTCCAGCCCTGGAGGATGATTTGCAGGGTCAAGGCCACAATGTCAGGCGCATGGCCGCGGGCAAGCACGTCGAGCACGGAGGTCACGGTGGACAGGTGCACCACGCCAGAGACTTCGGCCACCATGGCATCTGTTATGCCTTCGCCATCCCCCATGGAGCTGCAGAGGCGAGCGCACGACTGCAAGTAGGTGATGGCCTTCCGCAAGTCTCCGTTGCTAACGGCGATGAGCCGCTCGAAAACCTGCGGCGACTGCGCATGCACCTTCTCCGTGTGGGCAATGTGGTGCAAGCGGTCCAAGGCGCTGCCTGAGTCAAGCAGCTTGAAGCGGAACTTCAGGCAGCGCAGAGCCAATGGATCGATGATTCGCGTGATGTAGTTGCATATGAGGCAGAACCGCGTGACTCCCGAGTACACCTCCATGGTGCGCCGCAAGGCCGCCTGTGCATCGTTGGTCATGGAGTCGGCCTCGTCAAGCACTATGATTTTGTAGGGCGGGCACGGGTAGTTTTTCAAGTCGTCGGCCGTTGGGTTGGACACAGTCAAGCGGGCAAAGTTCTTGATTTTCTGCCGCACGATGGAGATGCCTCGTTCGTCCGATGCGTTGAGCTCCAACACTCTCAGCTTGTAAAGCGAGGGGCCGTAGAGCTGCTTGGCCAACGCCAACACCGTGGAGGTTTTGCCTGTGCCTGGCGGGCCGTAGAAGAGCATGTGGGGGAGGTTTGCGGATTGCAACGTCTTTTTGAGCACCTTGACGGCATGTTCCTGGGCAGCCACATCCTCGAGCTTTTTGGGCCGGTATTTCTCCACCCACGGCGTGTGGTCTAGCTTCTCTTGGACATACAGAGTCATGGGGGACGAGGATACGCGACGCGCTGGCTGTTATACCTCACACCCGCACACCACCACCCAAATGATCATTATGGATCCTTGAGATATGAACATCGATACAAATACGGGCCGTTGAAATATGAATGAATGGAGCAGAAAATAAAGAACGCACGTGGGTCCTCATAATGGATGAAAGCTAACGTACCATATTGGGTAATCCTGGAACAACAACTCCGAAAGGCTTCTTTTTCTCCTGTCCATTGTCAAGCTGGCTTGAAGGTATCCTGTGGAATCAGGCATTACATTAAGGGGACGATAAAGTACCTGGGCGGTTCCTCAAAGTACACCCATGGATTATCCCCTTGGCCGAATCTTTTTAGTGCATTCAGGAGTTTGGTTTGTTTGGACTCTCGCTCTAGAGAATGACGACAAGGTACCAAACAGCTATAAAGAAGCTATGGGTCCGAAGGGCAGGATACTCTGGCAAGACGCATGCGATAAGGAAATCCATGATACGAGCAGAACCTTTAAGTGCAACTACCAAGAGCTAGGAGGCGAAGTTTCCAAGTGGGCGATAATGAATAGCGGCTTATGGGCTGATAGGCCCTGGCATCACCCAAATTTCACAACACGAGGCTGATGAAAATACACATACATGAAGAGTTGACGAACACTCAACAGTCTTGCTGATCTACGTGCAATGACTACCGATGGTGGCTCCGACAGCGAGTGGAAGTTTGGCGAGTTCGCCATCATGTTGGTGCTAGCCGGGCGGAGGGCACACCATCACGGCGCGTTCGGGGCCGGAGTGGTGGCTCCTAAGTTTGCACAGACTCACCTTAAGTATGGGAATAAGCGTTCAGATGCCGGACTGGACTTATCAGGCAACTCCCCCTGACCTCTGTGCATATCACGGGGATGCCTTCTCTGGATGCTTGATATGGAGAGCATGAGTCGTAACGTGAGCCCATAGACATTCAGAACATAAACTCTGGCACGGATCGCAGTCAAAGGGGATGGTCCCTTGAGCAAAAGGGAGAAGATCGTGCATTTACCCTAAACAGCCTGCCCTGTTGTGGCACTCGCGAACCACTGTTATCAACACCTTTCTTGGGGACTACGGAGACCGCTGGCACGCAGTCTGCTCAAACGCCCTAATCTCGCGTTAGGCCCTTTTGAAAATTGCTGCAAACTGGATAAAGTCGGAGGAAAAGGGTGGACCTCATATTTACTCTCCAAACTAGGTTGCCAATCAACTAACATCCCAACTAACGTCAGTGGCACAGCAGCCCTTTTTGGACACTCTGAGAAGTTTAGAAATACAGGCAGGACCTTCGAAACACATGGATTAAAATCCTCATTCTGCAGATCCCCGCGTACTTGCCCGTCGCTTGTGCAACTGCATTCACATATCTTGTCAAAACGGCTGTTGCGGAGTCCAAGCTCAACTGATGGCTCCAGTGGCCTCCCACGACCCTCGGGAGTTAACGGCGGCTCGATTTCCGCCATAACTCTTGTAATGCCCGCAACGGCGCCCTTGGTACCCCAAAGAAAGGTGTTGCCCTTTTTCGGTGGGCTAGCCCCGCAGTTCATCTGTTACAAGGAAGCGACGCTAAACAGGATTGCGTACTTTGCACCCATCAAAAATGGCCTTCAGCTTGTTCCAACAGAGTGGGAAAAAATCGCCGAGCGCCTTGACACGCCATAAGCTCTGAGCCCCATGTCTTGAGCACGTTTGCAAGCGGCCATTTCAAGCCACCACTATTTAAGGCGATGTTGAAACTGAAGCATAATTATTTGCCAGGTTTAGTGGCAGCCACACCGGCAGAATAGTCATGTGATAAGGGGCCACCCACCACCCCGCCTTCTTTGTGAGCAAATGTCAGGTAAATCTTGAGCTCGCAGACTTTAATCCCAAATGGTCAGTGATGATACTGATGCATCGCATTGCGGGGCTTCAACTACAATGGGTACTCTGCTTTGAGCCCAACTCGGAATCGGGATATTGTGCCGGTTGGGCCGAAGGATATCCAATGACCACGATGATTCACCCGGTCCACCTTACCGGAATTACTGGGTGTTCCTTTTAGGTATTCTCCGGCTCGCCACTACGCACGAGGCCCGTGTCTTGCTGGTCGATTTAACATCTCCGTCTCAGGTGCAAAAGACACTGCTCGGTCATCCAGAGAAACCTGGCCAAGATCAGCAGCCTGGAGTCTCGCGACTTTGGTGCTCCTCTGAGTCATTGACAACAATGACGATTTCGTGGCGTGCGACCCGTGAGAGTTTTCGGGGCGTTTTCGAAGTTTTGCATTGAAGGCAATGGGTTATGCTTTGTATTGAAGTTAACCAACGGGGCATAGAGGTCCCTTCGGCCTCATAAATTGGCCACCTTTCCGAACACCTTCCTTGTTCAATGGAAGAGCAGGCTCCTAGCCGATGCTGCCAATGTCGCATCAGGCCAAAAGCTCAAAACGAGGCTGTGAGCTTCTAGCCATTCAAAGTCAAGACTGGGTTGAAATCTCAAGGCATCCACTGTTGGTTTGCTGAGTTTCTTTGAGATCGAAGGCTTATTCACACTGGCTGGTCCCGAAGACAGGGCTTGCACGACGGATCACACATATACAAGAGGCGTTCCGAGATTGGCATGAGCCATTCAAATTTACTGCGTGAAACTGGGCCAGGTCATCAGTAACTGAAGCCAATGCCAACATAGCACTTGGCAGCGAAAATGATTCGCTCGGGAGTATCCCAAGTCTCTACAAAGGCACAGGTTTCCTTGGCCACGCCTCTCAAGACGTCGTCGACATCAAACACTTATGCTGGCCGGCATGGAACCGGCAGTTTTGTTTAGGGCATAGAGAAGCGACGCCCGGATGTGGGGGAAGTTTTTCAATTACTCAGACCATGAGATAAAATGCTTCTGCAAGTGCTACATGCCACCGTCCATGCACCGTCCATTCACCGTCCATGCACGTCTGCGTGACTTCTTTGCAACCTCAAGTGTCCCCTGCAAATTGATCATCTTCCACTTCAACGGCAACACCAAAAAGTGTACGCGAAGGGCCATGATACGGTTCCACCAAAAGCGTGCGCCCGCGCCGTTATCTAGCGACAAATGAGAAAGGACGTTCATCTAGCCATTCAAGATGATGTCATACGAAACTGGGAATCTTTAAATGCACCGACCTCTCAAGATGAAGACCGTAAAAGATCAGTTACCCTGATACGAGAATCACCTGTACAAAAAATGTCTAAAAAGACCAAAAGTGGTAAGAAATGTAACCCCACGGTTCCACTTTCACCTCTCCACCTCCACCTTTTGTTCCTTTCGCTTCATACGTCCACCTGATACATTACAAATGACCCTTGGAACAATTCTTCCCATGTGTTCATCTCAATCCATCCTTAAATCCATTTAATAAGTGCTTTTTTATAAAAATCTACTCCCTCCACTTTCCTTTCTTTATGTCCCTGGGGTGCCCTTCTATCAAAGAAAAAGTCACCTTCATGAACAGCCGGGAGTAAGAAACAAGGCAGCGGCGCAGAGGCTAGGCCTTTGAGAAGTCGGTGGATCCAAGCCCTTGTTGCACCACCACCGAATGTGGAAGGTCAACCAGGAGCCTAGAATGGATACAACGATAGATAGACCCGGAAAGTGTCACTCTCCCAGAATGATTTAAAATGTCAGAGCTTCGCTCATGTACACAAGAGCATGCAGTAATGCCACCGCTTGACCGTGATAATACTCCCTCATTACCCATAATGTCCCTAGGTCTACAACGTACGCTTACAATGCTGAGACTGATGGAGTTGACACTCCGGAGACGTACGAATCCAAGTCACGAGACAAGCCAACACGGGATCGTGGCCTTAGCTGGAGTCATCACCGAGTTATTCTGCTGGAGTCATCACCGAGTTATTCTGCTGGAGTCATCACCGAGTTATTCTGGTGAGCAAGACACAGACCTTAGTATGATCTGCGAAGGAAGGGATCAGAGACAAGGCCGTAGATTCCGAGCCTTTGTATCTACTGCTTAGAAAACAACAGAGAGTTGACTCGAAACTATGGTAGACCAAAGGCTTCCGTAAGTACCTCTAGAGCCTAAAATTTGTCCTCACATTCACATCAAATTATAAAGAAGTAAAGTTTTTTAAATCCTTATATACAATACAAGAAGTGAACTAAAATATGATTAAATGGATTACAGATAAAAGATAACGAGTGAATGTTCACAAGTGAATTTCGTTTTTAAGGTGTGTAGTATATTTTAATTTGCGCCCCGTTGGATAACTTTTTCAAAACCTATTTAGATTGTCACCTTTCGGTTTAAATACTTGAGTATAACCTTCAAAAAAGCTTCTTCGAGTAGTTATATACCGTTTCATTTTTATTAAATAAGTTGTTAATTCTCTGGGTATCTATTTTTAGGTATAGTTAATGTCTTGTAGTCAGCTGCAACTGAGAAAACAGTCTCTTGTGGATAAGTATCGAAGTGGAGCAGTCGAAGTGGAGCAGTCGAAGTGGAACAGTGAGTGGAAAAGTCGAAGTGGAACAGTGAGTGGAAAGTCGAAGTGGAACAGTGAGTGGAACAGTCGAAGTGGACCCCAAGGTCTAAGAGGACAACAGTGTGTACGTTTGTGCGGTCATCAATTACACTTTGTGTCCAATCTATACAGAAAGCGTTTTTATAGGAATTGTAGCCACTGCCAACGTCAAAGTCACATCTAGAGGTTTGGCCTTTTTCTCCCGCTCTACGACTTTGCTCAACTATGCTCGGAAAGCGTCGTTCGACCGAAAAGCTCGTCCTGTTTCCATATAGACAGGTGAAACTGCTTTGGACTTGCCTTATTTCCACAATGGTTCCACATATAGGCCAAACATTGTGACAGCGTGACAACAGTCTATTCTTATGATAGTAAATTGCATGCGCAACGTGGAAAAGCACTAAAAATATGCATCCATCAATTAAACCGAAACTTTGGGGAGAACGCCCGTTTCCCAGCTTGGGGCGACGCTCCAGGCTACATGGAGTTGGATTTCCCCTTGGCCGATCTTTGATTCCGGACAAACTTAATAATTAGAATTATTAGCTTTAGAAACTTCATGCATTGATATTTTAACTCCTTTATAAAATATTTTAACTAAATTTCCAATATTAAAAATAAAGTTGATTTAGATGAATTTGATTTCAAAAATAATCTGAATTTATCTGCTTTATCTTTATTTAAAGAAAATATTTTTTGAAAGATTTAAAATTAAAACCTTATCATATCCTCTCTTTTCATCACTCCAAAGGAGTTAAGTCATGGGGCCCCAAAATGTATTTTTGATTTTCTACTTGGCCTGTAGGGCGGGATTTATTTATGTATTGACTCCCCATGGGTAGTGTGCTACCCATAGGTGCTCAATTGGTGCGATGTGGCTAGACGCGCTATGACGTCGGACCTTGCCCCTGGGTCTGCTCCGAAACGTTCTGGTTCCCCTCCTCCCAGTTCTAGACCGAAAAGCCTTATCTCGGGGGGCTTATCCGGTCGACCACTCGGCACGACTAGCCCGATTAAGGCGCTATTGCCCGAATACGGAGACGCAAGTCGTGGCCGACATATATAACTCGGGTGATTCCCCTTTGTTTAACGAATCATCACATCTCTCTTAAGTCCTTACGCCCAACTCGAATCTGACATGTTGAATAATAAATTCTAGTATGGTACACAGTATTACATCAGGCTCTCTACCACCATATACGTCTCTAACAGGCTAAATCTTCCGTGAGTCTAAGCAGACTCGTGTCCGTAAAATCTAAGAACAGAGCGAGTCGCAAAGGTCTGACCGGGTATTGTCCCCACAACGCGGGCATAGAGCCTGAGGTCTTGCGAGTAGCAGAGTCTGGGACACGATCTACCTAGATGTAACTACAGTGGTACAGTAGGCATGTACAGGAAGCAGCTGGTCTTCGCCAATGCATGGGGTCCACGGGCGACTCTCTGGTAAGAGATACGCTGGGCTTCTCAGAGGATGGAGCCAATGGCAAAGTCGAAGTACGCCACAAGCCGAAGATCTGAGGCGACATGTTTTGGAGAAGAATCTGGTTCATGGCAAATTTCACTTTTTTGGTGTTGACCTGCGAGAATATAAGACAGAACCGACTTATTCCGTCGTATTGAATCGATGAAGATCAGTGTGTTCAGTCAACAACCAATACCTATTATTTCCAATACCTATTATTTCCAATACCTATTTTTTCTAATACCTATTATTTCCAATGCCTATTATTTCCAATACCTGTCAATTGAGACCCACTGCGCAGAAGTTGCTAGGCTACGAGTTCATTTTCAACAAAGGCTTTGATTTCACCAAGACCACATTGAGCGACATCAAGCACATCTCCCGGAAGAGCATCAAGTGAGTGATGCTTGGGTGTCTGGTATATATCAATACTATTTACATGCCAACAATGGGCTGGTGAGTTTCTCCACATGAACCTTCTGCGGTCTTGCGATTTGATCATGATCTTACTCATGTTCGTTTCTCTTGAGCCTCTCGATCTTGACCTCATGGTCTCGATTTTATGATCTCATGGTCTCGATTTTATGATCCTGATCCCGTGAGTTTGTCTTCTTCAATCTCCTAATCAACCTCATGGTCTTGATCTTTTGCGCCAGATGTCTTGGTAATAACTCGATCTTTCAATATTGTTAAACGTTCAATCTTTGCATCTCCTGAAATCTCTATTTTCATCTCTTGACCTCTTGATCTCTTGATCTCTTTCAGCACCTATTAATTTGTTAAAGCAATATGCTATCAATGTAATTGATCAAGAAACATAATAGCAAATCGATTAACGTGGTCAATCAATAAGTGTATGGATACATGTAATTGCATCAATACACTGTATATTATATTCAATCAATGTGTTTGATAACGTAGACGGTTAATCCAATAAAACACATTCTCAGCAAGGCTTCGAGCCTAGGACTTTGGCATGTACAGAAAGGTCCATATTTGCGGCGAAGTCAGAATGTCTTGAAGATATCGGAACCTGAATATTAAAAAGCTTCCAAAGCTTCCTGAAAAGCTTCCTGTCGCCACGCAGCTACTGGTACATACTCTGGTGCGCTACTGGTACATACCCTGGTGTGCTACTGGTACATACCCTGGTGTGCTACTGGTACATACCCTGGTGTGGACTCTTTCAAACTGACTCATTATTACTCATTTAGAGGTAGGCAGTCAATCTTTGGTGCTTTATTATGCCAAGCAGGATTTTTCAACACCCTTGTCGTAGACACTTGACCAGTCGTTAGACCATTGTCAAGATACCCCACTGCTGCTCTACACAAGAGGTTTTCATCCAGGGACCGTTGAGACGCTTTTCGGCTCCAGTGCCAGAGTATGACCAGCCCAAAACACCATCTTTCATCCTTAATCACCTCGTCATGTCCTCAGTCACTTTACACGGGCTTCGACGTGGTGATGGGGACATCTGGCGAGTGGTGGCCTGCTGTAACGAATGAAGTAGATTAAATTAAGTATTAGGAATTGATGGGCCGCCAGGCCAAAACTCTATTGCACGCCAACCACTGATAACTCCAAGGTCCACACTCGGCGGATGTGCACCTTCACCTTGATGTTGTCGCCCAAAGCCTCGAGCACCGCCAGCCCCTTTGTATTGATGTCCACGTCCTCGCTGGACCACCAGCACTTTCGTGCAGGCTTGCGCCAAAACAACAAAAGCTTCGTGTGATTGGACTCTGCGTTTCGCTTCGTCCGTGAGAGCGACCGCGACGCGGCCCGGCTGGCGCTACTGGCCAACAGAGCAATGCGCGACCTCGACCGTGACCGCGTGGATGCGTTGGACGTCACCGGGTCCAACGACGGCGAATCGGGCGGCGACGTCTGCTTCTCCCCGCTGTTGAGCCTCACGAGCGACAACGACTGGAGCACACATTTGCCCGGCTCCAAGCACCGGTTGCCCCACTCCTGGGTCTTTTCGAACCCCAGAGAACACAACATATCGTAAAGGTGCTGCTCTGAAGGCCCCAACTTTTGCACGGTGGTTGCAGGCAAGTTCATATCGAATCCAAGCCCCGAGAACACCAGCATGTTCTGCACCAATTGGCTCGCCACCTCGAGCTTCATGTGCTTGACGTCTTCGCTGTTGCATCCGGTCACGGGCGTAATCACATAAAAGTCCAAATCCTCCCGCAACACAATGATCGCCGGCTTGTTCTGCAATACTGAAGAGGCCGAATCTAGTCTGCTTCCGGAGGGCGCTGGGGTGAGCGCGTTCTCCTGGAGGTCGTTGCGGGCGTCTCCGAACGTTTGCAAAATGTAATGGAAGCAGTCAGGGTCGAAGTTCACAAACACAATGTCCTCTTCCGTCAAGTTGGTGATCACCTGGCCATTGTGATCCAAAAATACCCCGTTGGGAAACAAGCTCAACAAGATGCTTTCCGGCAAGCTCATCAATTCGTCACGCGTGATGCTGAAGGGCTTGCCTCGGATGTTGAGGTGGATCTTGGAATTGAAATTGGGGGCGTTGTCTTCATAATTAAGCGCCGCGGATGGCAAGTCCTGGGTCTGAGTTACCTGAGTCACAAGATTTTCCGCCATTTTGAGGTGAGTGTGGGGAAGTATTGGAGGCCCTTATCGGGTAAAGGAAATCCAGAGGTTTCGGTCACCTTCCAGAAAGCGAATGGTGCGCTGTATGCAGAGAGATCTGTTGAAGTGAACTTTGTACTGGACTTGGTTTGTACGTTGTTGTGCTCTAGACTAAGAATTTGCCCAAGCTCTGGCGCGCGCTCACGTGAATCCGGCCTCCACGGCGCACGTGACATCAGTTCTGCCGCATCTCCCTGCTTGTTGCATCTGCGGCTCATTGGAAGGCCTTGTCTTCTCTTTATTTCCGACATCCCAATTAGGATAAATTGGCTAATTGGGACACACCAAGGAAATGTTGCTCGAACTTGCCAACGTCGATCCGGACTGCATACGAGTCGCATTTGCGTCTTCGCATCCCGTACCCACTCATCAACATGGGTTGTTCTGGCCAGTGCAAGAAGATCCCGGGCAATGTGACCATGAACGTGCAGTCGCAACCCTCCGAAGATTCAGATGATATATGGGGTAGTGACGAGGAGGCAGTGTCCCCATATGCAGACCTCAAGAGGGCACACATCAACCACGGGTATCTTGACGGGATCACCCAAGCTCAGGAGACAGGCTTGCAGCAGGGCTTCGACGACGGGTACCCCAAGGGAGCCGAGTTGGGGATGTTGGTGGGAGAAGTTCTAGCAAAGTGCCATGGGACCACGCTGTTTGACCAGGCAAAAAGTGATTTGAACATCACTAAGGTCTTGGATAAGCAATATTTCGATGATCAGCTTGACCTCTTTGAAGAGTCTCATGTGTTAATTAAGAAGTGGCAGGAAAACCAATAGGGGTTTCACTCGAAAAACTTCAAGTAAAGGCCTTTGAACAGCATCAACCGTCACATCATTCTAAGACAGGTTCTTGCCAAAACTGCGACCAGATCAGATCCAAGCGACTGAAACCACAACATTTTGCCCAATCATTCAAAGTCTGTTCCAGAATCAGGGTCGTTTCATCCATGTAGCGGCATGTCTGCAGAGACCTCGGCATCCAACGTGCCATATTGGCCAGCAAACTTGCTCTGGAAATGGCTCCGACCACTGCACCATTCAACCCAGGCCTCCGAGATCAAGTACTGTGTTTCTTGAAACATCACGTACTCCTCAAAACAGCAACACTTGATGAGCCAGTCCTTGTTTAGCTGTTGGAACATTTCTTGCTTGTCGTTGACGATACTCAGGCGGAGCTTGACTAGCTCACTACCTTTGATATCGACGTCTTCCTGTGAGAGCTTTTCGTGGCGGGCTTCGTTCTCCTTGATGCGCTGCTGGAGCTGAGGAATGGTGTTGACGGAAAGCCTTTTGGACCGCTCAAAGAGCTCCTGAAGCGAGTATAAATAATCCAAGTAATTCTTGAATTTCTCCAATGTCTTGGTGTTGATGGTGTAGCTGTCGTCGATGAGTAGACTGGAGGTGATGTTGAAGAACGCAGATATGTTAAACAAGGATTCGTTAATTGTGGTTGTATCATCGGCATTGAGCGCCGAGAATACGTCAGCCTGATCTGGGTTCTTGTGAGGGTACAAGTTTTCATCCACCTCGGAAAATTTCAGAAGCATCTCCACAAACTTGCCGTTGTCAAACGCGATTTGCTGCTGGCGCTTCTCGTATCTCTCCACCAACAACACGAGCTTGGTCCAGATCTCAATGAGCCGGGGGATGCTGGCCTCCGCATTGCGCCAGTTGATCAAGAACCGCTCGCCCACCGAGGGCCAAATGGAGTTAATAAAGTTGGTCAGGATCTTCTGGCCCTTGAATTCCAAGGAATAATCGATGCGGGCCTGTTTCCGCCACGAAGTTAAGTCGGTGGGGACCGTAAGAAACGTGGCAACAATGGGCTCCTTCCTTAAGACCGGATGCTTGACAAGTTGGCTAAGAAACCGATGGAGCCCCCTTCTTCGTCTCTGCAAGAACTGCGAGTCAGGAGAAGCACCTACTGTTAGTTAGTATTCAAAAGGCAAAAAACTGAGAAACTAGGAAGCCGTGAATTGATATGCCGAGAAGTTTTGTGAATTGTAAGCTGAACATACCTGTGAACTTCTTTGGAGGAAGGCCGGGGATGACTCGGAATGGATACTTTTTCAAGAGGTATTCAAGAAGCCACACGAAATCCGAATACCGCCTGACCACCTTCTTCGGGCCTCTCGGCCCATTAGTGCCCAAATTGATCTCATGGCTGATGGCGTAGTTGATATGCTTGAACACCAATCCCTCTTTTTCCGGGATCTCTTTAATAGTCAAAGCATTGTCTGCAGAAAGCAACGGCTTGAAAGTATCTCTGATGTCCTGCATGTGCTTCGTGATGTATGGGATGTCATTCACGTGGAGTGACTCGGGAATTGTGGTGTTGGGGTCCTGCAGGAGTGCTGCTTGGTCTAAAAGGTCCACATTTAGCGAGTCTTCGCGTAGCGGATCGCTCCGGAGGGGGTCAATCATGGGCTCCAGCCCCGGTTCACGGGGCATCACGTGATCGCCTAGTAACATAGGCTCTTCTTGTTTCTGCACGAGCAACGACGCTACATGCAGCGGCAAGGCAGGGAGCATGGAGTTGAGCTTGAACTGGAGGGTGACGAAGTCAGCGGAACCCGCCTCTGCGATTTCCATTGCCAACAATGCGATCACGTAATAAAAGTTGTTCTCATTGCTGGCCGGCAATAAAACCTGCTCGTATAGAATGTCGATGATCTTGGAGGCCTGAAAACCCAGGATGATTTGCTCCGCGACCAACGGCGCAAACACATACGACTGCAATTCGTTGACGGTGTTGACGTTGTCACACAACTGGTCAGCAAGCTCTTTGTACTGCTGCGGAACCTTCGACAGGATATCTGGATGAGCCTTGGAAACAGTAATCAGCGGTTCAAACTGCAGAGTGGAGAAGGAAGTATTGGAGAACGGAGCCGCAGGTGTTCGGGTGGATGGTTCCGTCGCCCATCCGTTTTCGAACGGATCATCTCCGAAAACACTATTCATTTGGAAGTGAACGACTTAGGGCAAGCCTAATAACAATTGAGGATGTGGAAAGCGTAGAAGCGATTGACCCCTGAATGAGACTCGGCAAATCCAGTCAGTGCCGAATATGGAGACGGCGATTCAGGCTTGAAGTTAGGTCTCGAAACGGATCCGGCTTCGAAAGAGCAGTGGCGTGTTCTTGGAGTTTCCCAGGTGATGCAAAGCGCGATTGGACTAGCTGGGCGCGTCTCAGGGTGTTCAAGCTCAGTTGGAGGGAACTCTAGTGTAGACGGAACTTGTTTGGAGCGCACGATAGGAGCCACATCCGTACATCTCAACGAGGCACAATGAAGAAACCACAATGCCAAAAACAGCGGAGCTTGTAGGCGCATGTCTTCTGGGGTGGCCTAGGAATCACGCAGAGTGAGAAATGCCTCTGGGAATGGCATAAGGGTTTGGTCTACCGGAATGGCACACTGGAGTACGCACGGGGAGCCACTTGGAGATGGCACGTGATGCGATCTATACGCGATATCTCACACCCCAAGTACCCCGTATGAGCCCCTTCCACAAATTATTGAGCTATGTTCAGCTAGAGGACCGTACGAGTTTCGGGTTAACCAAGGTCAACCCAGTATTGGTCAGATGGCGGATCTTCGATCTCGCATATGTTGGTATTCTCGTGTTTCTCTACCGCATAGTGTACGACATTCAGCCCTTCCAGCGGCAGTTCTACGTCGGCGACATCACAATTCTGCATCCGTTTGCCGAAACAGAGCGGGTGTCCAATGAGGCTCTATTCTTGTATCTGACATGGGTACCAATGGCGTTGATCTTTTTGGTGTCTATGGTGGCGTCACGTCCTGCGGACAAGCCGTTTGTCACCTATACGTCAGTGTTAGGGCTTGTGATATCTGTTTTGACAACCAGCGTGCTAACAGATGTACTCAAAAACTACTTTGGCAGACACCGGCCGGACTTCTTGGCCCGGTGTGTGCCGAAGCAGGATTCCCCGTTGAATGTCATGGTGTACGCCAAAGACGTGTGCACCACCGATAATATCCACCGCTTGATGGATGGGTTCCGCACGACGCCCTCGGGCCACTCCAGCATTTCATTTGCGGGCTTGTTTTTCACATCTCTCTGGCTAGGCGGCCAGCTCGCTGTGGTCCGGGCCGAGGCTGGCGCATTGCGCTGGGTGGCGTGTTTTATGCCCACTTTAGGCGCTGCCATCATTGCTCTTTCTCGGACAGAGGACTACAGACACCACTTTGTGGATGTGTTCATTGGGCTGCTGATTGGGATTGTGGTGGCGGCATGGCTGTACTTACGGCTATTTCCTACGTTGGGTACGAGGAGGTGCCACGAGCCAAAACTACTCGTTCAACCAGATCTGGATTACTCCCCAGTTGCAAATGTCTAGAAGCGGACGAAGCATTTACATGTGGCAGAGTCGATGTCATTGCAAACATTTTAACATCGCTTTAGAAGGTGGAATTTATGTGGTGATTAGCACGTCCGTGTATTGATGTGGCTGATCCAGTGATGGCGACAAAATACTCGGGTAATTCGGAGATACGGCGACTTATTACATATGGATGGCCTCGCCCTTGCCTGCCCTGGAAGTCGGTTTGCTATCGCTCGCTAAACCCTTGTTTTCTGGTGTGTGTTGGCTCAAGCTGGCGGGAAACTGCCGAGGTATGGGTGTGGTCTTATTTGTTGAGCGTTATCGTACGCGCTCTCATGGTCCGGAACGGTGGTGTGATGTAATACCATGACATCAACAATTCTGCCAACCGTGCAATCATTGCGATAATCTCTGACGTCGGTGATAATCCCGGGATCTTCCTGCTTGCGTCTCTGGATCCAAGTATACCAGACTTTCTCATGACCTTTCTTGTCTATTCCATGCAGTCGGGGAGGAAACCCCAGGCTTTATACATTCTACCGAGAGCGGGCACCCCAGATAACTCGTATCGTCCGGCTTGTACATCAACGAACCAACTGTAACATCAGCTGTCCACTGCACCTCTGGACAGGCTCAAGACGTGACTCGTCTCAGGCTGGATTGTCATCCGGCATGTGCGAGTATCCGGCATGTGCGAGTGCCGCAGCGGTCGGACGTTTCGTTCCTGTGTACAGCCGTCTTCCTCTGCTAGACATCAGCCACTTGTCGCATGCATTCACGCCATTTCTGGTACCCCTCCACCACCACCATGGCGTGCCCACTCTACTGTATTCTCTCTGCGGGCACAGTCCACTGTATCCCCGTGGCATCCTTTACCACGGTGCAGGAAACGCCCACCAAGTTGACCAGATACCCCGCCATCAATACCGAAACTTCCGACCCCGTGCCAGCCCCCGTGACCCTGAAGGGTTCCAGGCCTGTTACTCAGGAAAGCCTGGGCAATACGTTCCACTCCGCCCGGGCCGAACTGCCGTCCTTGATCAAAACCCGCAATCTCCTATACACCTTGAACAATCCGTCATTATCGGACCTAGAGTCGGAGCCCAGCAGGCAATTATCCGAGACCTCGTTCAATCAGGACGATGAGCTCACGCAGGATGAAGAACAAAAGTACTTGCCGAAAATCCGGGCTCTCGTTGGCAATGTTAATGGCGGTTCAATGTTGCGTTCTACGAACACCGATTCTGAACCAGATGAGGCAGTGTCTGGTGTGGGGTCGGAAAATCATGTAATGGCGGACTCCAGAGGCCTAGGGCCAACCAGACGGAAAGCATCGGGCGGCGCATCGGGCGGCAGCAAGGTGCTCTTCAAACACTTGGTGGAGAAGGGCTCGGCGAAGCACGGGTCTCTTTCGCTTCAGGACTCCGATACCGACCAGTCCCATACCAAAGACATGCCCATCGGAGCTACCGTGGAAAGCGCGCAAAACCCCGATATTCTGGCCATCTTGAATGACTACCTGACGCATGCAGTGTATCTTCCCCAGTACTCGGTGGATTTGCCTGTCAACTTGGAGACGGACTTCCTGCAGATCCGGGAGTTCCTCCCCAAAATCTTTCCATCATGGAAGTCGGCTATTTCCGTCTGCCAGCTCACTGGAGGAATCACCAACATGCTATTATCGTGCTCACACAGTGCCACGCACGAAACCCTCCTAATGAGAGTGTACGGCAAGGGCACCAACTTGATCATCGACCGGAACAGGGAGTTTGTGTCGCATCTCATCCTCAACTCCTTGAAGTTGGCGCCTCCAATCCATGCGCGGTTCGCCAACGGCCTCATCTATGGGTTCTTGCCCGGACGGTCCTTGCAACCTGACGAGTTGAGCCATCCGTACCTCTACCCGCTCATCGCTCAACAACTTGGGCATTGGCACAACAAGATCAACTGCGAATTCATCGAGGACGGGATTCATCGCATCAGAAAGTATACTGCTAGTGTCAAGAAGCTGCTTCAGCCCACCAGCCTACGCACGTCGCACGGAAAGCCAAGGATGTTCATCAATAATATATGGGACTTGATGGAGGACTGGATCTCCATCATTCCAATTAACGAAGTATTGATCCGAAACTTCAAGGAGAATCTCGACCCTTCATGCTCCGTTGAGGTCAATCGCGAAACCATCAGAGAGGTGATTTTCGACGAGCTTCGATGGGTCCGCAATGAGCTCAAGAATGCTACACGCTCAGAAATAGTGGTATGCCACTGTGATCTTCTCTCGGGAAACATAATCATTCCCGACACAGAAGAATTCAAGACGAAAATGCAGGCTGCGCCGGTGCTCCCAACTGTGGACGAGAATCCCATTCAGTTTATTGACTATGAGTACATGATTCCTGCCCCCAGGGCTTTTGATATTGCCAACCACTTTGCAGAGTGGCAGGGTTTCGACTGCAATCGGCAGGCCATTCCGCAGCCCACATACGATAATCCTGTGATGGTCAACTGGTGCAAGGGCTACTTGAACGATGCAGATGCGTCGACTGAGAAGGTAAACACACTTATTGACGAGATTGCATGCTACTCAGGGCTCCCGGGGCTCTACTGGGGTATCTGGGCCATGATTCAGAGCGAGCTCTCTATCATCGACTTCAATTATGCTGAGTACAGTCTTTTTCGTTTGGAGGAGTATTGGCTCTGGAAACAGCTGTTTACAACCAGGTGATCTTACATGGCTACTTCCACCTTAGCACCATAATTTGGCTCTAGCATCGAGGCCAGCATTTGAGTTGCTGCATTCTACTACTTTAATCTATGCTAGTGCGTCACGTTTGATGAGATTCTCAAAGCCTTTTGGAGCTTTTGAGCTTATCAGAGCTCTCTAGAGTCTTTCTTGAGTATATCCCATACAATACACTGGGGAACATAACCTTACATGTGTGAAGAGTTTGAATTTAGCACAGAATTGCATAACCCAAAGTTCTTAAAGCCGTATTCAAGGCAAGTCAGAAAAATGTGCAATTTCCGAGCTCTTGAAGTGACTGGTTGCCTGAGATTACTTTAAAGTCTCGCTGAAATTGAGAAGGATAAGTGCTTGCAAGTACTTCAAGGAGAATTCCGTGGCATTGGATCCAGACGATTGCAGAAGAACTGTTCAAAAAAAGGTCGTGAAGCTCCGCGGACAACCCCTCAAAGGTTATCGCTATGGAACAATGGTCTGAAACCCCCACAGTATAGGCCTGACAAAAGAAGGAAAAGTGCATATGTTCTGGCAAGTTCTGGCGAATGGTAGAGGAAGATAGAAAATCATGCGGTGCATTTGTTGGGACACATCCAGCCCAACGCCTCCAAAAAGCTTTCCCGGCTCATTGATGTTCATTTGATGAAAGATTATGTTTATTGGCACCTTCCACGGGCTTCCAATAGATCTGCGAGGACAGATATGGGGATTCTGAATGCACTGAATGCACTGATTATTCAAAGCGTGTCGAAATTTTTGCTAGCCCAGTGCATCCTTACGTGAGCATATTCATCACTAGTGGTGTCACAAATCGAAGGAGTCGATGTTTTCTTTTATCCTTCTTTTCGTCCGCGCCCATATCGTTCACATATCTTGGAGAGAATGTGTTCTCCACCAGGCTAGGGCTCACCTTGGCTGCGAACTGATGATGAGGCATAGCGTCAGATATACCGCATAACCTTGAATTATAATCCGCATACCGGAAATGGATTAGGATGCACAGCCCAAGGAGGCCTGGAGTTCGAGCAACCGTCTTACAAGGAGCAGAAGGTCAATGCATGGCATCGTGGAGGCTTTTGGCTTTGAGCAGCTTTCTTTGTCATGCTCTAGCGCTTCCTCGCCTCGTGGCTGCTGTGCAAGAGGCACAGGAGAATACTTGAGACGCAAGCGAGATGAAGCAGATGCGGAGCCTTGTCAAATATGATAGCCAATCCTTGTTCGGTGGCTACGATCAATCTCAGCCTCTCATTGTCACGAGGACGTGGGATTGCTCAGAACACTTTTGGAAGCCTAGCTCTCTCAGGCCTGAACCTCTCTCGACGTCCATGGAACTGTACACTTCTGGCTGTTTGGAATACAAGGCGACTTGTGAACTTTGCAATCCAATCTCCGGAAGCATGGCTTTTATATATCGTCGAGAGGCCCACAGTCTGACACTCCTCCCTAGAGCTCGAGGGAAGCAACAGGGTTCATTCACTTACAAGACCTGATGCTTCGCTTGGTCTCTATGTCACTCCAATGCAACATTTCATGGATGATTCATGCTGTGGCTCTTCCTCATTCGTTCGAGCTAAGTTGTTATGTTCGTTCTTTTCTTTCCAGCGCCCTCAATGTGTCTGAGTGCACCGAATCGTCTTGGGTGCATCAAGTGAAGTCACCTTGCAAAACGTTTGGTATTTTGTTGCTCAATTTCAGGCCTTATGCTCGCTGTTGTTGTTTAATGAGTCCGAAACTAAGTGAATCATTCCGTGTCACAAATACTGCGTGTTGGAGAGAACTGTTGGAGAGAACTGTTGGAGAGAAGTATAGGCTGTTTCTTTGCCGGCCCCAGCGCAATGCTCAGGTTGGACAAAGGGTGCATATTTCAGGAGCCGCAACTCCAGTCTACTCCAACTCAGGTCCTAATGTATTAGTGCAATGCAGGACCGGCCGAAGCTAGGAAGAATTTTGCTAGCCTTCGTGCGTCTTCGATGGGTGTACCGTCTGGGGGAGCAGAAAGCTGTTCGGGCGTCGCCCAGGTGGAAGGCTTGCGGCACATCGCCATAAGTGCACCCTCGTGAATCATGGAGCCCTCTTGGTAGATCACGAATTCAAGGTTTACAACTCTGATTCAAATGGTT
The DNA here is from genome assembly GCA_009756545.1 of Metschnikowia dekortorum. Classification (NCBI taxonomy): domain Eukaryota; kingdom Fungi; phylum Ascomycota; class Pichiomycetes; order Serinales; family Metschnikowiaceae; genus Metschnikowia; species Metschnikowia dekortorum. The sequence goes on from WFIU01000007.1 coordinate 434,625, forward strand.
CGAAATTGGGGGCCTGCTTAGGTTCAAAAGCATTAATGCTATGGGAATGGTCCATTGGGTACACTGCATGAGCCATGCCGAAGCCAAGTCAATGTCAGTTTCTTATCAAGTTTCTATCACTGCCAATTGATTGACTTGAAGAGTTCTTGTTCTGGTTCTTGAACTGCTGTAGAATCGGCCCTATGGTGTTTTTGGGTCGTGACACTCGCCAACAGTAGTTACAATGATTGTGCCACCTGAGACGCCAAGTCTGTAAGTGAGGCTATAAGCTTCTGACGCCTTGTATGGTTGGATGGATCGTTTCCATGAACAAGACCTTCAAGGATGGCCAACGTATGCGTCATGTGCTGACGGCTAGGTACTCGTCAGGTCAGACGAAGTGGTTTAGTTATCCATAGGCTTTTCTAAGAGTCTCCACACGAGGGTCCGAATGTCCTGTTATTGAATCACGTGTATTACCAGGTTATTTAATATAGACTCCTTTACTAAATGTATTTATGTTATAGAAAGTGTTCCCAAGAAATCAATTGAGCTGGACTACTTTGGATAAGGTAGGTTATCATCCAAATTTATATAGAAAATACGAGGCTTACTAAGTTCCATTCTTTATATTTACCTTAGGTTCTACTCTTTACCCCTATCAGTACAAACGTCTATAACCGGATAGACATACGGTGATTCTATGCAGACTCGTGACAATATTAAAAAACATCTCATAAATAAACCCGCCAATTTAACGAGAACAAAAAGGGTAATATCACAAATTCCCGGCCGTAGGCCCCGCCTCGAAAAAAAATACTTTTATAAAGTATATATATTTATTTACGAAAGCGTTTAATATTTAGCCTAAAGAGGTCTCATGTTAACTTTTGTTAACCATAGTATATTTACCCAGCATTTATAATTTTAGTGATAATAATTATAAATTACATTTTCTCTAAGGCTTCAAACCTAAACATTCCTTTGTACGCATGTTTAGATAGGTACAATTTGTTACAAATTATGCCAAAATACCTTATTTCTATGGGCGGGGTCCATTATTATATATCTAGAGATAATAACATAAGATTTTGAATTATAAAGAATAGCTTGTACATGTTCGAGGCATTTGAAAAAGTATCATGGTAAAGTTGCAAAAGTCAACTCGGTCCATCGCCCAACACACCAGTGACTACGTTCTTCAGATGTTTATTATAAAATCATTTCAACTTTTCTTGGATAAAATACCACACTGTATTCATATTGATAAAATTTGGATATAAAACCTTTCGTGCTAGACCTTTGGTTTCTGCCTACTTGGTGTGTGACCCTTCATTGATAGCTACAGAGCTTTACAAAAGGTTGGCTCAGTTGCGTGAGCAAAGAGCAGAGCAGGATGTCTTCCACGATTTTGACTTGTCAGCCGAGAGAACATCGAGGTTTCACGACTTGTTCGATCCTTTTGGGAAGGATTACAAATGGGTTTGCATAGATATTGATGGGAACGATCCTTGAGGACCGTTTCTAGCGAAGGAAGGTAGTCTCTAGAAATTGGAAAGTCGTAAACATTGCTGATGAAAATTTCCAGTGAACTCTGGTTGTGTAAGAAGTCCTTGTTCAGAAAGTTGTAGGTAGATTCGTATGAAAGTAAAGTCTAATTCACATGTTTTCGAGAAAAGTGACACTGCGCAACAAGCGAGCTTATATGTGAATGTAGCCCTTGTGTGACCAGCCCACGAGAATTAGACAGAGTCTAGGCTATCGTGTCAGTACAAACCAGATAACGACATTCTGCCGAAACACTCGCCTTAATCGATGCCAGCTACGCTTTTTGTTTCCCTTGATTGTGTTTTGTATTCCTCAGCGGAATTAAGCCATGGAGGACGTTCGCACATGCACTAAAGTTTGATAGAAATGAGTCGCTCTTAGCCAAGGGGTCAAAACGATTCCTGCATTTAACAATTGGGTCCTCGCACAATAGTCGGGGTCTGGTTGCCAAAATTGATACTTGCGGTATCCGGGCGTGTTAATATTCAACCTATGTTTTAGTACATTAGATATACACTATTGTATCAGCGAGCGATTTTTCGCGCTTGGGTGGCTTTTTCGACCCAGCACACGCGCAGCCACCAGAAGTCACGCCAATGTCACGTGGGGCATCACCACTGACACATTTAACTCACATTCAAGGTACCTTTTGAAAGCCAAGTACTTGGTAGTGGTTCCAAGTCAGGCGCTAACAGGGTGATCTTTTCCTGTTGTATTTGCATTACTGTTGGCCTGAGTTAAAGCGAATCTTTGGGTCTCAATCCCGAGTTTAATATAGTTTCCGTTCTACTTATGCACAAAGCAATCCTAGAACACTTTCAGTGATTGTAGCAAAGCCAATTTTAGTCAAGGTGCACAATTCGCTGCACCTAAAATAGTCTATAATCCAGGAATATCGGCCAAAACAGGGCAATGAAGGGAATAAAAGAACACTAGTTCTAGACTTCCACGGCCCCTCATGGGTATCGTGCTGCTACCTAAAATATACTAAACTGCTGATTTAAAAGCTTGATAGCTTCTCTCGGAACAACATATGCCAAGGGAACCATAAAAGTTTATGCAGATCAACTTTGCTGGCACAAATATGGGAAATTATCTATGCAAGTGCCAAGTCATAGTGGTGTTGTATAGAGGACTCCGAAACGATTATGAATGGTTTTAGTGACATGTGCCCCATCAAAACGTCCATCATCGGCATCAAAGCAGTGAAAAAGCGTATCTTCAAAGATATTTTAAACACTAGTGGACAATCTACCCAAATTTCTACAAGATTCATTCTTTTCATTCAAAGCAAATTTAATTCGTTTCATTTATCGCTTAGTTGTGCTTGTTCTAAAAGAACCAGGGATTTAAGGTATGCTTTTCCCCGGAAGGTCTGTTTCCAAAGGAAACCTGGAATTACTTTAATTTCCTCAGGTTTTATATATATTAGTGAGTTTTTCATTTCCTTTATAATTTTTAGCTACAGCTAGAACACTCGAGCGCATATCTGATACGATTGGAGGAAATCGTTCGATACACTTCAACTTGCGTAAACTTTTTTGCAACAAATCAATTACTGTACTGACCCCAAAAATTTATCCTGAAGACCCAGACGGCCTTTAAAGACTTCGAATCTGGGGGGGCACACTACTGAATATCGTTTGTCTAATGAGCTTCTGTTTCGGTACCGAATGCTTCCCATGAATTCCACTAATCCACTCTGAGCTTTGGGAAGTGGTTGGGAAATTGGAGTGAAGTTGGTGCGTAATTCTACGCGAGGCACCGTCTTGCGAAGTCTCGGGGTGGCATCTTGCCTCGAAAAGTTTAAAAGATCGTCTGTGCTATTCTCAATCTCTTTTAGAACTATCACGTGTCTCTAAAGACTGATTAACATTTCTTGCGTAAAAGAGCCAAGAACATGTTAGCCACTCCACCTCAGAAGGAGGGAACAGCAGCAAAGAATGGCGCCTGCCAAACACCACTTAACTCCACAATGATATCTCTATGCTTGAAGGAGTATGATTAGAGCTTTTTGTTCTCCTCTATTTGTTGCAGCAATTCTCTTACATTGCTTGTTTCAGAATAAAGGCAACATGTACACAAACAGAGAAGTATATAAGGGGCATGATTCCCCTTTCTGCCTTGGCCAAACTTTATGGAACGACTGTAGCTCTCATTGTTGCCAGAGTGGCTTCCCCGCCAATCCAAACTGCTTCTGCTTAAATGGAATCCCAATTATGTTATCATCTTCTACACAGTTGCAATGGAAGTTGACTCTTGGACTCTCCGTCAGGTATAAACTAGCAAAGGGTCAAGTATCGACCAGGGAAATGTGTGGACTCAGCGACCCCGCCAATTTGCGCCTAATCCCAGGTCGTTTCATCATCCTAATCAAAGCATCGATCTTCGCAATGCACCTGTTTCATGCTGGGGAGCACAGAATCACGCAATACGGCCAACTCTTTTCCCTTTTTGGGTCCGTGGAAGCAGCTAAGCAAGGTGCTATGACCTGTTTCTCGACTCCACGCATGTGGGGTATTTGTTTTTATGTCCCCCTTTGGCGTAAACATAATGCCCCATGGTCAGGCCCTAAACTTGGCCAAGCTCCTAAACTTCCGGGCAGGCTTGACACATGATCTTCTGTAGCTTTTGCTCTAGAGAGTGAAATCTCCCGTACGTTTTGGCTTCTGCCTCCATTGCCTTTCTCACTGGGCCAAACTCACAACCTCCACGAAGAAGATTCGCCCGTACATCCTCTTTGACACTTCAATCCCTTTTTGACTTGACCATAGCTCCGTACGTCACGTAAATAGAGCCTGCTTGACATCTAGAACTCAACTCTGCCAGTTTGCTAGGCATTTCCGTGAAATAATTGTATTGCTATAAGATATGTTTCACTAGATGGCAACCATGCACAAATGAATCATTTCTTAACGTTATCGGTCAGATCCATGCGAGTGATCCATCGATACACAATGGACCTGCGACGGTACAAGAGGAAACCGTCGGTGCCCCCATGGAGAGGGGCGTGACTAATCTCGACCGCCTGCGAGGCTCAGACGAGGTGCCAATGCAGCGTATCACCGTCAAAAGGTGGTGCAATGGGGGCTCTGGCCAGTTTGAAGAGTGCTCACGAGACGGATACATTTTCCACGACATGAGGAAGTTGATAAAAGTAGTCACAGCCGTAAGAATCGGACCAGTGTCCAGTATCAATGTAAAGTAACCCTCATTGTAAGCCTTAGCCTGCAAAATTGTTTTGGCACGCTTGATAGTGGCCATCTGTAAGTGATCTGTAATTTCTTATATTCTTTATCCGGATCAAACCTTGGATGATCTGGTATACCATAGAGTTTCCAATGGGAGTGAGTTTGACCAAAGCTAAAGATAGTCTTCATGGTATCCTTTAGGTATGTGTAGACATCTCCATTGGGTTCTGAGCATTCAAGGGAAGTCTCACTTGAATCTACACTAGAAGTGTCTAGATGGCCCCCATTGGGATCAACGAATACTTCTTTTGTAAGCACTGGACACCATCAAAGGAAGCAAAGAACTTAGCTCGTTGCAATAATAGTCTCATAGAAATGTGAATCTGTATCATCGTACAATCGTCAAAGCAAGTCCGGTATGGGAACATCCTTGAGCAAAACGTGACTAATAGTGGTGGAAAATATCATCATGCCAGCATTCGAAGCAATCAATGAAGGAGGAGTCTTTTTGAAAATGATATCAACACTGACGATGTATTATCTTTTTTTATCAATTGAATATTCCAGCTCAAAGCGTCATTAATTTCCACAAACTTTCAAACATCACTCAGTAAATTCATAATCACGATAACAACCGTATTGATCTCAGTAATCAATCAAGCACGAATTCCTCAAACCACAAATCATCAAACGAAAAACTCTTATCAGTAGTAAGCTCAAAATCACCTCATCTGTTCTCCAACATTCGATCATTAGTATCAACTGCTACCACCTTTTTTCCTCTCTTTTCGACCCTCCCACATTCCAGCCCTATTTATACCTTGTGGATGACTGTCTATTTAAAACATGTTGACATCCATACTATTAGTCCATGTTAGTGTAGACTTCGCCAGGTATGTCCTCGTACCTCAGCCAAAAGCATCCAGTCTGAGCTGCTTGCTGAAGACAGACCGCAAGACATCCTCCAACGGCTGTAGTCGTCCTGCTAAGCATGAAGGTTCAGGTGCTTCAGAAGTCTAACTCACACACGAAATGTTCTCATTGTACGTCTGACTCACGTCCACTTCGACCAAATGCTGATGAGTCCTGGAAACAGACTCTCTTTATGGGCTAGCCATCTTGAACAACAAAAAACGAAGGGCCGGCTCAATGCATCGGGCACCTTATGTATGCTTTTGCGGTACATACACCCAGCCAAGGCGAGCTCAATAGAGCGCTGCCTAGCTTCCAGTGAAACCAAGGGGTTCCCGAATCCCCTTGAAGGGCGGTAGCATGGCGTTGTGTTGAAGCTATATCAAGGGAATGAATGAACAACCCCAGATATATTCTCAAACACGAGACTTTGGTATCCACTATATTTCGAATAATACAATCACCCAAGTTGTTAAATCGAGAAATCAATAGCATGTACGGAAATGCCATACTAATTGCAATCAAATGGTCAAGCTGCCTCATTTCCATTTCAAGTTAGAAACTTGCAGTACCAACAAGGGTCGAAACGGAAAGAGCCAAACCTTGAACCTTGTTTAACTGCTAGGGTTTTATTGTATCCTCTTGGCTCGAAGCATCCTGTCCCACTGGTTTCATGAGCCCTGCATCAAGACCCTTTACCAGCGCCAGACCGAGTCTGTTACCAGTGCTTCTCTAGACTCGGGGCTTGCCCGGGACTATGGTCTGTATAGAATACGGATGCACTCATAGCAGGCCAGTTTTCATCCACCCTAGCCGTATCCCCCGCAGCCCGGCAGCCCCTCCAAGGCGTTCTCGGCCATTCATCCCACGCGCCAGTACGGTTCCGCAAACCCCAAGAAAGACATGTATGCAGGATATCGCTACATCGCAGGCCCGCCGGCCCTGTCCGGCGCCATGCTTCCGGCGCCTGATCTCGAGCTGTTTCTCCAGGATGTCAACCGAAACATTGCCGAAGATAACACCACGGATTTCAAAAAGTTGTCGCTCTACCTTTTTGCATTTGCACATGAGAGGCTCCAAGTGCTAGCGGCGGCCCCAGACGCCGAGTCCAACGCGTTCATCCCCAAGCTTTTCTCCACCATCGAGACCGTTTTGGCCCAGAAAAAGCATGTTCTAAACTCCCCTGTGGACCGAGCAGAAGTGTCTGGGGTGTTTGGCGAAAAGCCGCCGGATTTCGGGCTCCACGCCGCTACACAGGCTCCGTTCTTCTACCAGTGGCTGCTTCACTTTGCCCTCCATTGGCTAGCGCAGTTTCCGACAGACTTACTGCTCACCAACACTATTAAGGGGTTTCTTTTGGAGCTCATCAATATTGTGGCCATCCAAATGCTTGGCTACAAGCCCAAAACCGTTGTTCTGCAAATGCTACTCGACAAAGTGACCCGAGACGCCGATCGCTTGGTTGCGTACGTGACGGTGCCCGAGCTGGTTGCCGACGCGGACATCGACCCGGGTTTCGCCTCGTTACTTGCTTGTGCGTGCCACTTGTTTACCGTAGTAAATGACTACGACATTTCCGGCAAACTACGACTCCGGACTGCCCAGGCTCGCGTGCAGCTTGACACTGTGGCCAAGCGGCTCTTTTTTGTGCTTTCTACTGCGGATCTGCTCCAAAACGATACTTTGGCTGTTATAGTCGATACCTGCAAGTCGGTATTGTTGCTTAACTTGGCTAGTAACGTCTATTTGGACCCCAACGTCCGATGGACGTCTGTGCAGTTTATATTGAAGCTCATCCATTCTCAGTTTTTGGCTTTGCTGCCGCAAAGGGGCCCGAGCGTTCCAAAGCACTTCACCAAGTCGGCGTGCCGGTGTGTGCTAAGGCTCTTTCTTTTTTGCAGGGAAAAGCACCTTGTGGAGAACTTCCGCAACTCCTTTTCAACCAGTGACTTTCAAGAGGCTTCCCTTCCGGCTGAAGTAGCCAGTGTGGTGCTGATTTTAAATCAGGAGGGGACGGATCTCGCCCCAAAAAGATTCATGGATGTCGAATTGAATGAGCTCCTGTCGCAGATCATGCACAATTCTCAAGGCCTAGTCACCGAACTTTACTTCTGCATCGACTCCCCTCGCTCTTTCCTGTCATACCTTTCCACACACAGTGTGCATGCCGACATGAAGACATGGCTTGACTACGTGCGGAGCATGACCTCGACGGATTTCCTAGCACACAAGGCCACCTTCCACACGTTTCTCTCTGCTTTGCGCAAAGTGCCATGCATCATCTCCAACCACTACAACTTTGCCACACACCAATGCACAGTGTGCTCGGCAGTCAGCTCCAAAAACATCTACAAAACCATATCTTCGCATCGCCGGAGCGTGACAAGCTCTAGTGAGAGCAACTCGCTCTACACAGCCATTTATTGCAACCTTATTTTTGGAAAGCACCGAGACCAGCTTCAAAGCAACCCCCTTTTGGCCACAAACTTTTTGCTTGCGCTTTACAACCTCTTGGCCATGTTCCGGCTCCCTGAAAAAGACTGCGGCACTAGCAACACTTGTTTTCAGTATGTCATAACATGCCTCAAGTCACATAGCAACCGGGATGTCCGGATCCTCGCCGCCAGAGTACTTCCGCTCTTTTTAATCCGGCGCGACGACAAGACTCTGGAGGATCTCGTCAAGTTTATGTTCCAGGTGCTATCAAGCATCAACTACAGTACCAAAGACATTCACTTGGCCGAGTCCACGCTTCTAGCGCTTGCTGAGCTTGCCATAGTTTGCGAAGGCGAGTGGCTCTGTGTCGTATTCATTAAGATGATCGACTGCTTGGGTGAATCCAACGAACAACATGTGAATCTTGCCTACAATTCGCTTCTTTATGTGGCTCTGGCCAAGGCGCTCACGCCTTACAAGATGCTCTCTCCATATTTGCCGAGCATAGCAGAGAGAATCGTCAAGAATTCCCGCATTTTCACCCGTCTTACTGAGCTCCTTGGTATCACGAAAAAGTTCTTTTTGAGCAACACCAAGGAGTACACCACGCCCCGGCTCCTCGAGTACTACAAGCGAGACTTCATCCTGGAGATTGCTGAAGCCTGCAACATGCCGAAATTGAAGTTGATTACCAAAACCCTCTCGAGAACCATGGCACTCTATCTATGCAAAGATGAGTACATTGATGCCAAGTACATAGTGAACGTGTTGAGCAACGCCAGCCCCCACTACAAGAAAGTGACGGTCGCAGACTTGGTGCCAAATGTGGGAGAGGTGCTATGGTTTATTTTGCTCCAAATGCAGATGGATGACGAAGGTCAGCTCCAAAACGAGGCCAAGATCTTTAGGGCCATCGTTTACGTGGGCAAGATCAGCTGGATGAAGAGGCCCGAGAACGACCACCTCGAGCCTCCGTCTGAATCAGACTTCGACTACGTTTACGACATTCTCCAGGAGCACGTGTTGGAGCTAGCGCAGCGGTTCAGCGAGAACGTCCACCAAATTAAGGGCATAAAGCCATACTTTGAGAAGGTGAGCTCCATCAAGGCCATCCAGTTTCTTATATCCAAAAACACTACTGCGGCGTCATGGGCGTTGGGCCAGATATCCACCTGCCTTCAAGCGGCCATGGACTCGCCCTCTTTGGAAACCCACGCGTTGAGATGCTGGAATGTCTTGGTGCAGCGGCTTGAGCTGGCGAGGCTCGTCTCGTTGTTTGATATCACCATATCGTTGATGTTTCAGAAGTTCCATACATTCTCGCACCGCTCCAAGCTTATTGCCGCAGAAATACTTCGCAAGATGTTTGCAGTGATCAAGGACGAGTACATCAAGTATGGTCCCTACTACTACTCCTACCCTTATATCAAGGATTTGGACCTCTACTACGTGCCGGATGCATCGGCATCGCTTTTGCTGAAACTTAAGAGCAATATCCTGTTTTTCCCTGAGTTGACACGCCGCTTGCAGACCGGCAATCGCATCGTCATTCACCAGGCGCTCGATGATCTCATCAACTCCGCCAATGCACACCAGAAGTCATGGCAGACTGACACGCTTCGGGATGACAATTGCATTCGAGAGATCTCAGACTTGATCCGAAGCGTTCTCGACATCTCCGTGCAGTTTAGGAATAAGGATGCGGCTATCTCCACCAAGAGTGCCAAGGTTTTGGCCAGCCTCGGCTCGTTGGACGCTAACCGGTTTAATTTCAAAGGTGTGAAAGCGCACACCATTCTCCTCCACGACTTTCAGGACTATCGCGAGAACGCACGCTTCCTCGTGGACTTTATCCAGACCAAGGTGATCAAAAACTTCTGGGCTTCCAATGACCCCATCCGACAGCTCTTCTCTGTTTACTCGATGCAGAGCTTCCTCTCGATTCTTGGGCTCGACCCATCGGTGTTGGAGCCCGGCACGCAGGGCGTGCTTAGAGAGGTTTGGAATGAGTTCTCCGAGATCGACAAGTCCACGTTGACTCCGCTCTTGAGCTCGCGTTACTTTGCCCAGACCCCTAGGTTTGAGCCGTTGGCGTATCCTCACTTTGTCTTAGGGATGAGGCATGATAAGTGGCTTGTGGACATTACTACCAACTTGTTTCGACGGCCCATCTCCACGTCCAGCTCGCTTCCTTCGCAAAAATCGCAGAAGTCCAAGACTGCCAAGACCGCCATTTTCCAAACTTGCTCCATGTTGATCCGTGACGAGGAGGTGTCGATATCGCAGTATCTCTTGAAGTACGTGGCATTGAGCCACATTGTTAATGGCGATGAGGACGCCCGCACAGATATCCTCAGCGAGTTCCTTGCCATTCTCAAGACAAACTTGCATAGGCATGGCGGCACTGAACGGGTGGAGAATCTCAAGCTTTGTTACCAGAGCGTGTTCGAGGTATTGGATTACTTCAATGAGTGGGTCTCTGCAGCCACGCAGAAGCTCAGCGACGTGGCGCTCTCCAAGGCCGACGCGGCCGTGTTGAACAAGCGGAGACTGTACGTGACGTCAATCTTGAAGGAGATTCCCACCGAGCTTATCGCTCAGACGTCTTCGCAGTGTGACTCGTTCGAGCGCACCATCTTGTACGTCGAAAAATGTTACAGGAATGATAATCTGAAGCGTGAAGGGTCAGCTCCCGGGCTCAACGGCGAAGGGTCGGGCAAAGTACAAGGTGCTGGTCTCTGTTTGGACATCGCCTCCACCCTCCAGACCGTCTACTCAAGTATTGATGACTACGATGCGTTGAACGGCGTGCTTAAAAAGTTCTCCACCCGCAACCTCAAGGAAAAGTTGCACACATTCCAGTTCAACGAGAATTGGTACATTGCTCAAGAGTCGTTTCATGTGTTGAGCCATGGCGGTAACAAATCAGACCGAGTGGAATACACCACGAAGCTCCTCAAGTCTTTTGCTGACCACGCCCTTTACGACAAGGTGTTGGCGTCGCTTGACTCCACCATGTGGAGGGAGAAGTACACGCAGTTGCCCATGGCGTGGGCGGTGGCGGGGGTTCTGGCTTCGGTGCAGTCGGGCCACCTTGACGAGATTGCCAAGTGGAACAACATACTGGGCATATTGGGTAAGCCCAACGACGTGGAGGCCCAAATCATGTCTCACTTTGCCGATAGCATTCTCCAAGTGCACCGCTATGGTGCACACAAATTTGAGCTGCTCACTGAAAATATCTACTCGATCGTGGGCCAATCGCTTGCGCTGTCCATGTCATCATCGTTTTCCAGAAACGCTCGTTTGATGCGGCAGCTTCACATGGTGTTCGACGCTGGTCTCATCTGCACCACACAAACATCCAAGGCTGAAATGCTAGGTATTCTACACAACCGCTTGAAGAACACCGACCTTGAATTTGACAGCCAGTGGAGGTTATTGGCCGTGCATCGATTGTGCTACGATTTGACCGGCCAGCACGACTACATCAGCAGCATCCACTTGGCGTGCCTGAAGGTGGCGCGGCAGGCCAAACGGCTTGACATCGCCACCAAGTGCATCATGAATGCCATGGCGGCCAGTGACGAAAACGCCAACGTCGAGTACGCCCATTTGCTTTGGGAGCAAGGCAAACAGACCGAAGCCATCAAGACGCTTTCGGAAAGCTTGGCGTCGGAGGCCACGCCGGCCAAATCGCGAGCCCGCCAGCAGCTCCAGTATGCGCTCTGGCTTGACGAGTCCAGCCACAGCTCTCAGGCAACCATTGTTGAGGAGTATGTGAAGGCGTTCCGGCTCGATAAGGAATGGGAGAAGCCATTTTTCGACTTGGGGAAATACTACTGCAAGATCATGGATACACAGAGCGACAGGTCGGGGCTTTACGAGCGGCAAATCATCCGCCATTATCTCCAGGCGTTGATTCTCGGAACCAAGTACATTTTTGAGGCACTTCCCAAGTTGATTTCGGTGTGGTTGGACTTCGCACAGAAACCCCAGAAGACCAAAGACGGAGCCCGCCGCTTGGAGAGCATGGTGGCTGAGATCTTCAAGCGCAAAGACGACGTGCCAGCCTACGTGTGGTACACTTCCATCACGCAAATCCTCTCGCGCATCACCCATACTCATGAGCCCAGCGTAAATGCCATGCTCTCCATCTTGGGCACGCTCGTGACCACATACCCCAAGCACAGTCTCTGGTATGTGTTGTCGCATATCAAGTCCAAGGACAGTAAGCGCAAGCAGCGGGTGCTTCAGATTTTGGACAACGTGAGGCCGGTTCTTGGGACGGCGGTGGTCAACGCCAAGGAGCTTTTCGAAATCTTGGAGAGCCTCGCCAGTCACAAGGTGAAGCGGGCGTCCAAGAAGCGCTGGACGCTCACCCACGACTTCCACGTGCGGGACACCAACAAGCCGTACGACTCGCTCGTGGTGCCGGTCAAGGCCAACCTCGAGATCAAGATTCCGAAGCTGCACTCGCGGCGGCTGGGCGAGACCTTCCATGCTTTTGCCAAGTCGCCCGTGACATTCGACGGGTTTGATGAAGACGTGGTCATCTTCCTGTCGCTTCAGATGCCCAAGCAAATCACCATCCGAGGTACTGACAACAACGCATACCGCCTCATGGTCAAGCGAGATGATACGAGAAAGGACGCCAAGGTGTTTGAACTCACCAATATGATCAATTGGTTGCTTTTGGCCAGCGTGGACGCCCGCAAGCGTAGTCTCACCATCGAAAACTACTCGGTGATCCCATTGGCCGAGGACATGGGCGTGATTGAGTTTGTGGCCAACGTGCAGACCATGAAGGCGGTTATCCAGTTACAGCAGAAGAAGTTGGGCCTCTCCTTCAGCGAGCGCAAGATTTTCCAAAAGTTGGACGAGGCGCAGAAGGTGCACAAAGCCAATCCGTGCACCAAAACCAAGGAGGACTTGGAGGTTTTGTTCCAGACCATCAGCAACGGAGCTGCGCCGGTGCTTTACAACTGGTTCATAGAGCAGTTCCCCGATCCAGCCATCTGGTACGTGGCCCGCAAGACTTACATTCGCACATCGGCGGTCATGTCCATTGTGGGGTACGTGATCGGGTTGGGCGACCGTCATTGTGAGAATATTCTTTTTTTGAAAGAGAGCGGAGCGTCGCTTCACATCGACTTCGACTGCCTCTTCGAGAAGGGCAAGACGTTACCCACGCCCGAGATTGTGCCGTTCCGGTTGACCCAAAACATGGTGGACGCCATGGGCATCACGGGTATCGAGGGGCCTTTCCGCATTGCGTGTGAGGTCACAGGCACGTTGATGCGGGCCAATGAGGCCTCGCTCATGAATATCTTGGAGACATTGATCTACGACCCGTTGTTGGATTGGAGGACGCTGGAGAAGCCGCACGAGCATCTAAAACGGGTGCGCCACAAAATCCGCGGCTTGCTAGACGAGAAGGAGGGAATGCCCATGAATGTACACGGGCAGGTGGATGTTTTGATCCAGCAGGCAACCTCAGCGTCCAACCTCAGCCAGATGTATGCTGGTTGGGCGCCGTACATCTGATTGGGTGCCAAACGTATGCCAAATCCCATACTGGCAGGATCTGACGGTTAAAACCTTGATTGAATCCTGTTCGCCGATAGCAGGATGAGCGGATTATCCCAACCGCAGCCGAAGTATCTCCGAAATGGATTTCGTTTAAGGTCGCTTGCACACACCCTGTGCTATCGGAGGTGAGTCTATGGACCGACGGGCCTTTCAGGCTCGCGTGATCAGCGGTTAAAGACCCCGGAAACAACCAAGAATATTGGCCGCCTATCGATATCGGTGGTCCACTGATTGGGTACGGGATCTCCGTTCGAAAGCAACTGTGAACCAATTCGGGAATTAGCAACTAGTGAACCAATTTGGGAATAGCAACTGGTGAACCAATTCGGGAATAGCAACTGGTGAACCAATTCGGGAAGAGCAACTGGTGAACCAATTCGAGAATAGCAACTGGTGAACCAATTCGGGAAGAGCAACTGGTGAACCAATTCGGGAATAGCAACTGGTGAACCAATTCGGGAAGAGCAACTGGTGAACCAATTCGAGGATGCTAAGCGATTTCAAAATCCCAAAAACATCCAAAAAGGAATTCGCCCACTTCGATGGGTAACAAAGGTTTATGGACAGTCATCGACAACTGGGGAAGCAGCTGTTCGTGTTTCCTCTCAAGGTCACCTCAAAGAATGAAGCTATGACATTGAGGCTATGACATTGAACCGGAATTCATTGAACCTGGATTCATTGAACCTGGATTCATTGAACCTGGAATTGTTACGATCCACAGGTCAGCATCAAGTACCGCGATGTAAAGGGCAAAACCCTTAGTGCCAAGCAGGCATGGAAGGAGCTCCTGCACCGGTACCACGGGCTGGCACCCAAGAAGGACAAGAGAAAATGAGGTTGGCATTGGGTTTGGGGCCGTAAGGTACTTTTTTGGCCAGAGACCAATGCGGAAACAGAGTCTCCAATTGTCAGCAATGATCAAATTCGGCACCTATGTCTAGTTGAGAGGTTGATGCTATGCGATGTATCTAATGTGCTGAAATGATACACTTGAGAGTTCCTAAAGCCCCAATACTGACGGCCATGATCACCCATGATTCACCCATGATTCGCCCATGATTCACCCATGATTCACCCATGATTCACCCATAATTCTCGACCCACGTGATACGATTGATACTGTTTCGGACCCGCTCATCCGTGCATCAATCCCCTGTACGTTTAGGCAAAGGTCTACTCAAGAAAGACTACGCGAAAAACGTGCCAACTATGTGGGTCACGAATTTCACATCTTTGTGTTCATCAAGCGTTGTTCACGCTCACCAACTAAATTGCTGAATGCCGCATCTGATACTACCGCCCGATTCCCCGGCCCAGCGACCCTCGCGTCCGAAACCGGCGGTATCGGTCTTCTTCGAAAGCTGCAGTTCCGACTCCCGCACGCAACGAGCGCTACGATGGACCTTTTTGAATGACGAAATAGCAGTTTTGGAGTCCGTTACCACTATTTCAAAAGTCGGTTCCACGACATCAGAAAAGATGATAAGAGGTTTGTGGTGGGGAAATGAAAAAGAAGTGTGTGATTCAACAAAGGGCATCAGAAAGCGGATCATATGCCCCACGAGACTGTCGATCCCCCTTGGCTGCCCATGGGTCCACAATTCCTCGTTTGGGGAGTGCATCTGCTCTGAGCAGTAGACCTTGTCACGAAACCTGGTCAAAAGTCAACATCTTCCAAGCCCACAAGCTATCATTTACATCCTAAACGAAACCTTATAAAATGCTGATTCATAAGGACTATCGAGGTAGCAGTCGAAAAAAGGGGTAGTGTTGAGGCCCTGAGAATCATTAGCTCGTGTTCCAAGTTGGAACCACCCGAACTGCATCAGCCAAAGCACTGGCAATCCACTGGCCAAGCACCGACCAACCAACCAGTCCATCCGCCTGGCCTCGACCTCATCAGGCATGTTCTTCGAGGCCCCGTCGAGCCGAGGATTGTCCCACAAGAGCGACGAGCGACTGCGAGGCCACGCAACGATTAAGGCAGGCTCAGAATTCGTCAACCCATGAATTAAAGATCTCCAGTTTCACCGATCAAGTACTCAAGTACCAGGCGACTGCTCACCTCTATGTTAGAGTCCTTAACAAAGTGCTTGCAGGATGTACTCGTTGTACCTAGACACTGCGTATCATCGGCGCTTGTAGGGGAAAAAGACCGCTTCACGGCACTGGTCCCTGATGTCGTGAGCAGGCCCGAACGGGCCTTTACGAGAAGGGATGCTCTGCATCCGCCATTCCTTACCTGGGAAAGTGGGCCATCAAAATATCAAGAGTTAGACCAAGAGAAAAGGGGTTCATCAAAATATCAAGAGTTAGACCAAGAGAAAAGGGGTTCATGGTATTTAGTGGAATCAGGTCTTGTTTATCTTTGTTACTAAATTAGTTCGTATCATATAGAAAGTGCTAATGTTAGATTCTTGTGTGGTTGTTCAACGTCAAGTACTTAAGAGCGGGTGGATTCGATGATGATCCTTAAGATAAGGGGATCATCCTAACTTATTCAGATGAAACGGCGAGGCGGGGGCCTGTAGCACCACTTTCAGCCGGCGTGGGGCACGATGGCGCCATCTGTGGAGTGGGCCATCTGTGGAGTGGGGTTTTGGGACACGGTGAGATAGCCACGACGTTTCATTTGGGTAAATCCACGCCGCTGAACCTAGTAGGGTACCGCCAAGCCTCCGAGAGCGGTCGGGTTTGACACGCCTCTCCTCAGGTGGGGTGTCGATGGTTTCCCGTAACCGCACGACTCAGGTTAATCGTGTATCCATGGGTAGTGGATCTAACAGCTAGGTGATAAAGGCCTAACTTCACTGCATGCTGCAGCTTATGATTGAACTAGCTTCTTGTCGATCTCACAAAGAATTTAAAGAGGGAGAAGGTATCGGGCATAATCATGAAAGGTGAACTCTCGTGATTTACAGAAAATCCTGTGGGCATACGAGTTGCAAACGAGGACTCCGACACGTCTCTGCATGTGCTGTAGCCATGGCCATACCATTGAAAGCAGCCGTATAGTTCGGGAAAGGTTTTTTAATTAAGCATTTATTTTTATAACATCTCATTATATATATGTAAAGTTGTATAAAATTTAAAGAGGATTAATCTACTATTTCACAATGGTAATTGCTGTGCCATTTGGTATAAAAATATGGGCGACCGTTCGGGTTCACAAAAAATGGTTGTTAAATTTATAAACAACCTATAATATTGAGTCAATAGGAAGCAGATATACTTACCTTACAAACGTAAGTGGAGAGGGACTATAGCATGTATATAAAAGAGCAATGAGGTATTATGTGAGCTGATTAAATATCAGAACCAAGATAGGCTTGAATGCTAGTTTTGTATAAGGAATAAGTTGAATTACTGATATCTAAGATGTTTTGGGATATATCCATCCATATCTTGATACTCACAATTACAGGATTTTATTAACTCCACCCCGGATCCGTTTCAATGTATACCAATGTTAGGTTCTTTTGTAGTTGTTTTTCAAGTACTTAAGAGAAGGTGTATTCGTTGATGATCCCTAAAACAAGGGGGATCATCCAAACTTATATAGGTAAAAACTGGCCCGGCGACGCCCGACGCCTCGCCTGGTGGCACGATGGCGCCATACTTGGTCGGAGTGGGGTTTTATACACGTTCGTGCCGCCTTAGGCGCCCGACAAGTCCCGGTCTGGCTTATCTAGACCAACGGCGCCTTGAGGTGGGTACTTGTCCTGCATCTAAGAAAAGCCCGACGTTGCATTTGGGTAAAACCACGGCGCTGCATCGGATAAGCTGCAGCTGGTGCCATCTCGTCTGAGTCTCGGAGACAGACGGTCGGGATTGGACACGTCTCTTTCCAGGTGGGGGTAACGATGGCTTCCCCTTGTAGCGTCGTCGCAGGTAAATTCCATGGGTAGCACCATCGAGAGTAAATTCAAAGGATCTGAATATTATGATTCATCATCTATATTAACATATGTAGATTTCCTAGTTAAAGAATCCACTTCTTCAATTCATTTTTTGATTTTTTTTAATTTTTAATGTTATAGTCTTGTCCATTGATAAACTTGCATAAACATTTTATAATATTTCTTATTACTACTTTTGGAATCGAACTAAATTGGTTGTATTAAAAATACTTTGCTTTACCAAGAAACCACTCTTATAATAACTCTTTGTATTCTCCTTTTACGATGTAAACTCTTGGTTTCGGTGCCAACATTCCGGGGTCAAAGCTGCTTTTCCGCTCATTGCACCGGTTTTGATCGATATCACTCCAGTTGGCAAATTTGCAGAACTATCTGTTTCAATACGTGCCAGTACTTTCACTCCGAATGCAAACTGGATTCATTTCTCGGCTGCTTTTCTCGGTATTACTCTGGACTCATTTCTCGGTATTACTCTGGACTTATTGTGGATTCCGAAAACCCTTATGTAGACTTGAAAACTTTTGACTATCGAACGAACTAGGAAGATATTATTTTGGGTAGCTTGAGCTTGCTGGAACATCAAACTGACCTTTGTTTCGATTGCTTTATGATTAACTTCTCATGGCTGCTGCACATCTAGACTGGAATTATTTCCCAATTCATCACTGCGATGCTGACTGAAACGACAACTGGAACTACAACTACAACTGGAACACGACTGAAAATACAACTGAGTGATATCGTATCTGCTGCTGAAGCTGACTACTGCCTCTGACTGCCTCTGACTGCCTCTGACTATCCTATTCTAATCCGAAGCTGCACGAGGCAGTGGTATGCGGTCCCTCTCTGCTGGAAGGCCCGTGTCTGGCCCTGCCTGAATTGTTCGGTTGAAACTTCATAACCGGTAAAAATTGAATCTTATATGTGCAGGGCGTTGCTCCAAAGCTCGGGGAATGATTCGGAATGAAGAATACTTTACGCGCCTGCGAACTCCGCTCAAGTAATGATACTTTGATCTGGGCCAAGCTGTGATCTGGGCATAACTGGCCATCCAGATGCAGAATGGAACAGGCCATATAGCAGCCGGCGGCCCCACTAGCTGCACTCTTTCACCTGGGTGGCATGCTTAGCTGCTCAATCATTCATATATGCGCCATTCTGATAGTTTTCATCCCATGTCTTCGAAACAGGCATACATCTAGTCTCGTTGGTCTCAAGTATGCATGTGTCAGCCAGAAACAGCAAGCGGCTCTGGCCCTGGCGGTTGGGGCTGATACGTGTAGCTCAAAGAAGTTTCGCAGAACTCTCCCAGCAACTCTGGCCACTCAGGAGGTGGCTCTGGTCCCCGCGATGCACCGGTAGCTCATGGAGAATCTGGGGGCGGCTTGCGTCGGGTTGCAGCCGCCGAAGAAGTCGATTGCACGTCAAGCGTGTTGGATATACGGCCATCAGAAAAGACGCTGGACCCGAAATCGTAGCCCGGAAGCTCCGGCCGCTCGGCTCGTTCAGGGTCCGACCCGAGCGTGGCCAGCGACTGCTTTCTAGGTCGCCTATTTGTAATCATCTCCGGGGGGACATATGCGATTCCCAGCGGGGATGATGGCGTTTTGGTCGGTTTGTTATACCAGCTGCCGATCTTCCGGATGGTGCCAGTGTATGAAGGCTCGGCCGCATTGGTGGCCAGGCTCAACAGAGTGCTGGTCAGCTGCACTTCCGAGCCATCAGACAAGATGCTCGTCTCGTCGACTCCGAGCGTGGATGTCGACTTGGGCTTCCGTAAGCGCTGCGAGAGATCGCTAATTGCGGCTGCGATTCGATCCTTTGACCGTGCGCCTGTGATGGACGACAGACTTGCGGCCTCGTCGCTCCCCGCCGTGAAAACGGAGTTGACATCTTCCAGTCTCACCAGGTCTTCTGCATCCTTTTCATCTCTGTCACTCTCGATGTTCTCCTTTATAGGGGCGCTTTTGTCTTCTTTGGACCGATTGTCTTCTTTCGGCAGCTTGTTTGTGGGCCGGACGCTCTTGTCCCAGAGGCCGCCTCGGTACAACTCATCTGGGGTATGATAGAACACCACATCATCCCAATGTGGAAACACCAATGTGTCCCTGATGGCATCTTTGAATTTCTTATCTATTGTGTTGGTGATCACACCGTATGACATCAGCCTCGATGAGATCACCGGCTCGATCTTGATGCCAAGTTGCGGCTCGCTCTCAAAGGTATACCAAAGTCTTGTGGAGGGGGGCGGCTTCACACGGAGGAGCATCGGACCGCTGATTTTCTCAAAAGTAATGGATAGCAACACATCCACCTCGCGAGTCTTGAAACGTGACCCGAGATTGATATTCACTTTAGTGGCCAATTGCATGGAGAGCCCGCCAGTGTAATGCACGTCAAACGATAATAAAAGGTTCCCTTCCGGGTTCATTTCCTTTAGCACAGGATAGCTAATGAGGGGTGCGGCTGTACCCGCATCGACATGGATGATCTGAAACTTGTCCAAAAAGCCGGGCGTCTTTATCTTGTTCAATTTCTTTTCAATCTTCAAAATGAGGTAGTTCTGCATAATATCGGTCTGCTGTAAAGATAGAAAGAGCCGCCCTAAGATGGAATTAATCCACTTGGTCTGTAGCTGTCCCTCAGAACTGTAGAGCGCTTGAATCAATTTCATGCTGTTGGCGGTGGGGAAATGAAGTGTCTCTGCATATAGCCTGGGGTCTAGCGCTGGCGTTGAGTAGCTCGTGGTCTTGGTAGCCCGGATAAGGGCAAAATACCAGTCTTCCTTATCCGAGTTGTAGTCGGTGTAGATGAAGATAGCGCCCGGAGGTGCCAGAAGGCCGCTGGTGTGGTCTAGAACGTCTTGCGTGGTGACCTTTCCGGAGTGCCAGTCGGTGCCGCTGTCGTGGCGACTTTCTGAAAGCCTGCGTGCCCGGCTCCAGTCGGACTTGAACAACGCAATCAGCGAGTACTTGGTGAAGAGCGCTGCTTCCGATAGGTTCCGTGGCCAGATGGCAACTATACGGTTCTGCAACACAATCACATGCTTGACATCCTGCATCCGCTCGTTCTTGTAGAGGAATAGGTTCCCATGTTTCAACACGGCGTAGTATCGGTGCTTCTTGGACAGTGTGGATGCAGGCACAGGGTTCGCGTTGGGGATGGGGCTACCATCCGAAGTTTCGGCAAGGCGATGTGCCGGAGGCCCTTCTCGGGTTATCTCCTCGGGATCATGTAGAGTGAAGGTGTTGTCTTTCATCGCTTCATTGGTTTGTGCGTCCATTTTTGGTGTCCCCTTTAGTGGTTCGTCCTTGGCCGTAGCCGCCTTGTCGTCAGGATTTTCGCTGGCGCCGATGTCCCGTTTTTCTCCACGTACCGCCACTTTTGTATTCGTCACCAACTTATAGAGCGATGAGTATGCCGATTTGCCGTCGGGGGTTTCACCTACGGCCTCCGTCTTCCCGGAAATGTCATCCTGTGACTCCAAATCCTCGTGAGTCACCACGATCCAGCCCTGTCGGAAGGCTTTTAGACCCGTGTCGCAAGCTTCCTCGATTTTGGCTGCCTTGAGCGGCGGCTCACTGACTGCGGGGGCTTTTTTGGGGTGAAGATAGATAAATAATGCAATTGCCGCCGGGATGAACGTCACACCGCCTAGAAGGTAAGCGTAGACGAGGTGGATAAGCGTCATGGTGGGTGCGGAGATGGTATCTGGACAGATATTGATCCAAGGGAGGACAAATTCGAGGGCCGAAAGGCAAAGGAGGGGATTGCGGCTGGAATCAACGCAGGCGTGCCAAATGCTATATGCTGGTATACAGCAGCAGCTGGAGATGAAGTAGCAGGGTGTGCGGATAGAGGCGAAAGTTACTCCATACGTGCCAGGTGTAGGGGACTGCGTGGCGAAATGAGGTCTGCGGGTGTACGGGTTCATTCGGGTGTATGGGTTTATACGTGGTGTACGGGTTTGTCTAAGGCACGGGTTTAGGCGGGCGGGCTCTGTACATCAATTTATTAAAGAACACTGCGGTGGACCAGGGCCAGCAGAAGAATTAAAAAATGCAGCATCCGGGTCAGAAGTAAAAGTCGCTGACCAAGAAATTGGGGGTGGCGATCATTTCGCTGGCTTTTCCCGATATGACCGACCGCTTATTGAGGAACCTGAATGCGTCGTTTGGCGCATCCTTCTTTTCGCCCGTCAACGAGAAACTGAAGTTGTCGTTTTGGCGGTAATGGAACGACATTTTCGCCGACATTTCCCTCGACCCAGGCTGCTTCCAGTGCAGCACAGGGTCCGTGGGCGAACACAGTTCCTCCTCGGTGTCGGTGGTCAAGGGCTCGGTGTCGGTATTTAGCGGCTCGGTGTCGGTAGTCAATGGTTCGTCGGTGGCGTCGTCGTCATCGTAGTGTATATAGTCCTCCACCTTGTAGGCCAATGTGGGGCTGGAGTTGAAATTGACATTCTTGAAAAATGGAATGTGCGGGGTGTGGGCGCGTGGTACGTGCCTCTTGGGTGCATGGTCGGCCGGGTTCGGCCTTGTCAAGATCAGGAACGACGAGTTATCATTGTGGATCTCCATTTGGGAGCGCCGGAGCCGCGAGTAGTGGCGGCGGAGATTGTCGTTCATAATCTTGCTGAGGTTGTAGGAGATGGGATGCGGAGACGGATCGGGGGCCGCCGCCTCGGCCTCGGCCGCCGCCAGCTCGTTCTTCCGAGACTCGGTCTCATTCAATTGCACAAGGAGGTCATTATTGGTGCAGGTCAAGCTCAAGAGCTTTTCCACGGGGTCGATCTTGTCGGAGGGCTCGGCCTCGGAGCAGATTTTTCTCTTCTTGGACAGACTAGGTAGCATTTGGACCGGGAAGAAATTGTGGTAGCAAAAAGGGGTGTGGTATGCTGTTAATTAGAGGGTAATAGATTGGCTCTAGGGGGCAAGAATGCGGCTTGACAGAAGCTTTAAATTAATGGGTAGTTTTGGGTAGGGGCCTGGAAAATACTTCTTCCGAAAGCCAGTGAAATTGTCCGCAAGAAGGGGAAGCGGGGCCGGAACAGAAAAGACCAGGATTTCAGAAGCAGGAAAAATGGCAGATTTGTGGAGCCCACGAAGATAAATATGGGGAAAACCCGGAGGTTTGGACCTTTAAGAACAATTGTGAAAATTCATGCATGACAAAAAAAACATAATGGAAAAAAAATCGCACTGCTGCAGAAATGCAAAGAGTGGGAAGGTCTCCTTTGCGAAAACACCCATTGGTGCACCAATGAGACGCCCGCACCAACCACGGGAACGCCGGAAAATACAAAAAAAAAAAAAAACGAAAATAGACTCACCGAAAAAATCAAAAAACAATGCGCACGTATGCGGCACTCCGGTCTGGGTGCCGTACTTATGCGGCCCCATGCATATGCTTGGGCCTTCTCTTTTGGTCTCTCTCCCTAGCCAGTCTGGAGGAGCACAGTCCATTGAGGCCCCTCGAAGCCTCTGCATGCACCGAAATTATTGCAAGAAACAGCAACCTCACGACTTCTTCCTCCCTGGAGCCCCCGATGCAAGCGCTGCTGCCATGGTCGTTCGTTTCCGGCCAAGCACAACGTCGAAGCAATATGAAACGAAGGCCAATGGTTCACCCTGACTGGGGTTGTTTAGCCGCCTTGTGGCCGCTTTCCTACCCTGTTTCCCGCCGTTGTTCTTGGTTGCTGCTTGGTCCCCGCTCTATGTTCTGCGAGCTCTCTATCGGGCCCTTTGGCCGCTTTCCCTTTTCGTCTTCCATTGCTCCAAATTCCTTCTCTTCTCATTGGTTGTGGTTCCTGGCGATCAGATGGCGTATGGCGGCTGACTAGGAGCACCGCGCTTAGACGCCACTTTTGCCACTCCCGCGGCCAGCGCAGGAATTTCAGGCGAACCAAAGATTAGCAAAGTCAGACCAAAAGAAATTTCCGACAGCAATGAAATGCAAGTGAAGCGTATGTGAACGGTCATCAGCATATCTATGCAGTTTGGGCAGCCCAGTTCCACTTGGCCTTCCCCGCCAGCACGGCTTCAAATGACGTCACAACGTCATTTACAATGGAACTGGCTTCCCCATCCAATTGGCGATGGCGGCGAAAGGTCATGGGCAGCCGGAGGAAACATTAGAATGCGGCCTGGTATCCGGCTCCCATCATCGTCGGAAGGAGCAGAGCTTGGATCAAAAGGGCCAAGGCCTTTCCATCAACGCGAAGCCAGCCTGGCACTTTAGAGGTGAGGCAACAAGAACAGACGTTGTGGTTCAGGAGTTTCCGCTCGCTAGCAATGCTAAAGGGGACTGCAGCTCATGTGGTTCTGTGGCTGCCCCGCATGGCTGACCGTCGACGGTTGCTACTTGCCGAGCGTTACCAGTGACGAACCGTGACGGTCCGATAGAATGTTGATTCCTTTTTACGGACTATGTGCAAGAAAACGGGGTAGGGCTGGACGCAGGTGTGAAACTAGCGCTTGGAAGCTGCCCCCCCAAAAAGTCCAAAAAGTGCTGGCTTCCCGCGCACTTTCGTGTCTGATCCACGGACCTCGCAACACTGCCATGGTGGCAACTCGGTGGCGCTGGACCAAGGCTTGGGGACCTCGATCTCTCAATGCATGTGCATATGTGTGTGGTGGCGTCACGCAGGAGCGGCGGTCAACAAATGGGAGCGCACGAAATATCCATTACCACATTTCTTTTGCGGCTCTGTGTGCAGGAAGTTTGTTTGAATGCACGCCCGCGCTGAATTACGGTGCGTATATGCAGTCTGCATCCGATCTGCAATTGGGCCACGTCAATTCGGCACCACTCACACAATTCACCATGCCAAACCATAGAGAGCTGACCAGTGCTCCCGAGTAGCCCCTATCTCGTGGGCTTGGCCATATTTTTGCCAGAGGATGTCACATCACCAGAATCCCTCGGCGCGATCCCCCATTATGCCCCAGAGTCTATCAATGCAAGGTTAGGCGAGTTTTTCGAGTCTGCGAGTTTTTTCTCCCGCTATAGACAAGGCACTTTCAACTCAACGCCGCAAATGTAACATTGTTTCATTACTAACGCGACTGAAATCTTCCGTGCTTCACTTCCCGCGCCGCCACCGGAATTCCATGTGTCCTTGCTTTCTTGCCTTGGCCGGGATCACCTTCAGCAAAATAAAATAGTGCACAAGGCCAAAAAGCAATGGCCCAAGGCCAAAATAAGGCCATAATAAGGCCAAAATAAGGCCAATAACAAGGCCAATAACAAGGCCAATAACAAGGCCAATAACAAGGCCAATAACACGGCCAAAATCCAATGGTGCAGGCTACGCAGGGCGCCTCAAGGACATGCAGGTATTCACGCCCGACAATACCTTCTATTTTTCCTCGTTGGATAGACTGACTTCCCTACTCATGGTTCCCAACTGGTCCTCGTGCCCCGCCGCTAGGCTTCCCTACTGGATTTACGAAACCCCTTTGTGAATGCTCTAGCACCAGCTCAACAGCCTCAGGCTACCGAGTTTACCGAGCCAAAGAACTTAGAGACGTGGTTGGTGTGCAATTACATCATCTTGATCCTGGAGCCCACAGCGCTAGCTGAGTGCTCAAGTCGGCTGCATGCTCATCTCCTGCCAAAATAAGTTCCAGGCATGATCACGAAAACAATGACCCGGTGGTTTCTCGAGGTCATTCCCAAGTCCGCGGCTTTGTCTGATTCCTTAGATCCGAAGAGTATTTCGATGATCCTATCCAGCTTCTTGAGTGCATCATAGTACCTGTCCACAGGCAGAAAGCATTGATATCAATTCTCGGATTATGTCTAGAAAAGGAGCCTCTGAGCCCGTTCTTCCGGTTGTTCTTCAGGGCCACCGGTTGTTCCTCAAGCTGTTCAAGTTGTTCTCAGGTTGTCACTTTTCTGTTCTAGTCTGCATATAATCCAGCCTCATACTGCCCAAATCGGTTAAGTTGCTGAATGGCCTCGCTGATATGGCCTCGCTGATTCTGCCTCTGGCTTCTGACCCTTTTTGCCCTGCCGGTGCTGGCCTGCGCGCACGTGCCCGCGCGCACGTGCCGCGGTGCTCTTCCTCACCCGCCAGTGTCTTCTCACACATACATGAAGAAACACCTCCTTTTCCTCTCGCTACTATGTGGTGTTCTTTCGTCGGCGGGCGACCAGCTCCCCGAGTTTGCGGATTGTCGCCAAGAGTGTGAGCTGGTGCTTTGCCCCCAAGACCCGAATGTGCGTGCCACCTCGCCGAGCGGCGGGTCATTTGGCAGCATCTCTGCCAAGGTCGACGCCATTGACGACTTGATCGTGCTCTACTCGAAAAACTCCATCAATCCGGTCTCGGAAATCATTTTCAACTGGGACTGTGCCCTGGACTGCAACTACAAGTGCCAGCAGATTGTGCATTCCCGGCGAAAACACGCCGGCCTCCCGACCGTCAAGTTTTATGGCAAGTGGCCGTTCTGGCGGGTGGCGGGCATGACGGAATTCTGCTCGGTGTTGTTTTCGGTGGCCAACTTCTATGTTTGCTACAGCAATTTCCGAAAAATGGCCACCTATTATGCCGCCAACAAGGCCCAAGCCGCAGGAAACGATCCTCAGAGCGCGTCCAGAAGTGTCATGGCGTGGCAGTACTGTATCTTGTTGAGCACCCTGATGCTTGGGTGGCTCTTCAGTACGGTTTTCCATATCCGGGATACAAAGATCTCCGAAACCATGGACTACCTCGGCGCCGGCTTGATTGTGGTGGCCAACTTCAATGCCATAGCCGTGCGCTATTTCAACTTGCACGAGAAGCGCTTGACAAGGCGTGTGTTCCAGGCCTTGATGCTTGCCATGTTACTTGGCCACTACTCGCGGCTTTACCGCCACTGGGACTACGACTACAACATGAGATTCAGCATTTTCATGGGCATTTGCTCGGTCGTGTTGTGGTTCTTGCACAGTCTTCACATGAACCGCGTGTTCCGCGATAGTGCTCGTGTGTACTCGGACCCTTACGAGCGGCGAATCGTGAAGAAGCTTCTGTTTATGGGCTTCAGGGCGTCTCTCGTGCCGTTCATCCCCATCTTGTTGAACCTTTATCTTCTATGCGCCATATATTTCGAGGTCCATGATTTCGAGCCCTGGTTGGGCTTGCTAGATGCCCACTCCGTATGGCACATATGCACAATCCTCCCTCCTTTGATATGGTATGACTGGAACATCTGGGACTTGGAGTTGTCGAGCAGGTCGTTCAAGTAGAGGTGTGGGTTAATGTTGTGATGTGATTAATGTTGTGGTGTGACTTAATGTTATGGTGATGAATGTTATGGTGATGCGATACTGACTTTGCCCTGATGTTGTTATGATGCTGTGATGTATTAAGGTGAACAGGCTAATTATTAGGTGTCACATTGTAGGTAGAAGATTAGTAAATAGCTGGCTAGGCAGACGAAAAGTTGGTCGAAATACAGACTTTCGATCAGTAGCATTATGGGCCCCGAGTGCAGCTGCGGGGACACGTGTTCTGGGCCGTTGGATACACACGCCACATGCGTCTTTGTATACATGTCATTGGCCCAACCAAGCAAAGCTGGTGATGCATCTTGCCCCGATCTCTTGTGCTTGCAAGAGTCATGAAAAGATTGGGAGAACCACAGCAAGAGTCGTTCACCTGAGAACCCATGAAATTCTCCAGGCGCTCGAAAAAAGTGTGTTGACGAAAATGCAGATTATGAGTATGACGTAGCCGAAGTATCGCCTTGGCCAATCAGGATTAGAATGTTTGAACACGACGGGGAAACATCCCTGCCAGCATATGCGAGGAACGAGGGAGTGATAAATGAACATATTAGGAAGAGCAGCCGCTTAAGGAACATGTGAAAGGCCATGAAACAGCTCAGACGTCAAACTGAGGTGCCGTTGTAGGCCGAGATTTCCTCCATTTCGTGTACAAGGTGTATCCTTTCCTGGAGATGAAGCCAACGGCAACAACGCCCACGAAAGCAACGATCCACGTGGGCAGAAGCTGGCTGTTTTGGGAAACTGTGGAGGCGTAGTACGCATGTTCACTCATGATGAGACGGTCTCTCGAAGCTTCAGGAGGCATGATGCAGGAAAAACAATGTGTGGGATAGGTCCGAGGAAGAAGGCTGGGCGGAGCGTCGCGAGTTCAATTGGGACTGGCTGCCAAAGAGTTGGTTTTGGGCAAACTTGGGTAGTTCTCAAACTGTGGGAGCGATCTCGAAAAAAGGGCTTGCCGCACGCATTATATAGCATCTTGGCTTGCGTAATTTCACAAAGGGCGAAGATATAAATAGTAAGATGCAGGGCCTGCACCTAGTGCATGCACAACCCCATTGAAAAGGGAGTATTTGGAAGAGCCGGGCCGGCCCCTAGGCACTCCACCAGGAAAGATTCGGCAAATGAATCAGTTTGGTCCATGCTTTAGGCATGACCAATGGCGAAAATCGCCGCAAAAGGTTGAGGATCTTCTGTGGGGCTCGAGCTCTCGAGTGTAAGATTTGAAAGCGCATTGCAGATGTGTACCCTGGCGTCAGTGCGAAAACAGCAGCGTGCCCCTTAAAATGAGACCGAGTGAACCATCACGTGGGTCAGTGCGTCTTTTCCAAAGAATACCGCAACACGCCTTGTTGCCAATGTGGATTAAAAGACACCGAGATGACGGTTTGGAACCTATATGTCGGATGATGGTTTGAAACCTATCTGTCGAGGGCCAAGTCTCTCCAAAGGGTGATGATGATTTGCTGGCTCGACTTCACACCTATTTCAACACAAAGGGGTGGGTTGTTCGCTCAAGGATAGTCAAACCAGAAGAGAGCCGGCTCGGTGAGTGTAAGCTTCAAAATGGATAAATTAAAAGTGGCCACAAAAACGAGGAGAATGGGAAGAGGCCTTAAAAATTGATGAGTGTGCCAAACAAGAAAGGACCGTCTTTATGTATTATATAGCCACGCCCATGCAGCAATGTTTCAGAGTTCGCCCCTGAGCATGTGGCTGCAATTGTATAAATGAAACCAATCTATTTTGCGCTAGTGAAACCTCCTTACTGGTCTTTCCCTTAGTTTGTTCCCTACTCGTCTCTTCCTTACTGGCCTTGTTCCTTAGTCTATTCTGACTAGTCTGTTCCTTACTAGTCTATTCTTACTAGTCTATTCTTACTAGTCTATTCCTTACCAGTCTATTCCTTACTGGCCTGTCCTTGTGCTGAGGTCTCCGATGAAGCTTTGTCCCAACCTCCTCAAGCTTCCATTAGTCTTTGGTTGGCACTACATATAGACCAGACCCCTGAGGTGTTGCATCAAGAGCTGTGGGACTCGAGGTGTGGAACTCGAGTGAAACCTTAAAAACGGAATTGGATATCCCGTTCTACCAGAAATCTTGGCGTTATTCATTGGGCTTGAAATAGTATTAAAGATTAAAGAGTTCGCCGAGGAACCAAAGTCTTGCAATTAATTATGAGAAGTGAAAAGTGGCGCATGAACGCATTCACCTCCAACCACATGTTGTGAGAATGCCCTATCTCTTGAAGGACCGTTTGATTCTACTGAAAAAGCTCTCCTTCTTTTTAGGGGCCTTGGGATTCTCGCAGATGGGGCTCAATGTGGGCAGCGAGTGGCGCGTGGACGAGGTGTCTCTGTCCATGAAGGGGGCATCGAAAACGGAGTTGGTGGATGCCTGTTGCAGTGACTGGCAGCCCGTGGAGTGGTTCCAGTCGGCCAAAACAATGTCGATGCACACCATAGTGAACTCCTCGAGTAAGGAGAAGATCTCGTCGGACTCACCCTTGCCATGACACTGCATGCGGAGATTGTCACACACGCAAGCAGTCACCGCCAGCAACACCTCGCGCATGAGCGCAGGCGTGGCGTATTGGACATACACCCGGGCCTGCTGTAAGTAGTGCTCCTCCA
Organism: Metschnikowia dekortorum; assembly: GCA_009756545.1. Classification (NCBI taxonomy): domain Eukaryota; kingdom Fungi; phylum Ascomycota; class Pichiomycetes; order Serinales; family Metschnikowiaceae; genus Metschnikowia; species Metschnikowia dekortorum. The sequence goes on from WFIU01000007.1 coordinate 464,112, forward strand.
AGAACAGCTGGAAATGCACCACTTGCGCGTGGTCCGCCGCGTCGAGGTAGCAGAAGAAATTCTTGCTGAGCTCGTGCAACTCATCCAGGCTGAGGATCTCCCGGTCCGAGTCGGAGATCTCGCAGCCCAACATGCGGAACCGCTGGATGAAAAAGTCCAACAACTCAATGAACAACGTTTGCGTCACGTCCTCCGACGGGAGGTAGTCGAGGAACTGCTTCATGTTGGGGTCCCTGCGAATGTCTTGATAAACGTCCCACCAGAAGCCAGTCTGCAGAATGTAAGATTTGAGGGCGGTTTTTGCTTGCGACGGATCTTGGGGCTTCAAGTGCGACTTCATTTGGGAGAGCCCGCTTTCGACCGAGATGGAAGGGCCCAGCGGTGGCGGCGCCCCCTGCAACGCCTTCTTCAGGCCCTTTTTGATGATCCTCTTCCGCTTGTACTCCTGTACAAGGTCCAGGAACTTGCGTTCTTCAGGCACATAGCTCATGAACGGGAAACGCGTGGTCTGCATGCAGTACTCCACGTAGTGGACGTTGGGCTGGAACTTGACGAAATAATTGTACCGCAACAACAGCATGTGCTCCCACAGAAGCAAATGGTCCTGCAATCGCACGCCGTTGGCGAGTGTGAGGGAATGGAACTGCTTGTTTGCTGCGTTGTACACCCAAGGCGAATTGAGGCTCTCCTGCACAATCAACGACTTTTGGTGGAACTCATACAATTTGCGCTCAAAGAGGTCGAGCGTGTCGCGATAGTCCATATAGTGCAGCGTGTTTGGGTTGTACACTTTCTTGTGGGCGGTGATTTTGGTGGTGTGCTCGGCGAAGTTCGTGCCCTCGGCGATGGTGCCAATAAAGGTGGACCAGGCACTGGTTTGCCCGGATGGCGCCACGGAATGAGCTATAGAGCCGCGCGACTTGTTTGACACCACCGCCGACGCCTGGTTGGCCTTGGCCTCTTCTGCAGGATCCTCGGCGTATGCAGGCGACCACACCACGGGGCCGCCAGAGTGGAGGGTTCTCGGCACTCCGCCGCCAACGCCGTTGTGAAAGTTGCTTGAATTATGGACACTTCCGCTGACGGACCCTTTTTTACCTGCAGCCGTGGCCTGAGGCTGGCCTTCGGAACGACCGCCTCGACTTTGGGACGACACGGTGGTCACCGAATGCTGCCGAGACTTTTCGCCTGGGGCGACACTCGGAGCCTTCAGCAGCGAAGGCCTGCGGCTCTTCAGCGGGGTGGTTTTCATGCTGAACAATTTGGACGTCTTGCTCTCGGTGGCAGAATGTGAGGATTGCTTGGAGCTTCTGCGGCGCCTGGTGGGGGGCGGTGGCTTGGCCACAGGGCCGTTCTGCAACATAATGAAGCCCGACATTGGGGCGTTATTCAGGCGTTTTTCTTAAGCAAAGCTTGATGACAGCTTGGCTTGTATCAGGAAAGTTGACAGCTTGGCTCGTACCAGGAAAGTTGACAGCTTGGCTTGTATCAGGAAAGTTGACAGCTTGGCTTGTATCAGGAAACTTGAGCAGGGATTTGCACTGGACCGGCTCACAGCTATGTCAGCTGATTTGCGTTGGGACAAGTGGGCAGAAGAACAATGGTCCAGTGACAATGGACTGGATGAATGTGGTGGGCTATGGAAAGGAACAAGGAACGGAAGGGGACAACCTGGGTGGAAAGCGATAAAGATTGGAGAGGCAAAAAGAGCAAACTTACCAGGTTAAACCGAGTGGGGTGGAAACGACTGCCTTCAAATAACCGCCTGGGACGTGTTACGTGTTACAGGGTTTCAAGATTCATAATTACGTGCAGATCCTTAATGCGCATGATGCACCTGCAAATCGCTTAAGATAGCTTTCTGAGATGAGCACAAGCGTGCAACAAAGGCCCGGGCTTTGGTGCGCATTGAGAACCATTCCCACTGGGCGGGGCATTTCCTGGTTAGTGCTTTCAAGGCAAGGTGGTTTTCCACCGGCGGCTTCCCCTGGGCGCTCCAGTCCGGAGCCGCTTGAGATGCGGTAGTGCAGCCCGAAACCTGACGATGGGCCATGTGCAGGAATTACCCCTGACGCGGGCGCCGCGCAGGTGCCGTGAGAGCAACTTGCAGCGAGGACATGTTTCACAGCAAGGAAGTTTCACAACTCGAGAAATAAGCGCCGCGGTGCAGTTTGCCTGGGTTCGGGTGAAACAAACGGAAGCCGGATAAGGAACGAGTTCTCCGGGCCCGAGCTCTGGCGGGGTCCCCCCCCCTCCGGTGATGGCGCTTCTAAACGCGGGTCGGCCAGATCGGAGCGGGCGATGAACCAGGCGCCGATTTTTCGCAGCTGATGCGGAAACGAGCCTACTTGGCTCCAGAAGGTTGTGCCATGAGGGAGTTTGGGGCGGGGCGGTGCAGAAATTAGGGCCCGTTTCACGATCCACCCCACGGCGGGAGCCAGCACGAGCGTGGGCCCGACATAGGCGGGTTTGCATTGGGGAACGAGCAGCCGTCGCCAAGCTTCTCTGGGCACCACTTTAAGCGAGGCGTGGGTCCTCACGGTGTGCGCGCGTATGCAGGAGGCCGCCGTAGCGAGGTGCAATTTTAAGCGACCACAGGAACCCATCCACTTTTCGCCAAATGCTTCGGTGCGAAGTGTCAAGCTGCTATGTGGTGACGTCCGAAACGCCTTGGCTGGAGGGTGCGCCTCGTTGCTTGTCCTTTGTCACGCTGCAATCTTGCTCCATGTCTTCAATGCCGCTCAATGTCTTTTACTTTTCCATGGCCTTGTCCCGTTGTCTTTGTCCATTGCACTTTGCCTATTGCACTTTGTCTACTGTACTTTGTCTACTGTACTTTGTCTACTGTACTTGTCTATTGCACTTTGTCCAATGAACTTTGTCCAGTGTACTTTGTCCAATGTGCTTTGTCCAGTGTACTTTGTCCATCGGCTCTTGCAATGGCTCGTCCAGGATTTGTCCGCGTCGCCTTAAGGCGCTTTTTGGGTCGGAGCGGTGCATATGTGCTCTTGCTCTCGTCATTGATGATCACCATCTTTTTTTCTTGCTTGTTTCAGCCCTGCGTACCTGGCTAAAACATACGCTGAAACATGCGGGGCGCTTATACAGTCGTAAAAGCCCCCAAATCGTCACGATACATCTGCCGGAAAAATTTCCTCCCCCGCCCGGCGGTGCATATAGAGTGATGTCATTCCAAACGCCCCAATTGGCGAGGTTCTGGTGAGCGGTGATCCCGCGAGATGCATCGCGACTATATGCTGCCCGTGCTGTTGTATGCTGATGTATGCCGAGCTGTTGTATACCGAGCTGTTGTATGCCGAGCTGTATGCTGTCCGGACTGTTGTAAGCCCGAGCTGTATGCTGTCCGGGCTGTATGCTGCCCGGGCTGTCCGTGCGGTGCGTGGTGTCCGAGGCTTCCGTGCTGTTCCGAGCCTTCCGTGCTTCCCGTTCTGGCGACTCTTTGTACCCAGTGCTTCGGTCTTGTGCCCGTGCTCCTGTCCTCCTCGCGTGGTCCTGTCCTCGTCCGCGTGGACCTGTCCTCCTCGCGTCGCCCTCTCTTTGTCCCCATGTCCGGCCTGCTCCCCCGGGGCCCTGCGCTCGCCAAAGTGGTGCCCTCGTCCCCGTTGTCCTGTGCTGGGCTATGCCGTTGCATTTGCCTCCATTGTTTCGGGTGCTTGTTCCGTGCGTGCAGATGCACCTCGGCGTAAAGCCACTTTGCTTGCGTGCAAGCGTGAAATGTACAACCTCTCCCTTGCATCTGTTCTCTGAGCTGCCAACTCCGGTGGACAATACACCGTGGTCTTACCAGCGGCCATGAACAATGGTCAAAGTATCCTGTCTTAGCATGTGCAGTCAATGACCCTGGTCATCCACTTGGCCTTGCAGTAGTGACCGCCACACCGAAAGAAGAAGCAGGCGGGTTTTCCAGGATTTCCAGTCCAGGCTTTCCAGTCCAGGGTTTCCAGTCCAGGATTTTTCCCATAGGGTCGGGCGTTTCGGCCGCTGACTGCTGCACGGCTTGACGGAAATTCCCGAATAAGGCGTTAGATATAAGGTCCGAGGGCATGTTCTGACGATGCCTCTGCTGCCAGTGTGCATGGTCAAGCCTTGCTCATCACTAATGAATCCGATTTGCTGCTGACAGTGACCGCTTTTGGCCTATTCCATGGCCTGTTTCATGGCCTATGGCCTGTTTCACGGCCTGTTTCATGGCCTATGGCCTGTTTCATGGCCTGTTTCATGGCCTATGGCCTGTTTCATGGCCTGTTTCAATAGGCATTCTAGACTGAGGGTTCAAGAGACAATCGTGGGCGGGTGTGGATTGATTGCAAGGAGGCCAGAAGCCATCTACCAGGCGTGGCACTGGCATCTGGCTAGTCCGGCGATCTGGTGGACAAGCATCTCGACCTGGGCCCGTCCACTCCCAACTGCCATGGCTTTCTTGATGACTAGTAATGAAGCAGAAGGTTTGTATTCATAGCGTGGGGGTAGATCAAGGGTTCAGCATAGCTTCTCCTGCGGTCCCTTTGGTCTCCTTGGTCTTGGCAGTCCCCTTGGCCAGCCAGTGGGCCAACTGGCCAACGGTGTTTTGGAAACGCCGGAAAAGCGCCCTATGCATTATAGGCACAAGTTGAACGTCCTCCTCTTCATGGGGCGATTTCGGGAGATTGCGATCCTTTTCCACGAATCTTCCTCCACTGAGCTCGCCGAGACTTCACTGAGCTCGCCGAGACTTCACTGAGCTCATTCATTGAAGTCCTTCAACCACGTAGAATGCTTTTGCAATGCTCTAGCGGCTCGTTGGCTTGGCTCGCATTAGGCACGCCGGCTGACCCTGCTCGTTGCTGGCACGTCGCCCTCAGAATATTACCATTTTCAGGGATGCATTGCCAGCACTGGCATCGTCATTGGTCATGTTCGGGCAGGCACTTTGCTGTGCATTTCCTTGCCCCCATTTTGGCCTGTGCATCTCAGGCCCAGCTGCTGATCGGCCTTGACTCGCATCCTAGGCTAGACTTGCCGCATGCTCGTACCTAGGGCGCCTTAAGCGCGAGCTGCAGCTGGCATCATCAAGGTGGTTATTGTCTGTCTTTCCGGCTGACCTTTGTCATGCACAGCCCACACCCTTGCCGTCGTGACTGGAGTCAAAGCGCATGAGCGAGTCGACCAGCAGCGGGAGTCGGCATTGTCGTAGGGCTTTAGCGGTCACCAGTTTGGCCTGGCGCAGGGCTTACCAATTTCTGGTGCAACCAGCTGGAATACCCAGTCCCCAAACTGTATTCCAGTCCCCACACTATTCCACCCAGTTCCACACTATTCCACCCAGTTCCACACTATTCCACCCAGTTCCACACTATTCCACCCAGTTCCACACTATTCCACCCAGTTCCACACTATTGCACAGTATTCCAGGTACTCACACTATTCCAGATACCCACACAGTTCCACAGTATTTCACAGTATTCCAGGTACTCACACTCCAGGTACCCACACTATTCCAGGTACCCATCTCCGGTTCTTGTTCGTCAGGACAGCACATCATGCCACCCGGAACTGCCCCTCGGCTTGACCTCGGCTAGCCCCGAAGCATACCTCTCAACATGCTCGGCAAGGTGTGGGCGGCGTTGCCCTGGAACCCCCACGTTCTTGGCACGTGGCCCTGCAACACGTCGCTCTCAATCTCCGTGTTGAACACCGCCACATTGCCGCCCCGCAACCGCACCTGCTCCACATAGCTATTGGCCGGGTACACCGAGCACGAGGTGCCCACCACGAGAATCAAGTCCACGCCCTGCTCTAGAAACTCGTCGATTTCGCCGAGCACCCGCATCGAGAGCGGCTCGCCAAACCACACCACGCCGGGGCGCATGAGCGTGCCGCAGACTGGGCATTGGGGGAGCTGTTCCACTTCGAGTGCCTGCACCGAAGCCGTTTGGTCTGGTCCATGCACACGAGAGTGCATGTCAATTGCGTCATCCGCTAGCCCGATCTCCTCCGCGGTGTCCCTGTCCCTGTCCCTGTCCCTGTCCCTGTCCCTGTCCCTGTCCCTGTCCCTGTCCCTGTCCCTGTCCCTGAACGCCTTCTCCCTCTCCAACGCCTCCTCGAGCGCAGCACTCAACTCCCCGCTGCTCCTCTCCGTATACGTACAGGTAAAAGACGTGCACCGGAGCTCAAATAAAGACCCCTGCACCTCGTGGAGCTTGTCTGGGTCGTGCCCCGCCCGCTGGAGGAGCCCATCCTCGTTCTGGCTGATGGTGAGAAAGTCGTAGCCCTGGCTCCGGGACATCTCCGCCAACACCTGATGGCCGGCGTTCGGCCGTGCCTGCATCGCCTGCCACCGCCTCCACGAGTAAAACTGCCACACGAGGCCCGGGTCGAGGTAGAAGGCGTCGGGCGTGGCCACGTCGATCATGTTGAAGGTTTTCCAGAGCGGTTGCGAGCCCCGGACCACCGGGAGCCCGCTTGCGGCCGAGAGCCCGGCCCCAACAAGCGCCACTATGCGCTGTGCGGCGCCGAGGCACTGCTGGAACTGCTGCTCGGGCGTCATGAGATGACTTGGTGATGAGGCGGTACGTAATCGCATATGCTCTGGCGCATGCCCGGGTTATATGCAGGCGCGTTATATGCAGGCGCGGAGGCTATCCGCCGACGTATCCCTGTGGATTATGTTCTGGTCGGCCTGCATTTCGCTTAATGTACATTACTATATCACATTGTCTATATAAATGGCTCACGCGCCGCCGCTCTGCTTGATCTTCCACGCCAAGTACTTTGCAGAGTGAGAAACCGGCGTGATCACCTGCTGATTGATCACACTAGGCGGCGATCTAAACCACACCATGCGTCCGTTGGAGTTGATCAACAGCACACTAATCTCCTTTGCTTTTGCGCCGGCCGCTGTGTCAGAATCGAAATACGACACCACTCCTCCGGGGAGAACATTCGAGTAGATGGACGTTGTATTGAAGGAGCCGGTGAGCACATGATGACTGGGCGAGTTCTCGCGTGCCCCTGCTAGAAGCTCATTCTTTTGCTTGCTGAGCGCAGAGTACCCATATGCCGAGTCTTGCTGTAGACCATCCTGAGGACTGTCGTATCCGGGTGTCTCGGCTACACCTGGGATGTAGTTGGCGTTGACATGCCTCGTTCCCGAAGAAGAGTAGACGCCCGACCCCGTGACAGAAGTCTTCAACTGCGACACCGGCGTGAAGATGTACGCCTTTCTGCCTGTTTCTAGGTCATCGTACTCCGGAAGTGGCGTCACGTTTGGTGACGTGGAGCACTGACCCAACTCATCGTTGGTGTAAGGAGGCTTTTGGAACACGGCCCCCATCAACGGAGGTCCGTTTTCGTTGGGGCCCTCCACAGGTGCTACCTTCAAAGCATCATCGGGAGAATCATACGTCAAGAGGCCCTTTAGAGGCGAGTCGTATTTGATCAATTTTCTAGGCTCGTTGATGGGCACAATGGGCTGGTCCACGTGGCGGATCTCATCGGGGAGACAGGCTTTCCACGTTCTAATGCGGTTGAATGCAAACGTGTTTGCATTGTATCTGAACTCACAAATGAACCACTCTGCGCCCGGTGGAAGCAAGTTAGGGGGTATATCCCCCTTCTGGTAGTGAGTCACGAAGATCACGTAACAAGGGGCCACAATGTCGGCGGCCGTGTGGTCAGAGTACTCTCCTGTTTTGCACACCTCATTCATGTAGAAGAGACGGTCTGCGCGGTGGCAGGTCTGTTCAGGGCGGATGTACCAGCAAACATTGGTGTAATCGACTCCATCTGCGTTCCAGAGCCGAAAAATCTGCCCACAGATTGGTTTTTGCGCGTCATTGGGGTTGCGGATAAGAACCCAATCCCCAACGGAGTAGCGATGGTTGTTGACAGTCACCGAGTCCAAGGGTGTCTTATGGCGATCAGCTCCGGAGCTTGTGGCCAAAATATAGTCGGAGTCGGGTCTCTGCATCTCGACTTGAATAATGGCATCAGCTTGCTGTTCAAATAAATGGATGTCGTTCGACATGCCCGGGTCCGCCGAGTAGTAGAGCTTGGCGTTGCTGATCATGAGAGACAAATCGTCCAAGAACTGCTGCACGGTGGTGTACTTTCTGCTGCGCACCTTGGTTCTGATTTCGTGTAACGAGATCGGGTTGGCTACCGTCTGGTAGTAGTCGTCGTGGCTCTTGTCGGGCAAGCGCTCAAAGTGGTGAGTCAAGATGTGGTTCTCGTCGTCGGGATGGCGAACGCGTTTGAACAGCTTTATGATGGCCTTGATGCGGGACTCATAGGGTTTATCAATGATTGGAGGCCGGCCACGGCGAACCGCTCCCGAGTTGCGGCTGCCGAAGTGAGACCGGCGCGGCACCAGCATCAGATCGTCATCGTCAAAGTCCTCATTCTTCACGTAGGGGCTGGCCGAGTTGCCGTCTTCTTCGTAGCGCGACATGTGGCCATAGTCCTCCAAGGGCCCCAAGTCGGGGTAAACCAACAGCTGCGCATTGGGCACCTTTGGGTCCGACGCAAGCTTGGGGACCGCCACTTCTCGGACATACTTCTCCATCACAAGAGCGTTCTCATAAATGTCCAGGCCCGGCTCGTTGAAGTGGCGGGCATTCCAGGTGATCTGCGCCAAGTCATCAATGAAGGTCTGTGCGTCCTTGTAGGCGTGGCGCTTGACGTTCCGTCCAATGGTGTGGAGGGAGATTGGGCGGGAAATGAACTTGTAGTACTCGGTGCCCGTTCTGGGCGGGAGCTTCTGGAAGTCGGTGTAGACGGCGTAGCCGGCTCTGTTTGTGAGCGAGTAGATTGGTTCAAACACGTGTGTGAGCCGGGAGACGAGCTTTTTGGCTTCTCTGTCTGACATGGCTTCGGGAGGCAGAGGGAGTTGTTTGGTGTTTTTAGCGCCCTGGCGCGGGCGGTGGGGGCACGACCCGCGCCGCATGCAGGCCAGGAGGTGGTGGCGCTCAACTAGCTTACTCTAAAGGAAACAGGGGCGGTGAGCTGGCTCATTAGGCTGAACGGACTCAGGCTGAACGGGCTCAGGCTCAACGGACTCAGGCTGAACGGACTCAGGCCGAACGGACTCAGGCTGAACGGCTATCGGAGTCCGAGTCCTTCGCCGCTGGAATGTGAAGAATTCCTTGACCACGTCGATAAGGCGCCCCATGGCTTACAATTCGCTCTAGGCTGAACGGCCTAGTAGCTCGCTGAATCCTGGAAGTCCTCTCTTCTTGAAGATCAGGTCGGCTATACTGATGCAACAATTTGATGTTTTGAGCATCAGTCGAGCGAGTCCGTCGACTGCGTGCTCCACAGGCTATTTTTCCGTGCTGGGAGCTCGCAAACCGAGAATTTTAGTGGTGAAGGCGTTACAGCTTTATGAGTTTTGATGTGAAATTCCCTACGGGGGCGTGAATATGGGGGAAACTGCCCATTCAGCTAGAGGCCGTCTTGGTTTTGCGCTCTTCAATTGCAAAGGGTCGGGGTTTCCAGAGCTGGTTCTTCTGGAGCGTCAGACTTTCACGATTGCGAGATACCTCACCCAGAAAAGCTACTTCCATGTTATGGGCTACTTTCTGTTTGTCTCCGGTACTTTTGCAAGACTTCAGACGCGGCTCCTCTTGGGTAGTGCCATCTGCACTGCCCCGATTTGGCCGTTTCCAGGTGGCATATTCTTCGTTGTGTGGCATGTGCATGACTGTGAGTGCAAGTCTAGGGGGAATTCGCAAGGGAGTACCGAACTTATGCAGCTCCTGCAACGAAACCTAACGCCGAGGCCTTGAGGCCAGTATTGGTATCTGTATCAAGGTCTGCCGAACCAAAAGAAGCAAGTTGAAAAGGAGAATAGTCGCATGTGGATTGAATGAGCGGTGGTGCTGAAGGCGGCCTGGAATTGTGCTCAATGAAAGAAGTGCCACCAGCAGTGGTTGAAAAATCAATGACTAGGCACAAGTCTGGTTTATGAGAAGTGCACCATGGTATTAGAGCATGCTCCAGAACCTGAAATCGTGAACCACCCGAGCCATGTGGCAATACGCGTCTATGGAGGCCTGGTCGAGTCATGTTTAGCCCTCCTGAGGCTGGCGGGGTCGTTTAGAGCCTGTGGAAACGGCTTGGGAACTCTTGTGAAGATACAACGGATACACATGAGTATATGGCAACTCTCAACAGGTTATGGGTCCTGGTCAGCGCCTTCAAACAGGAACTTCCAATCAAGCTTAATTAAGAGCAAGCATCAGTTAACGGAACCCGTGAGGGCGAGTGCATTGGGGAAGTTAGAGCTGTGGATTACTCGTGGGTTTACTTTGACAACCAGAGAGGGCGCCAGTACATTCCTAAGGTTCTGGAAACGGCATACTGGCGAAGCTGCTGCGGTAGTTATCTCAGCAAAGGACAAGAAAACAATGTGGTTGAAACATACATGGATGCAGAATACTTAAGATGCAATGGCGGACACAAGCATCTTACTGAGGCATCTGCCAGGGTCAGAAAACCCATGGATGGAGTCACAGGGAAAGGGCCATTCGAGCAAAACGAGTGTGAAACATGCATGTATGCATTGGTGCATTCCGATGAACATCGCTGATGCACTCCCTGATGTGCATCCAGCTGCTTGATCTAGCGATATTGAGAGACAGAAGTAGGTCCCATGTGGGCACTTCTGTTTAAGCGCATACACCTACCACAGATTGCATCATTGAGAACGATCGGGATTCAAAATAAAGAGGATGAGTGAATATGGCTCAGCACAATGCTTCCGGCATGAACTCCACGGACGAGTGGTTGGACATGAAAGCGAACTCAAGGAGCCATTGTGAACACCCTCCAGTGAAACGCTCAATGGGGTGCATTTCAACCGGGTCTCTGGGAAACTTTGGACTTTTCCCTCTTTCCTAGCGCATCCCTGCGTACGGGTCCCCTTCTGCTGAATGGGGACTCTGTTTCAGTGCCAAAAAAATCTGTGCAGAGGATTTCATTGCTAAGAAGTGAAAAGACTCGATGACTATCGAGACTTTGGCGATTCCGGTAAATTCGTTCGATCAAGAGATGAGTTTCAGAAGCTGGTGGATCTGGACAAACGTCTCCTACAATAAGCAGACAACAGCCTAGGCGGCGGGATTCTGACGAAGCGGATAGCTCCTCAGCTCGTCGCTAGACATCCACTTTGGACAAATGCCATAATTAGGAAAAACGGCCTTTCCCTCGCCCTCGAGTTACTCAGGACCAACTGAAAAGAATCGTGTTCGTGTCAAAAATAGGCAGATGTCGTAAGATATTAGTGGACCACAATAAAGGACCTTAAAGCTGATCTTCGTTGTTCCCAATGGTTGGTTCGGATGTACTGGCCTTGCGGCCGTTACTTGATTGACTCGGGTTATACATTCATGGATCTAGATTTTGGGTCGCTATAGACTGTTTTTGAGCCGGCATGCGGAATGGGTGAATCATCTTAGTGGCTCCGAAGCGTTCTTTGGTCAAGAGGCGTGGGTCCCTCCTTGGTATCAGGCGCCGTTTAGCGGACCTAGGCAGGCGAGCTTGCAAGAGTGAATGGTGGCATGAGCGCATGATATGGTGGCATGCATGGGTGGATGTAACGGTCACAGACGATCACGGACCATACGGACCATCACGGGCCATCACGGACTCGGACCATCACGGACTCGGACCATCACGCGCTGGGGTCGCCGTAGATCCCCCAGTGCTGCTCCACGTTCCATGAGCCCGGCGACTTCCAGTAGTCGTTGTAGGTGGTGAACATCAACACCTGGTCGCCCATGGTGCTAGCAATGTCCTTGATTGCCAACATCTGGTTTTCCACCGACGGCACCGCGCTTCCCTCGGTGTTGCCTTGAGTGGGCCAGCCACTCTCAGTGATGATGATTTTCTTGCCGTTTCCACAGTGGCTCTGCAAGCTCTGCACCTGGCTCTTCAACCACGAGCCGGCGGTCGAAGCCTCGATGCCACTAAAGTAAGGATGGCAGTTCACGGCGATGTAGTCTCCGGTATCGCACATGGACGAGTCGGCCATCATGGCCGCCAACGTGTCCACCGCCACAATGTAGCCACTGTAGGAAGAGGCGTTTTGCTTGAACCACGACCGTGCTGACAGAACGGCGCTTGCCACCTGGGACGCGGACGCAGTGCCGGCATTGACCACCTCGTTTCCGATGGCCACGGTGTGGACGGCGCTCCAGCCTCGGCTGGACGTCTGCACCTGCTGGGCCATGCTGGGCAAGTCTGTGCTGAGGGCGTTTATGTCCCACACGCCAAGGAATACCTTCTGCGACGACGAGATGCCGGCGAGCACATTCTGGACGCCCGAGCAGTCCACGGAATAGAGGCGAATCAACGGGTACGCCTTGAGGAGCTTCATGTCCAGCGCCACCTGGCTGGCGGATTTGCACTGGCCGTCTTTGGTGTAGGGGGAGTACGAAATACCCGCGCCTTGCTCGGCGTAGCCTGCCACCTCGGAGATATCCAGGTCCAGCGCTATGCCACTGCTCGAAGCCGGCGACGATGACGACGATCCCAGAGACTGCCCGTTTCCGGCGCCTTGCACGCTCACCAAGCCCGTGAAGCCGGGGGTTTCCGCCTGGGTGCCGGATCCTCCACTTGCTGCAGAATTGGCGGCGGCGGAACTGGCTGCAGAGTTGGCGGCGGCAGAATTGGCACCGGCGGAGCTGGTGGCTGCAGAATTGGCACCGGCAGGATTGGCGGCGGGGGAACTGGTGGCTGCAGAATTGGTGCCGGCAGCATTGGCGGCAGGAGAATTGGCGCCAGAAGTGCCAGTGCCAGTGCCAGTACCAGTACCGGTGCCAGTGCCAGTAGTACCAGATGAACCGGAGTCGCCAGAATCTCCGAAAATGCCAAGTATAGAAGAAAGCCAGCCGGATGATGAAGATCCAGATCCAGTAGAGCCGGTGCCGGTGGTGCCGGTGCCGGTGGTGCCTGTAGAGCCGCTAGATCCAGTAGATCCAGTAGATCCGCTGGAGCCACTGGAGCCACTGGAGCCAGAGCCACCAAAGATTGAAAGAATCAGCGAAAGAACCCCACCTGAGGAACCGGTGGATGTGGCAGCAGGAGCAGTATTGGCGGCTGCCGCAGCAGTGTTTGCAGCGGCAGTAGTGGCTGCATTGGCTGCATTGGCTGCATTGGCTGCCGCCGTGGTGGTAGGGGTCGCCCCAAAAAGAGCCGCCCAGCCTACGTTTTGCGTGGTGGTGACCACCACATCATCTCGTGGCTTGAGCTGAACCGGCATCGCCCATGCCAAGGCAAGCACGAGAAGTACCCGAAGGAAAAGCATTGGTTTGTGGTTGTGTGAAGTAACGTGTGGTGCAGTCCAGTGTGATTGGATCAGAGGAGACTGATGATGGAGGGACTAGACAATGTGAAGCTAAGCCCTGAGATTTGTGGGTGGAGCGATGTTAGAAGCAACGTCGAAGGATTGTTGAAAGCAGGATTGGGATGTGGGTGGCGGGATTTGGGAGGTAGATGGAGTAACTTGGCGGCCAATGACAGGTTTGGTGGTCAATGACGGGTTTGGTGGTCAATGACAGGTTCGGTGTTTGATGCCAGTTTGATGCCAGTTTGATGCCAATGACAGAAAGCTCACGAAGAAAAACTTGGTTTGTTCTCCGCAGGTGGGGGGAAGGCACCTTTATAGTGGAGGAGCAGCGGCGAAGAAAGACAGCGGTTTGGTAGCATGACCCTTTTAGGCAAAGGTTTTTCGCAGCCAGTGCGCGACTGCCTGTTTAGGAAAAGTCGCGGCCTGCGCGCGCAGCCGAGGCCCGCCGCATGGCCTCCCGTTTGGGGCATTGCGCTGGACTGATATTTCCCGTTTAGGTAGTGTAACTACACACCTGAGGCCGCCGGCACACTGAAGCTCCTGGGAGGGCTGTGCCACAGGCTTGCCATAGTACCTCGAATAACCAGATCCACGGACTCTTGGGCTCGCAGACTATTAGACCCGCGGACGCCTGGGCTCGCAGACTATTAGACCCGCGAACTCCTCCAGACTATTAGACCCGCGGACGCCTGGGCTCGCAGACTATTAGACCGCCGGGAGCCTCTCGTCGAGCTTCCACTCAGAACAGGACGCCTGGTCACATGGCATCTTCACATGACCAGGCGCACCCTTGCGTGCTAGTGAGCCGGTGGGCGCGGGGCAATGCATGTCCAGGTCCGTAGTATGGGTGACTCCAGGCGTCGTGCGGGAGTGCGGTTGTATGCAGGTCGGCGATGCCCTGGAGTGGGGTAGTGAGTTTCCGATGATTGGAAGGGACGCAGGGGAGTACAGAAAGAAGGCCTAGGAGCGAGTAGCAGAAACAAGGTGGCAGGAGCAAGAAAGAAGGCGGCAGGCGAGAAAGAAGGCGGCAGGCGAGAAAGAAGGCGGCAGGAGCGAGCAGGAGAAGAAGGCCTGGGAGGAGGGCCGAGAAGTAGCAGTAAGCTTATTGGCGAGTGTAGCGTATTGCCATTGTTGTCTATTTCCAAGTGGTGTCAGTTGCAGGGTATTGTGCAGTATATTGCCACCGCTATTGTCACAGGCAGACCAATTGCATTCATGGCTCGCGATGCACACATAAGCTTGATGGAGCACCGAAAGGGATGAGTCTTGAACCCACTGCTTTATCCAAAAATGAACTGGTCGATTCTTGGGCATAACCCGCTCTTCTGGCCACGACATTCAGACTCAAAGTAGTAACTCAGTGAATCTCCTTTAGTCTTCGATAGTGTCAGTGGCTCTGCGTTCCATGGCTGAGGAGCCTTAGTTCCATGGTTGAGGAGCTCTGTTCCATGGCTGAGGAGCTCTGTTCCATGGCTGAGGAGCCTTAGTTCCATGGCTGAGGAGCTCTAGTTCCATGGCTGAGGGGCTCTGATGTTCTGATGCGCCCTTCATTATGGTCCAGTAGTTATGATTCACTCAACCGAAAACTCTCCAACCCCCAGAAGCTCAATGGAAGTAGCGGATGATGAAGTAGCACAACACAAAGAAAACCACCACCATTCCCCAGAAGAGCCACTTATCCTCGCGAGCGCGGCGCTCGACGCGGCGGATGGTGCCCTGGCTCACGCCCAAGGTCAACATGCTTTCCTCGAACTTCGCGCCAAGCTTTTTCAATGTCTCGTTCTGCTCCACCAAGTCGCCCAACGCGTTCTGGCCCATTTCGAGAATCATGTCAAGCTGCTGGTTTCCCCGCCCAAGCGACTGCTTCTCTGTATATAGGCCCTCCAGGTACGACAATGACGACGGCTGCGCCACGGGTGCAGACGGATCGTAGGGATTGTCGGACGGCGTGTTTCGCCGGCCCACGAGCTGCTGGTGCGACTCGGCTTGGACCAGCGCTTCCCGCTGCTGCCGCAACAAGTCGAACTTCGCCTGGAACTGGGCTAGATCGGCCTGGAACTTTCTCAATCGGCTTTCGTGTTTTTCCTCGACGGTGTCGCATTGACGGACCAAGTCGGTGTACTCCTTGATGGTCTTTTTGAAGCCGGTGAGCGAGGTTATGATCAGGCCCTGAAGGGACATGGGGGACGTGCTGACGTTTTTTTCGAACGCCGCAAGATCTCGTGTTAGACTCTGCGTTTGCTTGATGCCGTGGTTGTAAACTGAGTTCATGGCGAGCGTAGGTGCTTGCGTGTTGTTTGGAGTTTAGGGTCAAGCGCAGCTGCTGCGCGTCGCACACCTGTACCTCCCCGGTCATTCCTTACCTTACCCATACCTTCTTGATGCACCGCACTTCAGGGCATCTTGCGGGCGCGGTAGCTTCATTTGGCGTGGACACCGGATGCAAACAGACATCTGGGCTAGCGTGATAAGAGACCAGAGATAACACCAGCAGACTGCACATAGTTCAATGGATCCTTCTGGGCGTTCTTCACTGGTTACAGCTGGAGGCCTCCCATTCCGGACGTGGTCCACTCTGGTGTTGATCTCGTCTTGGCGCCTTTCTGATCTTGATCTCGTCTTGGCGCCATTCTGATCTTGACCTCCCGTCTTGATCCCATTCTGGTCTTGACGCCATTCTGATCTTGATCCCATTGTGGTTGATCCCGGTATTGACACCCTGGCCTGCGAATCATAAGTGATGTGCCCATAGATCCACCGCAAAGCATATAATTGCCAGGTACCACACTTTGGTTCGATCTGCTTTGCTCATTGGCACTTCTTTCGGCTCGACTGGCGCTTGGATGATTGATTCTCTGCAGAACCTCTGGCGCATACGGATTTAGTCTGGATTCACTTGAGTAATTGAATCACCATATCCAGCAATTATCCGAAAAACCGCACAAAAGCCAACATGAGGGCCGCGGTACCAGAACTCACACCGATAAGCCACTGCATGACCTGGGTCTTCACACTCTTGATCTGCATCTGGACATTGGCAATCTCCTCATCGATCCTCGTGAACGTGTCCTCGATCCTCGACTCGTGGCTGGACGACTCCTCACGAATGCGGCCCTTTTCCAAGTTCAAGTCGAGCCGCACACTGGCCAGATTCTTGGTGATTTCCTCTTTGAGCCTGTTCTGAAGGTTGGTCAAGTTGGTGCGGAGCTGCTCCTGCTCCTTTTTCAAGCTGGAGAACTCGGACTTGTCCATGGTTTGCAATACGCCCTTCAACTTGACGAAATCCACTTTCTGCTGGTACGCCACCGAGTTCAACTTTTCCTTGGACACGAGGTTCTTGGCTATCAAGCTGATTCCGTCGTTGACTGCCTTGTTGACTATTCCCACCGCGGTCTCGGCCTGCTGGGGAGAAAAGCCGCCCTTTTCTAGCGACTGCACGAACTTTTTGGTGTCGAACTTGGTAATGCCGCTGAGGGTCCGTATGCCCTGGCGCATGTGCGTGGTATTGACTCCCACCTTGAACATCTTGGAGAGCCTGGGGTTGAGGACGGCCAATGGTGGTGAAGGGGCCTGGTCTTGTTTGGGCACGTGTGTGTCTTAGAGGCGACCTGGTAGACTATGAATTAGCGCGAGGGTGGTGAGAGGACGTTAGTAAAGAATGTATTTTGGGTTTGTTGTAACGGTGCGGATTAAACGTGATTCCGGTGCGATACTGTATGCACCACTAGACCTCGCAAATGACATCGGTCGCCCTCTCAATACTCGTTTCTGCGTGGTAACATTGCTGTTTCATTTCTGTTTCATTGCTGTTCCATTACTGTTTCATCTCTGTTTCAGCCTTGCTGCATCTCTGTTTCAGCCTTGCTGCATCTCTGTTTTATCCCTGTCCCATCCCTGTTTCAGCCTCGCTTTGCTTTCTTTACAACCTTCTTGTACGCCGCTTCTACTCTCTTATCTTGAGCTAATCTCTCCTACCCGAAATTGTCTGCAAGCCCCTAGACCTCTCAAAATCCTGTGCATTGACCTATCGTTTGTTGGTGTACGGGTGTTCAGCCGCACCAAAAGGGTTAGCCGCCAGGTACTGCAGAAAACACCCCGGCCTCCCTCGCAGCCAAGCTCCATAATTCCTGATACTTGGCCCCGTTTTTCTTACTAACTATCCTCTGTATTATGTTTCAAACCCGGGACACTAATCCATTCTCTCGTTTTGTCGTTCCTCTCGAATTGGCTATCCATGGCACTCTCGCCCTCGCATTCACACTAAGTACCCCGTTTCAAATAATTTGTCAAAAACAATTTCATCATTAACAATTCCTCAAATACAATTTATTAATAACAATCATCAAAAAAAGTTTATCAAAATTCACTGATCAAAAACAATTCACCGGAAGCGATATACTCCAATCAAATCAATCATCCCTTTCCCATTATGCGCTTGGCTTTTGGCGCCATTCTGAAGCCAGGATCAGCCTCGAGCGCAAAACCGTTTTGGCATGTTGCCACAGTGGAATTCTTCTCAGTTCTGACCAGCAAAAGCCGAATCGGTTTGTTACCAGTTTCGTGGATCATTTTAAAATACCGCCTAAAATTCCATACCACACGAAAGTCAAGCTCTCCTAGAGCAACATTACTAAAGGGGCAGCGCTCTGCATATGCTTCCGCACATGATCGCCCGAGCCCCTCTTTATCATCCACCATGCTTCCTTACTCTGTCCGTGGAGGACTTCATTTCCGGGCCTATAGACCGCTCCTCAAAGGCAGGCCAAGGATCCAAATTTTGCAGTCGAGATGGCTTGCTGACAAGAATTCCATCGACGAGTTCAACAAACACAAGAAGGATTTCAACTTCGATTTGGGCCGTCTGCAACCCACGTCCAGCGAGGCAAAGTATCAGAAACACCTTGAAGATCAGAAGATCACCATGGACCAGGAACAGGCCAAGGAAAAATGGGAGTTTTTTCAGCGCATCAAGGGTGTCGCTATCGGCTCCCTAGCATTGGTGGCTGTTCTCTCGGGGTACCAGATCCTTATGAACTACAAATCCATCAAGGCTTACTTCCGGGGCTTGATGGACTTCAACTTGGACATCACCAAAGTCAAGGATATGAAGGATCCTACTGAGAATACCAAAACAATGGCCAATATGATGGAGCTGATGAATGCCCAGATCGATGATGCGTTCGTGAGCTCCTTGAAAGACCTGGCCACGAACCCGGGCGTCTACCTCTTTGGAGCCATCAATGGCAGACGTGTGCCAGTCAGAGCTCACGAATTCGACGGCAAATACCTTCAGGACTTGGTGGTGACGGATAAATACGTGGTGGGAGTCGACGAGAAAGGAAAGGTGTTTGAATACGAGCATTCCAGTGATGGACATGTGTTCCGCCCCGTTTCAGTTCCCAAGAAGGTCTCTAAGGCCGTGGTTTGCAACAACAACCTATACCTTTTGGCGAATGATGCACGCACATTATACACCAAAGCAGTTAACTCCTGGGTTCCCCGTTCCCGTTTTTTTCGTCTATTCGAAAGCCATGGCGTTGCAAGCGTTCCGTTAGAAATGGAACGTGGGGAAAAAGTCACGGAAATATCTTCAGGAAAGTGCCATCTACTCATTTTGACCTCGCATGGCCGATTGTTCGAGATGAACTGCGCCCCAAGCCCTACGAACAAAGGCCAGTTTGGAACTCCGATGCTCTCTAACCTCCTGCAAAATGTACAGCAACCCAAGCCAAACGTGCCATTCGAACTCACCAACATGAACTATGAGGTGGTGGTGTCCAATGGCGCCAAATCGATCAGCCGGCGCCAGTTCACGAGCGTTTCTGCCACGGCCTTCTCCAATGTTGCTGTCGAAAAAAATGGAAACATATGGACTTGGGGAGACAATTCCTCATGCCAATGCGGGAAGGAAAAGGCCGCCAATGAGGACATTCAACCACTACCCCGCGTGGCCTTCAATACTGCCGACTTGGCAAACATTGCCAAAACCTATCTTCCGAAGTCATTCAAAAGAGGCTCATTGATGGTACAAAATGTCTTTTCGACGAGTGAAACCAACTTCGTGCAGGCTTTTGCCACAGATGACGACCTGAACGACAGTGGCGTTGACCAAAAGATTTCGGGACAGGATCTTCTCTTTAGTTTTGGAAACGGGCTTCAGGGCCAATTGGGCATATCGAGGTATTTGCAAATGGTGGCTTCTCCTAACGTGATCAGGACTCTTGTGGGTATGCAGGAGTACGATGAGTCGGTCAACATGCTCAGAAACATTGGCTTCAAACACATTACATGTGGATCCAACCACGCATTTGTCACCTTAAGCAACAAAGGGTCGCACAAGGATGTCTTGGTGTTCGGCAGTAACGATTTCGGGCAGTTTGGCAATGGGAAATCTGTCAAGAGTGCCAAGCCTCTCCATATTCCGAAATTGATCGAGCCTCAAGACCTCGAAGGTTCCTCAAAACACTTACTCAAAAAATTTCATGACAGGTCCAAGTTCAGATTGGAGTTGTTGGACAATGATGTTTTTGAGCAAGTTCTTTCGGCAGGGGAAAATAGCTCTGCTATTTTCTACAGGAAGAAGTGAGATGGGTGATGGTCAGTGCTGCTTAATGAACCTTTTGGCGGGTAAATGTCATGGGGGTCGAGCAAGATTATCCAGGCAGCCAGCCTCATTGGAGTCTCGGGGCTATTTCACTGTCAGTAACCAAACTCCAGAGCTTTTTAAGCAGTGATTGAGACTAGATGGGCCTATGATTGGCACGCAGTGGGGAGTCGTCACATTGTGATGAACCTTGTATTCAGTTAATGCTGAAGATGAGTCGCTGGGAAGACGTTGACTGCTGGAACTGGGATAAAGGTCTCAGCAGAGTCCACAAACAAGGACGAAAGGTTCAATCAGTTTGGGGGCATTTCTAAGGCCAGCTTGAAGCCTTCTCGGGCTACAGTATTGACACTGATTTTCTGGGTTGGAATTTCATTCTTTTGCGGGCGCCAAATAAGAATAGTGCGTACCAGAGGCACGCCAGGCAGCTCCTTAAATATATAATACATTTCATGGTTTCACATTATGCACACAAATGCATGCTTCAACCTAATCAGGACTAGGTTGCAAAACGCGAGCATCCGGTTTCAAGAAAAAGCCGCCTCCTGTACATTAGGCACTAATATAAGAAGCCGTAAAGGCCCACCAAAATTGCACACTACAAACGCTCTACAAAACAAGAGGATTTACAGCAAGCATTTACCTGTATTTATTTCTTCGCCTTGACTCACAAGTCAAACAACTCCTTCAAGATCCTAATGGTGTCAGCAGGTTCCTTGACAGCGTGGCCAATGGTTCTTGGGTCGTTGTAAATTTCATAGTCGTTTCCGCCCTTGTACGACTTGTCGCCAAAGAAGTGAATCTCCTTGAAGTGCTGATCTTCAACATGTTGCAAAGCATATGTCTTGTCCCATCCGGTTGGGAAAACATCGAACGAGATCTGGCCTCCAATGGAGTAGGTTAAGCCATAATCAGGGAAGTTCTCCTTCAAAGCGGCAACCATTTTCTCTCTGATCTTGTGCTCGAGGTCAAACTTTTCAAAGTCGTTGCGCTCTTGGTTGGAAGCGTTTCTGCCCACGGGGGAGACGTTGATCATTCCGTTTCTGAACTCGATAAAAGTTCCTCTTCTGACTGGGATGTCAATGTCAGACAAGTATCTCAAAATGAACTTGGCTAACTTGTTGTACTTCTCCTCGCCGATCCACGAAATGAAAGACTGCGATGCCAACTCCTTGCCCATCTTGTATGCGGTCAAGCCGTTTTCGGAGAAGCAGTAGTCGAAGTCTTGCAAGACGGTGTCACCGAGCTGCTCGACCTGCTTGGCGAGATCAGAGCCCCCGACGAAGCCAATCACCACTTTCTTTCTCAAGGCCTTCAAGGTGTCTCTCATCTCATCGCTAATGGTCAACCTTGCAGGCGTCAAAGTTCCATCGACATCGAAAAGAACAAGAACATCGGGCTTTTCTTTATGGGCAAAGGACATGATGGTTGGCGGAAAAAACGGTACAGGGAAGTCACCATTTAAGTATTTTTTTTCGTGTCGCGACATGCAACGTGTTGGTCGTGCATCGCGCGCTTTCAGGAACGATGCGCCCGAAAGGACAACCATACACCCGGACACCGCACGGCGACGGACACATTACTTGACACCTATCGAGACACCTGCATCTACATTTCATGGACCTAAGACTGTATTACAATATCAAAACTAGTGAGTTAGACCTGGTATTGGTACTCTGGGAATTGAGACAAGTTCTCGGTCAAGTTACCCTTTCTGGACAAGAACTTCACGTAAGCACCGTCATCCTTGACTTCACCGTTGTTCTTTCTCTTGAGGTATTGGTCTCTGTCGAGAGGAGTGAAACCCCACTTCTTGGAGATAATGATCTTTTGTTGACCTGGGAACTTGTATCTTGCTCTTCTCAAACCTTCAATAACAACGGCCTTGTTGGAGTCCTTGGTTCTGGCAGACATAAGAATTTGGCCGATGTTGACTCTGGCGGCCAAACCGTGAGGCTTACCCCAGGCACCTCTCATACCTTGTTGCAATCTATCGGCACCGGCACACGACAACATCTTGTTGATTCTCAAGACGTGGAAGGGGTGGACTCTGACTCTCAAGTGGAAAGAGTCTCTTCCGGAGATCTTGGTGATGTACTTGTTGGCGCAAATACGAGCAGCCTCCAATGCCTCCGAGGACAATTGCTCGAGCTCGTTGGAAACCAAGTGCACACACAAAGGGAACTCATCGACAGTGGCCTTCTTTCTACCCAAGTCGTAGATTCTAATCTTGGCGTCGGGGACAGCTCTGTTGTATCTGGATTTTGGGTAAGGCTTGTTCTTACAGTATCTGTAGCATCTAGCGGGTCTTCTAGCCATTTTGTCTGGATGTGTTAGTAAAGAAGATGAGGTAGCAAGTTGCGAAAAGCGCCTTTTATATAGACTGTGGCTTGCTTATTAATGAGCATGCGAAAGCGTCGTGCGACGTGCAAAAACGCGGCTCCGCACATTGCCAAGCGCACGGGAAGGTATGGCCTTGGTCTCATCGGGGCGACCCGTTCCTGAAGAGGAAAAGGCTAATATCGCAAGCATCCGCGTGATCAAGTCGTCATTGCCGAAAGTTTGTTCACGCTAGGAGGCTAGGAGGTGTCGCCATAGGAGGTTCGTCATTTTCCGCCAGGTATGGAGAGCAAGCGGTCTCGACGATTCCTAGTACCAGTAGGTGAAAGCATTCTTGGCTTGACCCTCGTTATGGTCCGATTCTGGTTTCAGGGGCTTTGGTATGGTTCGCTCCGTTTCCTAAGAGAATGATTCCCGGGTTCATCACATTGCTCACGGCATCCACATGGTGATTGGCGATTTCGGCGGAGTTGAGCTATTCACGAGTCAGGCCTTCACAGCAAGATTTGGGACATACCTGTTGATTGCTTGGATGGTAGAAAGAGTAGTGAGCTTTTGGCACGAAAATTTTCGGGGCCGGACCCTGCGCGCGCAGAGTGCGTGCACACCGCCGTAAGTGCCCGCGCGCACGTGACCGGGGGACTGTTCTTTGCGGGCCACCGCACACCCGGCGCCAGTGGTATGTGATATTCCCTGGCTAGTATGTGATATTCCCTGGCTAGTAAGTCATATTCCCTGGCTAGTATGACATATTCCCGGGCTAGTATGACATATTCCCTGGCTAGTATGACATATTCCCGGGCTAGTATGACATATTCCCTGGCTCGTGTGAAACCTGCCGCGGTCTCTCCCTGCAGTTGTAGTCAAAGTTGCTGGTCATATTATTCGGCCCATATTTTCAGTCGCGTAACGATTGCAAGTTTTTCGAAATTCTTCGACTCAGTGCGACAAATGTACCAGGGAGTTTCCACCCAGGGAATGTTTCGCCACACTAGTAAATGCTTCACCACACTAGCAAATGTTTCACCACACTAGTGAATGTTTCACCAAGAATCAAGCTTTCAACCGCCTTGCAAGTTCTCCAAACCAAACGGTCCGTGTTAGACTCCCCATGGGTAGTGTGCTACCCATAGGTGCTCAAGTAAGCTGCGAAGTGCGGCTAGACGCGGTATGACGTCGACCTTGCCTCCAGGCTCGGTCCGAAACGTTCTGGTTCCCTTCCTCCGAGTTCTAGACCGATAAGCCCTTATACCGATGGGGTTATCCGGTCGACCACTCCACCACTAGCCCGATTAAGGAGCTTCCCCGAAGACGTGGCGCAGGCGTGGCCGACATTACTATATAACTCGGGTGATCCCCTGTTTTACGGATCATCAACAAATACATCTCTCGTCTGTCCTTACGCCAGCTCGAACCTGACAGTCCTTGGTTATCCAAACTATTCCCCGCAAAATAATGACCATCAATCCCCGCGTGCTTTCGTCTATTTCTATTTTTCTTCTATTTTTAATCTTTCCTCTGTTTTCTATTTTTCTTTTTTTTTTTTTTTCCTCTATTTCAATTCTTTTTGTTTTGTCATGTAAAGGCGTGATTCTTAGTTATTAGCATTGACACTCTAGGAGCTTAGACAGGATGCGCGCAGAAGCCCGACCGGGAACTTGCTTGTCCAGAGAGTGAATCGCCGAGGGTCAAGTCTTGTTTCTTTTAACCTGAACTCTTGTCCTTGGGCTTACCCACGGCCCAAAATTCTTCGACTTCAGAAGGACAGGACAAAGACAAGCTCGCGGTTACTCAGGCAACCAATCATTGGACGACACGGTGCTGAACCGTAGGATTATCGTACTAAGTACTTTTCACCGAGTTTATCAAGAATCGATTGATCTATACCTGCCTTGACGAACGCGTGGAAATGGTAGGCGGTACCTTTGGCACTACGTGACCTCGACTCACCTGCGTCCAACTCTCTTGCCTGTGGGATTTTAGACACATGCCAGAGAATCGCTTCTACAAACGATCCATGCCGTACGATCCATGCCGTACGATCCATGAATCTCTTCAGGTACGGTAGTACCTCTCATCACCGAGGACATCCCTCCTCCTGATGCTGAGGCCGGCAAAGACCGCTTGAAGTCGGGCTTGTCTTCACCTTTTGCCTTCTCGTACCGTTGCTGCTTGATATCGGCCGGGTCCCTCTTATAGACCATTTGGATCCGCTGATGCTAACTGCTACTTAGCATTAACCTAATGTGGTGGCGCTGGCCTTGATATTACTGAATGCTGCCTGGATGCCGTCCCAGATTGAAAGCGTTGAGCCGGCCTCCACCATTCTTGCCAGTATGGGAGCTCTTCTGTCAAGATGATTACGTCCGTGTTTCTTCGGACTTGCTCTTTCCCCTATTCCATTCAATCTCATTCAATTTCGTTCAATCTCGTTCAACCCTTACCATTTTTTCCACCAAGTTTGTAGTTTGATGTGTACTTTCACGGGCTCATATGCCGACACCTGTTCCATGAATTCTACCAAGTTTTCTTCTCTTTCGTTGTCTTGACCTAGAAACGCAACCAATCGCCTAGACCAGGATCTGGGTTCAACCCACCTTCAATGAGCGAGGACCTGGCCTTCGAACCCATCGGTTATGAGCCCGGTACTTCATTCCACAACAAATACTTTTCTACACTACAGTAACCATCAGACTAGAGGGGTTACTGGTAGAAAACATAGTGGTACCCGGAGTAATACGTCTTTGCCTAAGGGCCCCAATCGCTGAAGGACACCAGGGTGTAGTTTCTGTCTCCGCGTCATACATGGCTGTTTGGGACCGTAGACTAGCCACGCACTGATGTTCAGTGGAGGTCCTGGCTCGACATGTCCATGAAGACATATTTTCCTTATCATCAGCAGATACCAGTGGAATCCTGCAGATACCTTAGTGGTGGCTTCTGTGGCCCTGGTTCTGGGAGGCTTCTTGACCACACTCCGTCCCGGGTTTGTATGATGACTTAGCAGGCAGCTTGCCTTATATTTGGTGCATTCACCCATAAATCACCTGATGTATTCCAGTCGTCCTGGAAACCAAAAGACGCACAGTGGCTAAGAGCGCAGTCTGGTCTTCAACACAAGGTCATTTCATTGTTGAGCTGTAAGCTCACCTGCACGTAATCTGCAGTACTATCACTAGTATCGTGATTCGAGTAGTGTTTGGAACTTAGGTCATCATCTCGGCCATGTCTCCTCTGGATCCGTCTCTTCTGGATCCGTCTCTTTGGATCTGTCTTTTCTGGATCTGTCTCTTCTGGATCTCATTGGATGACCGTCATAACCGATCCCGCTCAAACTGAGCGGGCATTCCTCACTTAAATATCCTTTTTCATGTCGGCAGGGGAGCTCGTAAGTGAACTTGCATACCACTTATGCCACATACCTGCATCGGCCGTTGTTTCAGCTGCACCGTATAGCCTGAAATGGGTGGCCATGTTTCACCTATGCAACCTCCATAAAGTCTGCACGGGTCTAGACTGCATCCGGGGTAGCCCCAGATACAGGCTCGCACTTGACACATTTCAGCACATTCCGTCCTGATTGACAGATTTGACCCCAAGTGGAACATGAAACGGCTTCAGACCTGAGGTTTGAAGATGCAGTTGGTGGGGGTCATTTGGTCGGAAGACTGCGCAAAGTGACCTTTGGATCCATGGTTTGGTTGATATGCTGTTGTGGTTTGAAACAGCGTCGCACTGGAGGCTTCACTAGTAGCTTCACTAGTAACTTCACGGGTGACTTCACTGGTGACTTCACTGGCAACTTCACTGGCAACTTCACTGGCAACTTCAATGGCAACTTCACTGCAACTTGGCACTGGGAGTTTCGTAACCGGACAAGTGAAACCTGCCTGCTAAGGCCACATTTCTGTCCCTTTGAAACCGGCCAAACTTCAACGGACGAGTCGCACCGGTGGCGAGTGGCTGCCACCGTCGCGAGGCACCATTCGTTGCCTCTAGTTTGTAGCCAGTGAAGGGGCCGTGTAGTCGTGCGCCGCACAGAAGGAGTGCGCTCCCCATGCACCCTGATCGGGCCATATGCAAAATAGCCTCGTAGCGGGCCTGGAGCCAAGCAACCGTCCCTGCGACGGGAATTGTATGCACAAAGTGGACAATCGGGCCCTGCACACCGGGTGCACCTCAATGGCATGAGCGCGCAGCGCCCCGCGCTCCGGTTCGGCAGTATATATGGACGAGTGAGCCCACTTGTTTCCCGTTCGGTAATCCTTGGTGAGGAGTGAGCCCACTTGTTTCCCCACAAGCTGACGCCTCTTTAATCATCCGTGCAACGACCTTCAGAATGGCCAAATATTATGCTGTCGCCGTAGGCCGCAACCCGGGCATCTACCGCTCTTGGAGCGACTGCTCCCCCCAGGTCACGGGGTACTCGCGGGCCAAGTTCAGGAAGTTTTATAACAGAGACGACGCCCAGGACTTCATTGACAGCTTTAGACTTGGCCTGTACCTGCCGCTGTATTCCGATAGTTCAGACTCGACACCTGCTATTAGCGGCCGTATTGGCTATATTACCTATGCGAACAACGGGTATTCAACTTCACTGGAATCCTTCCAGGAGGTTCAGCAGATCTTCAGTGACGGTGCGGCGCGCGGCAACCAGTTTGAACGCCCCCTGGCCGGGTACGGCGTGTACTTTGGGCCCGGCGACTATCGCAACGTGGCAGTGCCGCTAGGAGACGTGGATGGCAGGCGCGTGAGGCACACCAACCAGCGGGCCGAGCTCCATGCGGTGGGGCATGCATTGCGGGAGATTGAGAAATCGGCGAGTGTGGGCGACGACCTTAGCTATGAGATCTATACTGACTCGCAGTACGCCATCAATGCGCTTGAAGTTTGGACGCCCAAGTGGCGCGACAGAGACTGGATATCTGCAGCAGGCAGAGAGGTGGTCAACCGCGACATTATTGAGGATGCGAGCGACCTCCTCGATCATCTTCGCGATTGTGACGTCGATATCGAACTTTACCACGTCAGGGGCCATGGCGACTGCGAGGGTAACATCGAAGCGGACCGCTTGGCCAACATTGGTGCTGACCGCGATTATTATTAGTATCTGCAAACAACGCTTGGAGACGGTGGAGTCGGCAACGCTTAAGACACCGCAGGTTTTTTCTGTGTTTTTGCCGTGATGCTGACTCAGAGTCAAAAGGAACACTCCACACCCTCACTTCACTCATTGGTCACCCCACAGAATTCGAAGCACCCAAGCCTGCCACATTCTTGGGGTATTATTAGCTTTCCAGATGCGGGGACTTTCGATTGGCGGAATTTTTCGGCTTTACAGACGTTGCACTCGCGCATTCAAACTAGTGCTGGTGGTCTCTGAAGAGCACTATTTTGTAGTACTCTTGATACCACGAAGAACTCTACAGACCACAGTGTAATCTGCTGCACCAAGGCACTTTTCAACATAGCGCTCTCAAGCCCAAGTACTCTATAGCACCCAATAAACTGTATCACATGCTCTGTATTGTTGTTCAGTAGAGTTTTTCAACCCGTTCGGTCTCTCAGATTACTGAAAGCCTTTTCGTTTTGAAATGTTCGATGCGTTGAATAACAGACTTTGTTGTGATACTTGTATGTCTCCATAATTGTACCTCATCACAGATGGTGTAGGCCACAAACAAGTGTACGCAAGAGTCACACCCAAGAGATATGTAATTGCCACTCGGTACCTCTTAGTGAACGTCCCTAATCCTCCCATGTTTGGTTTCATCAATGTTCTCATTTCAATCGCCCGACTCAACCCTTGTTACACGCTTGAATCTCATTTTAGTTTTTCAGGAAATTGCTAAATTCCACCAAAAATATGCTTTCTTTTCGCCGCACAAGACTTCATCAGTAAAATAATGGAAATAAGGAATATGTAAGTCTCAAGATTGCTAAATGGATATGACTTTTTCGATAGCTATGACCCAATCCGTTGAAGTGAAAACGGTCATGTTCGAAGCAAGAGCCCACGTTTCCAAACCCTAAATATACCCTTGAAAGGCTCGCAAGCTAAATCATTAAAATTGTTTCAGGCTTTGGGCTAGCCAAAACTGACCAAGAAATTTTGAGCGAGGACCCAAATATCACCATAAGTAGCCGATAAAGTACACCCACGAAACATTTATGGTTTCTGAACTTGAGTTGCCAACAATCGTGGCGCTTAAATGTGTGTCCCCTAGACGCTATGAAGGCCTAGAATCATGCCCTTGTAATGGAGTGGCGCTATTCCAGGTACCCAAGCCAGTATCACTTCTCTTGAGCAGAGCCATCGTTTGGTCCGGATGCATACTTTTGGCAAGGTGAAGACGGCAGATAGTGGAGGAAGTTCCCAGCGTTAAAAAAAGTATCCGATTAAATCAATGCAGCGAGGAAGCCTCGAATTTATATTGTTTCGGTTTTGTGGCGCGAGAATGAGGCCGTGGCTGCAAGAATGTGGGCGCTCACATATATATTGAGTGGTTCGCATCCATAAGTGGGACATTCAGATTTGCACAGAGCCCCATTGAGAAGCTTTTCAGTTACGCTGCACTTTTTAAGTTGAGATGTCTATCATAATATCGGGGTTATAAGATTCGAGCTGTGCTGTCAATGATAAATTTCTGGAAAATACGAGGTAAGATTCTTTAGGGCCTGTGCTATGAAGTCAGTTTGAGAACGGCTTGATATATCAGGTTTGGTGTACAAAACAGAGGAGCTGCAATATTTAGACTGCATTCGGCGCAATTCTGAAGAATCAGAAAACTTTAAGATTTGGATTGCACGGAAAAACGAAGGGCTATGGAACTAAGAACAATGGAGTCAGAGTCAATTAGGTAGAAAAGGTCATGATCGAAACACTTAGAAGGGAAATACTTTCAGGCGGTAGCTGGAAGAAGACAGAAAATGACCATCATACGGGATTATTGAGAAAAAAGCTTGAAGAGAACCGATGAAGAGTTCGACGCTGAAAACTGCTGCCAGACGATAACCAAGTGCCCCCGCCTGGGGAAATGGCAAAAGATTCAGGGCTAAGTGATAGATTCAAAGAGCAGAGCACAAAGATTTGGAGGACATAAGATAATTACTTGGAGTCCAAAACACCCAGTATAGAAGGGGGATTTCAAGAGTGTGACAATATCCATCTAAGGGTGGAGAAAGGGCCAAAGAAAACTGCGAGAAAGAGCTGCAGCCCCCTGAGGTCTCCTGCATGGAATGCGGAGTTGGAGCCGAAATGAGAGTGCAGAAGGCTCCACCTATTCAGGCAATGTGGTGGTCAAATCAATGACACTGAAACCAATGCTAAACAGATGATTCTAAGATGGAGACTAGCAGCTGACAGAAGCTTCAATCAGCCTCGACATCTAACGGGATCCCCGGTAGTTTGTGGCAGTGTACGGGGGCAACCACAGGGACTTTCTAGATCTTCTTCGAGGGAAGTTTTCGATTTGACGCCACCTCAGATCGAGCAAGTCTTTCCGTCGACATTGCACTTTTTGTTAAAGCGAAGCAGAGGGCTCATTGGTCATGGACAAAGACCAAAAAAACATGAACAGCGGTATGCAGCGCGAAAAAGTCATCGCGCATCAGCCCCCAGCGCACTTTGATAATCATCTACATATCATGGGAAGATACAGTGTGAGAACATATAAGACCAAGAGAAGGACGAGAGACCTTGATTTAGTGTACAATGATCTTTCCAGCAGGGATAGCATCGTGGCGTTGAAAAACCAGCCGCTCGATGAGACCAAGCCCGGGTTGGGCCAGTACTACTGCATCGAGTGCGCCAAGTACTTTGAAACACAAGACACTTTGGACCGCCACACCAAGGGGGGACCACACAAGAGGCGTTTGAAGGCTTTGAAGCAGCGTCCTTACACGCCCTTGGAGAGCCAGGCGGCAGCAGGCTACAACGTGGCGCGCTTCTACGAGTCGGTGGAGAAATACAAGGCGATTGAGGCAAACAAGAAGGAGAACCAGGCTGAGTACGATGCCTTGGTGGGGCAAAAAAAGGATACCTTGGATGCACTCATTACTGGTATTCCCAGCGCAGAGTCCAAAGATGTACAAGATGGTAAGCAGCAAGCAGATGACATGGAGGTTTGATCTGTGCGAGAGTGCATGAACAGCAGTGGGCAAGGTGAAAGCAGAAAACCGGTCGAAAAAGCGCCGAGACCTAAAAAGAAGGAAGAACACGAGAATGATGAAAACGGCGAACAAAGTGATGACCACAACAAGGTCGATGCGAAGCGAATACGAGAGACGACCACGACAAGAATGTGTCTTGACTTGAGCGAGATGTTCAGAAGCTCAGAATATCAGGGATACCATATTCTAGATGGGCCCAAAATCAAGATGAAGTACCAATCTAGAACACTCCCGCCGGTTGCAGGACAAACTTTCCATGAACCAATTAATAGAAATACAAAGTACAGCAGGGTAGTGTTGTACTGTAAAAGCTTGCGACCGGATGATGGGGGACGTGCATATACTATTTGCGGTGAGATGTACTGATGGGACAGTGAAGAGTGTGCGACCTAGAATCATCGCGATGACCTGAGACACCCGACACCATGGGCAGAAAGACTTTGGCCGACCAGATTGCCGAGCTCGCCGAGCCAAGCAAAGACTTTGATATTGAGGACAACGAGCTTGCGGAGTCTCTTTCCAGTGGCTCCGAAAACTCCGATACTGAAACCGCCACCCAGCATTATGTGCCGGTTTCCAAGTCCAAGCTCAGAAAGGAACAGGCCCTTTTACGGGACAAGAAGTACTCTGGCCGAGTGGCCAGCAGAGACTCTATATTCGGTGATGCCGGGACGAAAGAGGAAATACAGGGACTGGAACTGGGACATGATGATTCGGATGAGGAGGTGGGATTTGACGAGGAGGATGGACGTGACCATGAATCCGAACAGGAAGAAGGATCCGATGAGGAGGAAAGATCTGATGAGGAGGAAAGATCCGATGAGCAGGAAAGGTCCGATGAGGAGGAGGGGTCCGATCAGGAAGAGGGGTCAGACCAAGAAGATACGGAGTCTCTGGATGAATCAGACGTGGATGGCACCAATCAGAAAGAGGCCGAAAATTCTGTGCGGTCCAAAATCAAAGATATTATGGCCAATGAAAGAAAGCACATTGTGCTGAGGCTTTCAGAGTCTGCAGCAAATGACGCCTCCAAAGGGTACGCCATTCTTCAGCAGCACAAAGAGTTTGATGCGCTCATCGACGCCCGATTGAAGATCCAAAAAGCGTTGACCGAGAGCAACATGCTTCCTTGTGGCGGCGTGGAGCGGTATTCGCTGGCAAAAACCGGAAAACTCATAACAACGGCGACTGAGACGTGCCTTCAACTCTTGGAGGCAATCCATGGGCTCCGGGGCTCGTTCCTCCTCCGAGACCGAGTGGTGGCGGAGCAGAGCGTGGCCAAGAAGCGTTCTTTGGAGGAGTACTCGCGAGCCAGCCTTGCATATGACTCGCTGCTTGAGCAGCACCGGGCCGCGGTGTTGAACAAGTGGCTGGCCAAGATTCAGAATTCCCTGGGCGCTACTGCAATGAACGCCAACAAGTTCAAAGCATTGAATCAGTCGGCGGAACAGCAGGTGATGAATAACCTACTGGATATGGAGCGGTTGGTGAAGCGCACCCGACTCAACCGGCGGAACATCTGCCCGTTGGGCGCCGATGCTCCTAGCGGTTCTGAGGAGGTCGGAAAGGAGGCCCAAAGCGGTTCTGAGGAGGCACAGGACTCTCACCAAGGGACCCAATCGCGGCGGGTCGACTTGCAGGAGATGGAAACGATTTTCGACGATGAGGACTTTTACCGTGTGTTGCTCAATGACCTTGTGGATAAGAAAATCCAGAGCAGCGACCCCACGTCGGGGTTGCAGTTTGCATTAAAGGGTGCCGCGTCCAGTAAGTTGAAGAAGAGCGTGGACAACAAGGCGTCCAAGGGCCGCCGGTTGCGGTACCATGTGCACGAGAAGCTCGCCAACTTCGACACGCCGAAGCCCTGGGTCAAGTGGAACGACGACCAAATCGACGAGTTCTTTGCTTCGCTCTTGGGGCAAAAGGTCAGCATGCAGGAGGACTCCGAGTCTGAGAGTGCCAGCGAAGACGAGCTTGTTGCTCCAGGATCCATTCAATTATTTGGATAATTATGCGG
The DNA here is from genome assembly GCA_009756545.1 of Metschnikowia dekortorum. NCBI lineage: Eukaryota > Fungi > Ascomycota > Pichiomycetes > Serinales > Metschnikowiaceae > Metschnikowia > Metschnikowia dekortorum. The sequence goes on from WFIU01000007.1 coordinate 496,593, forward strand.
GCCAGCATAGGGGCTTGCTCTGGTACAGATCTTATCGAAGAATTGCCGGGTGTGCACCAATATTTTGGGTTTCACTTGGGGTTTAGAAGTTCCCAAAGGATAAGTTCCCGGATCGCCAGATGCTACCAATGATACAGCTCCAGAAAGCTATGTCGGAAAAGCGCAATCCAGTTCATGCCGGAGGCCTTGGGTCTCAAACGCTTAATATAACAGGCCACAGGATCAGTTCGTGGCATCGTCCGTGATGCATGTTGGTTTCAAGAGGCATCTAAGATCAGGCAAAATGGATCATGTGCCACAGAATAACACATACATCAACGTTCGAGATGGACGACATTCTTGCAATTCTAGACGACATTGAAAGGATTAACATCCACCATTCGACATGGATAAACTCGGACATCAACAGGAATAAGTCCGAGTGATGATGGCAGAATAGCTATGGAATACTGAAGGGGGAAGACAACTTGTGGAACATGACAGAGTGCATCTCGGAGGAGTAGCAGTCAACCCTACAAGAGGATAAGAAGAACCTGGCAAGTGAAGAGACACTTAGGATACGCCACAGTCAAAAGCCAAGAGATTCTGGGAACAAAAGCCAAGATTCTGGGAACAAAAGCCAAGAGATTCTGGGAACAAAAGCCAAGATTCTGGGAACAAAAGCCAAGAGATTCT